>CM046662.1:39638180-40157022 GCA_025594165.1 Tamias sibiricus | reverse complement strand
TTTGACCCCCCTTTCTCTGCTTCTAGGTTTTATAAATAACTGCTATAAAAGAAAAACAATTGTGCTTTGGAATCCCAGACAGAGAAAATTAACTTTTAACAGACAGCCTGAGTGGTGTGCAGAGAAAACAGCTTCAGGGAATCCATGAGAAATAAATTTTTACCCAGACTAGTTAGATAAAGAATGACAAAATTAATATGCCCAGTCATGTACAGGACCTTGGAAAGGTGTAAGTGACCTCAAAACCTTGAAATGTGTAGGATAAGAAATTTAATATGTCTAAAATGTAATCTATAGATTAAGTCTTATGACTGTAATGAAATCACAAAAGTATGTGTGCCAAAAATTATGCTTAAATACCTACAACAAAGTGAAAGTAAATGGAGAAGGAGAAGATTCCACAGCCTGACTCGTGTGTTGGTGTGTTATTTTTCCCCCGTCGCTACTCCTCTGCCTTCATACTTCACTGAGCACTCGTGTTTGTACCCCCATCGTGCTGCTCTGCACCCCCTGCTGAGGCCAGACCCCCCCCAGAAGTATCCATAATATTTTATAGGCAATTTTCTATTAAATAACAGTATCACAGTATTTAATACACAAAACTATAGTGTTAGTTGACAGAAATAACATATCAAACCAGAGTATAGTATCTCTTCATATTTTTACAAGTATCTTTTTTAGGCATCTCAAACTTAGTGTGTTTAAAATTAGATTTTTAGCGAGTGTCTCTTTTGGGCATTTCAAACTTAGCATTTTTAAAATTGGATATTTTGCCTTCTTTCCTAAGTCAGTTTTGGCCACATTTAAATTAAAAAAAAAAAAAAAAAAAAAAAACTAACCTTGTAGATTTTAATTCTTAGAGCAGTTTTAACTTCACAGTAAAATTGAACAGGAATTAGAGACAGTCCCCAGATCCACCTGTACGTGGATATCCCAACATGCTTACCCTCCCTTGTTAATATCCTGTATCAGAGGGGTGCATTTATTACAAATGAATAATCTACATTGACATGTCAATATCATCCAAAGTCCTGTTAAAATTAAGGTTCATTTTTGGTATTGTCTTTTCTTTATCTTCCTTTCTTTCTCTCTTTCTGCATTGAGGGTTGAAACTAGGGCTCTGACCATGCTGAACATATACTTTACCACTGAGCTCTTTCCCTAGTCCCCATTATTATTGTTATTATTATTATTGAGGGGGCTGTCTCAGTTAATGACAACTCCATCCTTACATAAAAAACTAAGAATCTCCTTAATATCTCTCTCCTTTATCATACTTCACATTGATCCCCTAGTAAAGTTAGGACTTTTCCAAATCTGAAAGCCTCACCTGTCATAAAAGAATAGTTATGGTCATCTTTCTCTTAATATGCAACACCAGTGTTTTCCTCTAGATGGCAGCACAGACCATTGGTCAAATTCTAGCCTTCAGTGCACAAAGTGCCTGCCTGCTTGGGGTGAATTAGTACCACTAATCATGTATTACAACAAAAAATATTCATTAACAGTACAAGTGGAACTGCTAACGCAGATGACTTGAATAGGCATGTAGAGGTGTTTCTTATCTATAATGCTCAGGAAAGACAAATTTGTGAGGAAAAAGCTATGGGAAGTCAACTATAATCAAATCTGCCCAAAGGGTCCTCTAGGGATCCAAATTAGAGCCAATCTACCCTACCACCACCATAGTTTCCTGCCCATTTTTATTGAGTTGCTTTTTTTTTTCTTTTTTATTATTTTTTTAATTTATTTTTTATTCAAAGTTGTATTTATAATAGTAGTATGCATTATAATTCATAATAAACATATAAAGCATCTTTTTATAAAACACTGTTTGTATACAATGTATATTTGTACCATTCAAATCTTCAATCATGCATTTAGAATAAAGACATCCATCTTATTCAACCACCTTTTCTTTTTTACCCTCCATCCCCCCTTACTCCCTTCCTTCCTCTCCCTCCCCTTTGACCATTCTAATGTTCCTCTAATCTTCCTATGTACCCCGACCCAACACCACTGTGAGTCAGCCTCCTTATATCAGAGAAAAGATTCAGTATTTGGATACTTTAGATTGACTAACTTCACTTAGCATTATATTCTGCAACTTCATCCGTTTACCTGAAAATGCCATTATTTTATTCTCTTTTATTGCTGAGTAAAATTCCATTGTGTATATGTACCACATTTTCTTTATCCATTCATCTACTGAGGGACATCTAGGTTGGTTCCACAATCTACCTATTGTGAATTGTGCTGCTATAAACATTGAAGTGGCTGTGTCACTGTAATATGCTGCTTTTAAGTCCTTTGGGAATAGACCCAGGAGTGGGATGGCTGGGTCATAGGGTGGTTCCATTCCCAGTTTTCCAAGAAATATCCATACTGCCTTCCATAATGGTTGCACCATTTTGCAGTCCCACCAGCAATGTACGAGTGTGCCTTTTTCCCCACATCCTCTCCAACATTTATTGTTGTTTGTGTTCTTAATAGCTGCCATTCTGACTGGAGTAAAATGAAATCTTAGAGTAGTTTTGATTTGCATTTCTCTAATTGCCAGCAATGTTGAGCATTTTTTCAGTACTTGTTGAATAATTGTGTATCTTCTTCTGAGAAGTGTCTTTTCAATTCCTTCACCCATTTATTGATTAGGTTATTTGGTTTTTTGGAGTTAAGTCTTTTGAGCTCTTTATATATTCTAGAAATTAGTGCTCTACCTGATGTGCATGTATTAAATATTTGTTCCCAAATAGTTGGTTCTCTATTCACCTCACTGATTGTTTCTTTTGCTGAGAAGAAGCTTTTTAGTTTGAATCTATCCCATTCATTGATTCTTGATATTAATTCTTGCACTACAGGATTCTTATTCCTAATCCAACATGTTGGAAATTGGAGCTTACTTTTTTTTTTCTATTAGGTGTATTGTCTCTGGTCTAATTCCTAGGTTCTTGATCTACTTTGAATTGAATTTTGTGCATGGTGAGATATAGGGTTTAATTTCATTTTGTTGCATATGGATTTCCAGTTTTCCCAGCACCATTTGTTGAAGAGGCTATCCTTTCTCCACAGTACATTTTTGGTGCCTATACAATAGCTGAAATTATATGTATTAGCCTCTGTGTCCTCAATTCTGTACCATTGGTCTACCTGTATGTTTTGGTGCCAATACCATGCTGTTTTTGTTACTATTGCTCTATAGTATAATTTAAAGTCTGGTATGGTGATGCCACCTGCTTCACTTTTCTTGCTAAGGATTGCTTTGGCTATCCTGGGTCTCTTATTTTTGCAGATGAATTTTGTGACTGCTTTTTCTATTTCTTTGAAGAATGACATTGGGATTTTGATTGGAATTGTATTAAATCTGTATAATGCTTTTGGTAGTATGGACATTTCGACAATATTGATTCTACATATCCAAGAGCAAGGTAGGTCTTTCCATCTTCTGAGGTCTTCATAATTTCTTTTTTTAGTGTTCTATAGTTTTCATTATAGAGGTCCTTCACCTCTTTCATTAAGTTGATTCCCAGGAATTTTTTTATGCTACTGTAATTGGGGTAGTTTTCATCATTTCCCTTTCAGAGGATTTGTCACTGTTGTACAAAAATGCCTTTGACTTATGGGTATTGATTTTGTATCCTGCTACTTTGCCGAATTCATTTACTAGTTGTAAAAGTTTTCTGGTAGAGTTTTTTTGGGTCTTCTAGGTATATTATCATGTCATCAGTAAATAGGGCTAATTTGAGCTCTTCTTTTCCTATCTGGATCCCTTTAATTTCTTTCATCTATCAAATTGCTCTAGCCAGAGTTTCAAGTACTATGTTAAATAACAGTGGTGAAAGGAGGCATTCCTGTCTTGTTCCAGTGTTTAGAGGGAATGCTTTCAATTTTTCTCCATTTAAGATAATGTTAGCTTGGGGCTTTGCATAAATAGCTTTTATGATGTTGAGATATGTTCCTGACATTCCTAGTTTTTCTAGTGTTTTGAACATAAAGGGGTGTTGTATTTTGTCGAGTGCTTTTTCTGTGTCTATTGAGACGATCATATGGTTCTTATCTTTAAGTCTATTGATGTGATGTATTATGTTTATTGATTTCTGAATGTTGAACCAACATTGCAACCCTGGGAAAAACCCAACTTGATCGTGGTGCACTATCTTTTTAATATGTTTTTGTATTCAATTTGCCAGAATTTTGTTGAGAAATTTTGCATCTATGTTCATTAAAGATATTGCCTGAATAATTTTTTTTTTTTTTTTTTTGGCTGTGTCTTTGCCTGGCTTTGGAATTAATGTAATATTGGCCTCATAGAAAGAGTCTGGGAGATCTCCTTCTTTTTCTATTTATTTAAATAAGTTGAAGAGCATTGGTATTAGTTCTTCTTTGAAGGTCTTGTAGAACTTGGCTGTAAACCCATCAGGACCTGGAATTTTTCTTGATGGTAGCTTTTTGATGGCGTCTTCTATTTCCTCGATTGAAACTGATCTGTTTAAATTGTGTATAGCCTCCCATTCTAGTTTGGGCAATTCATATGACTCTAGAATTCTGTCGATGCATTCAGTATTTTCTATTTAATTAGAATACAAGTTTTCAAAGTAACTTCTAATTATCTTCTGTATATCTGAGGTGCTTGTTGTGATATTTCCTTTTTTCATCACGGATGTTAGTAATTTGAGTTTTTCCCCTCTCTCTTTTATTTTTTATTTTTTTGTTAGCATCACTAAGGGTCTGTCCATTTTATTTACTTTTTCAAAGAACCAACTTTTAGTTTTGTCAATTCTTTGAATTGTTTCTTTCGTCTCAATTTCATTAATTTCAGCTCTGATTTTAATTATTTCCTGTCTTCTACTACTCTTAGTGTTGATTTGTTCCTCTTTTTCTAGTGCTTTGAGGTGTGATGTTAAATCATTTATTTGTTGTTGCTGTTTTGTTTTGTTTTTTTTTTTTCTTTTAAGGAATGAACTCAGTGCAATGAATTTTCCTCTTACTACTGCGTTCATAGTGTCCCTGAGATTTCTATATGACATATCTGCATTTTCATTTAGCTCTAGGAATTTTTTAATCTCCTCCTTGATGTCTTCTTCAACCCCTTGTTTATTCAGTAGTATGTTGTTTAGCTTCCAGTTGTTAGAATAGTTTTTTGTTTGTTTGTTTCTTGTTTTGTCATTGATTTCCAATTTCATCCCATTATGGTCTGATAGAATGCAGGGTAGTATCTCTACTTTTTTATATTTGCTGAGATTTGCCTTGTGGCATAATATATGGTCCATTTTGGAGATTGAGTTGCTTTTTAAAAATTATTTTTATGAGTTATTTATAAGCTCTGAATAAAAATCCTTTGTCATATATATATATATGTATGGCGTGGATCTGAAATATCCTAAAGGCTGAAGGTTTAGCTTCAGCCTGTGGCACTGTTGGAAGTGGTAGAACATTTAGGTGCTGAGGATTAGTGGGAGGAAGTTAGGCCATTGGGGTCTTGTACTTGAAGGAGACACTGTGAAGCCAGTCTTTTCCTCTTTCTTTCTCTTTGCTTCCTAGATATTAGGAGATGAACAGTTTTGTTATTCTACATGCTTCCGGACATTATTTTTGCTTCATCACAGGCCCAAAACAAATAGTGGAAACCAACCATGGACTGAAACCTCTGAAACTGTGAACCAAAACCAATCTTTCCTTCTAGGTTGATTTTCTCAGGTATTTTGTCACAGTAATTGAAGGCTGAGTAACGTGTTCCCTCCCTTCCCCCCCCCCCCATACACACACATTGGCTATACCCTCCTGGTCTGTTTCTTGCTTTTTCATTTCTTAATGATATTTTTTCTTGCACAAATATTTGTAGCAGATTTATTCATAGTTGCCAAATCTTGAAAACAACTAATATGTCTTTTAATAGATGAATGGATAAATAAACTGTGGCACATCTATATAACAGAGTGTTATTATTTCATATCTTGAACATAAATCTACATAGTAGCTTTATTTATAATAGCCACAAATTGGAAACAACCCAAACATCCATTAACAACAGAAAGCATTTTGAATATGTGATATATAGTGCAATACTGTTTAGTAATATAAACAAACTAATGACACATGCAGCAAATGAGATGGATTAACTTCCAGATAGCTACAGTTAGTGAAAGTGCATGTATGAAGACATGAATGGTGTGAATATACTTTGTATGCAACCAGAGATATGTAAAAATGTGCTCTATATGTGTACTATGAATTGTAATGCATTTTGCTGTCATATATAAAAACTTAGAATAAAAGAAAAAAAAAGCCAAAGCCCCATTCTCAAAAAAGTACATCCCAGTGTTCAGTGGTAGAGCTCTTGCCTAGCACTGGGTTCAATCCTCAGCACCACATAAATAAATAAGTAAAATAAAGTTATAAAAAATATACATTTTTTTAAAAAATCCACATAACAGGATTTCACTTATGAAATCTTACAAAATGCTTGCTGTGGTTTGTGCATGTGAAAGGCTAAAGAAGGACCAGTAGGATTATGGATAAAAACAATGCTTTTGTTGTGTTGGATACATTCAGTAACTTGATTATGATTGTTTCACAGCTGTATGTACATGCTTTAACAGTACATATTTTATACTTGACATATGTGCAGTGTAGTGCATGTTCATCATACCTCAATAAAGCCATAAACAACAATGTGTTTCCTCATAAAAATCCCTGTCCATTCTTCATGGAAAATTAGATCTGCCTATTATTTTGGCTGTCCCATACCCATGTCTCAGTTTAGGAGAATAATGCTTACCTCAATGTCAGCAAAAACTGGAGGACAATGTTTATGCCCATTTCAGTCACAAGAATGCTGATGAGATCAAAGAAACCCTTGTTGTACCAAAATGTTGTACCCAGCATAATGCCAATTGAAACTCCAAGCCACATCACACATGAGCCAATAAAAAGCCTTTATTAAGCTGATCAGCAGCCACCATCCTCACACATCACACAGTGTGACAAGATGGTGCGCTGGCAGTGATTTTTCAAGGGTTTATAAAGAGCAAAATCACAGAAGGCGGAATATTAATTGCAGGGATTCAACCAATGCAAGCAAGCCCCAGTACAGAAGCTGAATCTAGGCAGTTAGCAAGACAAAGCAATGGGTACAATACTATTTCCCAAAGGACTTTCTTTTTTTTTTTTTTTTTTTTATAATTTTTAATATGTACAACTCATAGTGCATATATTTAGTATCTTTTTACATACAACTGTTTGTATACAAAGTATATTCGTACAATTCAGGTCTTCAATCATGCATTAAGGAAAATGATATCCGTCTCATTCAACCACCTTTTTTTTTCTCCCCCTCCCTCCCCTCTTGCTCCCTCCCTTACCCTCCCTTCCCTTGACCATTCTAGTGTTCCTCTAATCCTCCTATGTACCCCCATCCAACAATACTTTGAAATAGCCTCCTTATATAAGAGAGAACATTTGGTACTTGGATTTTTGAGACTGACTAACTTCACTTACCATTATGTCTTCCAACTTCATCCATTTACCTGCAAATGCCATTAATTTATTTTCTTTTATTGCTGAGTAAAATTCCATTGTGCGTATATACCACATTTTCTTAATCCACTCATTTACTGAGGGACATCTAGGTTGGTTCCACAACCTAGCTATTGTGAATTGCGCAGCTACAAACATTGAGATAGCTGTGTCACTGTAATATGCTGTTTTTAAGTCCTTTGGGAATAGACCCAAGAGTGGGATGGCTGGGTCATAGGATGGTTCCATTCCCAGTTTTCCAAGAAATCTCCATACTGCTTTCCATAACGGTTGCACCATTTTGCAGTCCCACCAGCAATGTATGAGTGTGCCTTTTCCCCCACATCCTCTCCAACATTTATTGTTGCTTGTGTTCTTGATGGCTGCCATTCTGACTGGAGTGAAGTGAAATCTTAGAGTAGTTTTGATTTGCATTTCTCTAATTGCCAGCGATGTTGAACATTTTTTCATGTATTTGTTGATTAATCGTGTATCTTCTTCTGAGAGGTGTCTTCTCAATTCCTTAGCCCATTTATCGATTGGATTATTTGTTTTTTTAGTGTAAAGTTTTTTGAGTTCTTTATATATTCTAGAGATTAGTGCTCTATCTGATATGCATGTATTAAATATTTGTTCCTAATTAGTTGGCTCTCTATTCACCTCACTGATTGTTCCTTTTGCTGAAAAGAAGCTTTTTAGTTTAAATCTATCCCATTCATTAATTCTTGGTAGTAATTCTTGCGCTACAGGATTCTTATTAAGGAACTTGGGGCCTAATCCAACATGTTGGAAATTGGAGCTTACTTTTTCTTCTATTAGGTGTATTGTCTCTGGTCTAATTCCTAGGTCCTTGATCCACTTTGAATTGAGTTTTGTGCATGGTGAGAGATAAAGGTTTAATTTCATTTTGTTGCATATGGATTTCCAGTTTTCCCAGCACCATTTGTTGAAGAGGCTATCCTTTCTCCACTGTACATTTTTGGCACCTTTGTCTAATATAAGATAGCTGTAATTATATGTATTAGTCTCTGTATTCTCAATTCTGTACCATTGGTCCACCAGTCTGTTTTGGTGCCAATACCATGCTGTTTTTGTTATGATTGCTCTATAGTATAATTTAAAGTCTGGTATGGTGTTGCCCCCTGCTTCACTTTTCTTGCTCAGGATTGCTTTGGCTATTCTGGGTCTCTTATTTTTCCAGATGAATTTCATGACTGCTATTTCTATTTCTTTGAAGAATGACATTGGGATTTTGATTGGAATTGCATTAAATCTGTATAATGCTTTTGGTAGTATGGACATTTTGACAATATTAATTCTACCTATCCAAGAGCAAGGTAGGTCATTCCATCTTCTGAGTTCATCTATAATTTCTTTCTTTAGTGTTCTATAATTTTCGTTATAGAGGTCTTTCACCTCTTTCGTTAGGTTGATTCCCAGGTATTTTATTTTATTTTTTTGATGCTATTGCAAATGGGGTATTTTTCATCATTTCCCTTTCAGAGTCTTTGTCGCTGATGTACACAAATGCCTTTGACTTATGTGTATTGATTTTGTATCCTGCAACTTTGCCAAATTCGTTTACTAGTTGTAAAAGTTTTCTGGTAGAGTTTTTTGGGTCTTCTAGGTAGATTATCATGTCATCAGCAAATAGTGCTAATTTGAGCTCTTCTTTTCCTATCTTGATCCCTTTAATTTCTTTCGTCTGTCTAATTGCTCTGGCCAGAGTTTCCAGTACTATGTTAAATAGCAGTGGTGAAAGGGGACATCCCTGTCTTGTTCCAGTTTTTAGAGGGAATGCTTTCAATTTTTCTCCATTTAAGATAATGTTAGCTCGGGGCCTTGCATAAATAGCTTTTATTATGTTAAGATATGTTCCTGATATTCCTAGTTTTTCCAGCGTTTTGAACATAAAGGGGTGTTGTATTTTGTCGAATGCTTTTTCTGCGTCAATTGAGATGATCATATGATTTTTGTCTTTAAGTCTATTGATGTGATGTATTATGTTTATTGATTTCCGAATATTGAACCAGCCTTGCATCCCTGGGATAAACCCCACTTGATCATGGTGCACTATCTTTTTGATATGTTTTTGTATCCGATTTGCCAGGATTTTGTTGAGGATTTTTGCATCTATGTTCATTAAAGATATGGGCCTGAAGTTTTCTTTTTTGGATGTGTCTTTGCCTGGCTTTGGAATTAATGTAATATTGGCCTCATAGAAAGAGTCTGGAAGAGCTCCCTCTTTTTCTATTTCTTGAAATAGTTTGAAGAGCATTGGTATTAGTTCTTCTTTGAAAGTCTTATAGAACTCGGCTGTAAACCCATCAGGTCCTGGACTTTTCCTTGTTGGTAGCTTTTTGATGACATCTTCTATTTCTTCGCTTGTAATTGATCTGTTTAAATTGTGTATAGCCTCCACATCCAGTTTAGGCAAATCATATGACTCTATAAATCTGTCAATGCATTCAGTATTTTCTATTTTATTAGAGTACAAGTTTTCAAAGTAATTTCTAATTATATTCTGTATATCTGAGGTGTTTGTTGTGATATTCCCTTTTTCATCACGAATGTTAGTAATTTGAGTTTTTTCTCTTCTTCTTTTCGTTAGCATCGCTAAGGGTCTGTCAATTTTGTTTATTTTTTCAAAGAACCAACTTTTAGTTTTGTCAATTCTTTGAATGGTTTCCTTAGTCTCAATTTCATTAATTTCTGCTCTGATTTTAATTATTTCCTGTCTTCTACTGCTCTTGGTGTTGGTCTGTTCTTCTTTTTCTAATGCTTTGAGGTGTGATGTTAAGTCATTTATTTGTTGGTTTTTTTTTCCTCTTAAGGAATGAACTCAGTGCAATGAATTTTCCTCTTACTACTGCCTTCATAGTGTCCCAGAGATTTCTATATGATGTATCTGTGTTCTCATTTACCTCTAGGAATTTTTTTATCTCCTCTTTGATGTCTTCTTCAACCCCTTGTTCATTCAGTAGCATGTTGTTTAGCTTCCAGTTGATGGAGTAGTTTTTCTTATTCCTTGTTTTGTCGTTGGTTTCCAATTTCATCCCTTTATAGTCCGATAGCATGCAGGGTAGTATCTCTATTTTTTTATATTTGCTGAGAGTTGCCTTGTGACATAATATATGATCTATTTTGGAGAAGGAGCCATGTGCTGCTGAGAAAAATGTGTATTTGTTTACTGAGGGATGAAATATTCTATATATGTCCGTTAGGTCTAAATTGTTAATTGTTTTGAGGAGGCTTAAAGTTTCTTTGTTTAGCTTTTGTTTGGATGATCTATCCATTGGTGAGAGAGGTGTGTTGAAGTCCCCTAGAATAACTGTGTTGTGGTCTATTTTACTCTTGAACTTAAGAAGCGTTTGTTTGATGAATGTAGGTGCTCCATTATTTGGGGCATACAGATTTATGACTGTTATATCCTGTTGATGGATGGTTCCCTTAAGTAATAAGAAATATCCATCTTTGTCCCTCTTGATTAGTTTTGGTTTGAAGTGTACCTTATTTGATATGAGAATGGAAACCCCTGCTTGCTTCCGCCGGCCATGTGAGTGATAAGACTTTTCCCATCCTTTTACTTTCAGTCTGTTGATGTCTTTTTCTATGAGGTGTGTTTCTTGGAGACAGCAAATTGTTGGGTCATTTCTTTTAATCCATTCTGATAATCTGTGTCTTTTGATTGGCGAGTTTAGGCCATTAACATTCAGGGTTATTATTGAGATGTGATTTTTATTCCCATCCATTTTTATTTGAATTATGGTCTTTAGTTTGATTTGGTTTCTCTTCTGGTTGGTATTTCCTTTAGTTTAATATCTCCCTTTGGTGATTTTCGTTATCATCTTTCTCTTCTTCTTCATGAAAAATGTTGCCCAGGATGCTCTGAAGTGCTGGCTTTCGAGTTGTGAAATCTTTTAACTTTTGCTTGTCGTGGAAGGTTTTTATTTCATCTTCGAATCTAAAGCTTAATTTTGCTGGATATAAGATTCTTGGTTGACATCCCTTTTCTTTCAGAGCTTGAAATATGCTATTCCAGGATCTTCTTGCTTTTAAGGTCTGGGTTGAAAAATCTGAACATAGTCTGATTGGTTTCCCCCTATATGTAATTTGCTTCCTTTGTCTTGTGGCTTTTATTATTCTCTCCTTGCTCAGTGTATTAGGCATTTTCATTATAATGTGTCTAGGTGTGGATCTGTTGAGATTTTGTTTGTTTGGTGTTTGGTATGCCTCTTGAACTTGGTTTTCCATTTCATTCCTCAAGCTTGGAAAATTTTCTGTAATTATTTCGTTAAATAGATTACTCATTCCTTTGGCTTGAAACTCTGCCCCTTCCTCTACGCCGATCACTCTTAAGTTTGGTCTTTTTATGCTGTCCCATAATTCTTGGATGTTATGTTCTTGATTTCTAACAAGTTTTGCTGTATGGTTTAAATTCTTCTCTAGGACATATATTTTGTCTTCATTGTCTGAGGTTCTTTCTTCCAAGTGGTCTATTCTGTTGGAGATGTTTTCAATTGAGCTTTTATTTTGGTTTATTGCTTCTTTCATTTCTGGTATTTCTGTTTGGATTCTCTTTAGAGCCTCTATTTCCCTATTGAAGTAATCTTTTACTTCCTGTATTTGTTTTTGGAGTTCTTTGTCAAAGTGATCTTTTGCCTCCTGTGCCTGCTCCCTCATCTCATTTTTTAGTTCATTCTTAAGTTCCATAAACATTTGGCATATGTAATTTCTAAATTCCATCTCTGGCGTTTGACCAACTGTGCTTGCCATGACATCTACCAATGAGGTATCTTGATTTGTTTGTGTCATTTTTTTTTCTTGTTTTTTCATGTTGCTTGTGTGTCTATTCTTCCTGCACTGTGGGACCTTGACTATTTCGATTTTACCTTAAAGCCTTATGTTTTTCCTGTAGTACAATGCTATCAGATCACCTTATAATTCCTTTACACTTTTAAAACCTAACACTTTCTATTCAGAAAATCCAAGTTTGATCACAATGTACAGATTTTGTTAACCCAGATATTATTTCCAATTTACTCTGTACGCTTCTGATAGGGTTTTATAGCTTCAAGTATTGGATACAGAGGTGTTATGTTTAGGAAGAAGGAAGTGTCTTGAATTGTTCTTTCTTGGAAAGTATGAAAAGAGATATCTATTGAAATGGTTTAGTGGAATTGGTTTAGTATCAGTAGACGATGGAAGAAAGAGAATGGAGTTGACAATTAGGTAAAAAGATCAATTTATATATATAGTAAGTTGGAAAAGAAAAAAATGATAAAAGAGTAGGAATTGGTGTAAGAGAGAGGAGATAGAGAATCAAGGAAATAGAGAGTATACTATATATAACACCACTTTGCTACCCAGTTCAATTGTGCCGGTTCTAGAAATCCCAAGTTCTGCGTATAACTTGTTTTTGCCTCTGTTTAGTATGCACTGGCAGGATGTAAACATGAAAGATGAAGGAGGAAGAAAAGATACAAGAGTGAGA
Source organism: Tamias sibiricus (assembly GCA_025594165.1). Classification (NCBI taxonomy): domain Eukaryota; kingdom Metazoa; phylum Chordata; class Mammalia; order Rodentia; family Sciuridae; genus Tamias; species Tamias sibiricus. The sequence continues at coordinate 40,144,016 of CM046662.1, read as the reverse complement.
AGGAGGAAAAGAATGAAAGAAAAAAGGAGCAGAAGCAAACAAACACACTAACAATCAATGTGGAAGGAAAAGAAAAAAAAAAGCAGAACAAAACAAAGCCAAAAAAAAGAAAAAGAAAAATAAACAAAAAAAAAAAAAAAAAAAAAAAACCCTCCCTGCAATCCAAAAAATCAAGCAGACCAATAAAAAGAAAAGGAAAAAAAAAAAAAGTCAAACCCCAAGTCTCAGACAAAACGGGCCCTGGGAAGCCCCCCTCTTTTTTTCCTTTCCAGTTCAAACCAATTGCTATTGGATCACAGTCTGTGATCCTGTTAGTGAAATCAAGGCTGCATCTTAGGCCAGTTGCTGCACGGTTCAGTGAAGGAGTGGCCCAGGGAGATTGTGTGTGTCAGCAGATGAATGGTGCCGGGAAGGGGACCTTCCAGAAGGCACCCCCTCCCCAAGCCCAACCACAGATGCAGCCTCTTGTGGCCGCTGCGCTAGCCTCAGAAACGCCTTCCCCTGCTGACCACCCAAGTCTCACCCAATTGTGCGTTGTCTTCAGAGAGCTGGAGAGTCCCTGGATGGATGCAGCCATCGCTCTCTGTCTCCTCCCCTTTGTCAGGACCAGCCCTTGCAGCTTTCAAAGATGGCGGTGCTCTCCTTCCAGTCAACAGCAGCTCCGCAGACTCCCGTATCCTCGCCGATCGCACCGGGAAGCCACACCTGTGACTGTGGTGCAGACAGCGCTGCTTCAGACTGTGGCCCGCTCCACTCTGCCCCTGTTTGCTGATCGCAGATCTCTGTGCCGCTCTGTCCGGGGCCCCAGTACTGAGGGTCGCGTCAGGCGAAGTGTGGATTTGAACTGGTGTGTGAACCCGCGGTCTCCCGTGGTTCCCCAGCACCAATCCCGCCGGCTGTTATCGCTGGTTTTTATCGCCGGTTTCACGCTGGTGTGCCGTGAGTTTGGCTGGGGTTGCAGTAGTAGCGCGGTCTCCCCACACTGACTTTGTTTCGCACGGCCTGTGCACCACCCAGGCGGTTTTGCAGGAGCCTCGCGGCTCCAGCCACTGCAGACAGCTTGTCTCTTTCTCTTTCTGGTAGTGGTAATCAAACCATCCAGGAGATCGGTATTTTCAGCCTATATATATATGATGAAAGGCAATTTATCTGCTTTGTTGGATTCTTTCCATGGAGCTGTCCTGAAGTGCGGCTTCCTCTAATCCGCCATCTTGGATCTCCTCCCCAAAGGACTTTCCAGGTTGGGATAGCAACAATCAAGTAGAAGGGAATGGGGTCAAGATGACCCTAGTTGAGTACATGTTAGAGAATGGTTACTAACATCTAGACAATCAATCTCTGACAAGGTATTTGCCCAGTAAAAATGGAAACCAAAGAGAGCAATTTTACATTGTATAAGAATTGCTATTTTTATGCTGTCAAGTGTATTATGCTAGGTAACGATTAATGGGTACAGAGGCAGTACTTTCCATATTCTATTATTTCTGAGAAACAGAACTATTTCCTGGAACTCCTAAGATGGCTGCTGAAGAACAAGATGGAGTCCCTTTAGTTCTCTTATCACACCCTATCCTTCTTCTGTTAGTTCTGTGGGCTCCACATGTGCTGTGATGACCATAAAGTCAATAGCCTGGGAGTGGGCACAGAAATCCACAAACCTTTATTTACTCTGATGATAGCTGTGGCCACAGGAAATATACATATCTAAAGACTCTGAGAATTTCCACACATTCTTGTTCCACACAGCCATAATCACATGGGCATTTGTATAACCAGTTATAAAGTACAATTCTCCTTTCATTTGCCAGTTACTCTGCTCCAATATTTCAGTGTTTTTTTCCAATTATGATTCCTGCCTTTCCCTGTTTTAACAGTCAAAAACATTTGCCTCTGGGATCCTGGGTCTTAAATACTGGCTCCTTTATGGTCCAAGAGATAGTATTCCCTCAACAGTGCTGGGGAATGTGATATTCAGGGGACCTGACTCATGTTACTTCTAAAAGTATGGGAAATTTTCATACCAATTATGCCTTCCTCAGAATGAACACTGGGATCACAAGAAGTCCTTGCATTCAGGGCAAAGAATTAGGCACATAAAACTCTTTGGTCTCTCCTAGCAGGCCTACAGCAACAGGGTATATTAAGCAATAGAATAAGATGATTCTCTGCATTCCTGTGGTCCCCTCTAAGGCAAATAAAATGTGTGTCCACAAAAGTTATTCCTGCTAGGTGCAGTGGTGCATACCTCTAATCCCAGTGGCTCCGGAGGCTGAGGTAGGAGTATTGTGAGTTCAAAGCAAGCCTCAACAACTTAGTGAGACCCTAGGTAACTTAGCAAGACCCTGTCTCAAAATAAAAAATAAAAAGTTTGGGGACGTGGCTCAGTGGTTGAGTGCCCCTGGGTTCAATCCCTGGTACAAAACAAACAAACAAACAAAAGGTGTTCCTCCCTTTATGTTGGTAGAAACATATATTTTTTTCTCAGTTCATTCCACAAAGTAAACAGAGCAAAGAATAAAGAATGATATAAAGTGCCTTTATCACTGTATAAAACAGAAGAATAATACAAATAGTTATAATGTTGGGTGACTTGACAGTAGGAAAAATAAGTCCTGGCTATCATGTTCACAGCCAATGTTGTCAATGAAAGAAACACTTGTCTTAAAGTCTTCTGCAGATCCTGGCTCAGATCCTAATGTGATGGGAGAAATGAGGACCCTCAACGTCTAGAATGCTCATGATTTCCTATTGGGAATAGTACAGCAAGCAGAGTCTGTCTTCCTGGAGCAGAATTGTATGAATGACATCCAGACCTGCTAGCAATAAAATGACTTCAGCCACAAGCATTGGCAGTGAAGTCATGAACAGCTTAGAAACTCCAATCCACCTCAGGAAAACATCACACATATGTATGCTTACTGTAAATCTTCCCAGAGTAGATGTAAGGTGGACAAAATTCACATCCAGGCTGATGGTTCCCTCAGAAAGGATACTTAGCAGAGCTTTTATTTGATGTGAGCAATATCTAGTGTGACTTTTCTGCTGCTAAACATATTTAAGAGATGCAGCTAAAGGGTCACCAAAACTGTTACACATAAGGCAACACACAAGAAGGGAGCTTCTGCTATAGACTCTCCCACATTCACTGCAGACCTAAGGCCTTTCTCCAGTGTGAACGCTGGTGTACAATGAGTTTGGAACTATGTCTAAAGAGTTTCCCAGAAGAAACAACTGTTCAATTATCCATTGGGATCAGCTTTTTTTTTTTTTCTTTCACATTTCTACCATTTTTGAAACCAAGTATTTTTCACGTACCAGTTTCGTGAGGAATGGGATGTCTGAATAGTTGTGTTGTATATTCTTTTATTTTTACTTTATTCATTTAATTTTTAAATTTTTCTTCCTTTTATAAATTTTTAAATAAATTTTATAAATTGATGTGGGCCTATCAATGTTTATAGCAGCTCAATTCACAATAGCTAAACTGTGGCACCAACCTAGATGCCCTTCAGTAGATGAATGGATAAAGAAAATGTACTATGTATACACAATGGAATATTACTCAACCATAAAGAGAAACAAAATTATGGCATTTCCCAGTACATAGAATTGAAGACTCTCATGCTAAGTGAAATAAGTAAATCTCCAAAATAAGTCAGTCCCCCAAATCCAAAGGCTAAATGATCTCTCTGATATATGGATGCTAACTCATATATAGGGTATAGAAGAAGGGAAGTTGGGAGGGGTATAGAAGAATGGAAGTTCTTCAGATTAGACAAAGCAGAATGGATGGAAGGGAAGGGGAATAAGAAGAGGAAAGACAGCATAATGAATCAGACATAACTTTCTTAACCTTATATATGAATAGACAACTAGTGATACTCCACATCATGTAAAACCTAAAAATGGGATCCTAATTAGAATAAATTATACTTCATCTACTGTCATGTATACCTAAAAAGGACAAATAAAGAAAAGATACATCTATATAGTGATTTTAAGAGACTCATAGACAAAGAAACTCACAGGCAGAAGGTAAAAGTATGGAAAAACTATTCATGCATGTAGACCTTGAAATCAAGCAGAGTAGCTTTTATTATATCTGATGAAACAGATTTCATGTAGAAACTTATCAGAACACACAAAGAAAGGCACTGCATCCTGGTAAAGAGAACAATCCAACAAGAAAATGTAATAATAGTAAACATGTATGTCCAAAATATCAATGCACATAATAACATTAAAAAATACTCCATGTAGTTGAACCCCAGGTAGATGTTAGCCCAATAATACTGGTTAACTTCAACCCACTTGTATCACTAATATACAGCTCATCAATATATAAAATCAATAGAGATCTCCCCAGGCTAAAAAACAGTATAAATCCAATGGACATATGCAATATATTCAAAATATTCCATCCCCAAACAGCTGAATTTACCTTCTTCTCAGCAGTGCATGGAACTTTTTTAAAAATAGAATATATTCTAAGCCATAAGGCACATCTTAGCAAACACAAAAATAATTGATATAATCTGATGTATTGTATTTGACCATAATGGAAATAAACTAGAAATTAACAGCAAGGAAAGTAATAGAACAACACAAATACATGGAAATTTAATAATACAGTGATCAGTCAAGAAAAGGAAATCAAGAGATTATATATAGAAAAAGGAGTTGCTGATGACATGATATGATATAGATCCAGAAGATCCAAAAAAATTTCCACTAAGGACTTCTAGAGATTATAAGTAAGTTCAGCAAAGTAGTAGGATACAAGATCAACACCCATATATCAATAGATTTCTATACTCTAACATTTATTCATCTTTGCAGAAAAGAGGAAAATCATCCCATTCACAATAACCTAAAATAATACTTGGGAATTAATTTAACTGTGGAGGTAAAGCAACTCTACAATGAAGGTTATACAACACTGAAGAAAGAAATTTAAAAAGACCTTAGAAGATGTAAAGACATGCCAATTTCATGGACAGGCAGAATCAGTATTGTCAAAATGACTGTGCTACCAAATACTACATGCAGATTCAATGCAATACCCATCAAAATACCAAAGATATTCATTAGAGAGTGAGAAAACAATTCTTCAATTTATTGGGAAAAATGAGATACCCAGAACAGATCAATTGATACTGTACAAAAAAAGTGAAGCAGTGAAACCTGATCTGATATTATACACAGAACAGGAGTAAAAACAAACAAAACAGGATTGTATTAGTAATGAAATATAGATATGAAGTCCAAAGGAAGAGAATAGAAGATACAGGCAAATCCACATACTTGTAGCTATCTAATCCTTGCCAGAGGTGCCAAAATATATTTTGGATAAAAGAAACTTTTTAAACAAATGGTGCTGGGAAAAATGGATAGGTATATGTAGAAAAATGAAAATATATCCCCATCTCTCACCCTGCACACATGGATCAGAGACATAAAAATTAGGCCTAGAAACCTTACAAATTCTAGAAGAAAACTTAGGGTCAAAACTCAAACAGGTGCCAGCACTGACTTCCTTTAAAATATGCCCAAAGTGCAAGAAATAAAACCAAGAATCCATAGTGGAATGTCATCAAATCATAAAGCTTCTGCACATCAAAGGAAATAATTAAGAATGGGAAGTGAGTCAACAGAATGAAAAAAAGCTCCATCAACTAACAACAAATAACCTAATGAACAAGTGAGCAAAAGAACTAAACAGAAACTTGTCAAAAGAAGAAACATAATTGGCAAAAAATATGTGAAAAAAACATTGACTATCTTCTGCAGACAGGGAAATGCAAATAAAAACTGCATTAAGAATTCTTCTCACTCTAGTCAGAAGGATATTGAATGAAGGAGCCCTAATTAGGAAGGGCTGTTGCAGCTAGCTGGAAGCCATGGGTTCCACCTGGTATGTATGTGACGCACCTGTAGGCACCCGCAAACCTGAAGGTATATAACCGGGTGAAAGCGGTCCGAGTTAGGAGAACGGAGAATTCAGTCAGCCGGGCAGTCACTCGGTCGGTCAGAAGAATCAGAGCGGCCAGAACGTAGGCAGAGCGGTTACAGAAAACCAGATAGAAAACAGAAGAGAAATGACTGGTCAGAGTTAGGCCGAGGCTCCTGAAGAAGACAGAAGAAAGAAGACAGAAGACAGAAGAGAGAAGAAAGAAGCTCTAGTCTTTCTCTAAGCTAAGCTCTAAGCTCTATCTTTATCTTTCTTTCTAAGACTCTAAGCTAAGAAGACAAGAAGAAATCTTTCTCTAAGAAGCTCTATCTTTCTTTATCTTTCTTTACTCTACTCTAAGCTAAGAAGAAAAGCTCGCTTTAATCTTTCTCTCTAAAAATCTTTCTTTCCCTCTCTAAGCTCTAAGAAAGTAGAAGTAAAAGTAGTAAAAGCATAACTCTGCCTCCGAGAGTTTTTCCTCCCGGTTTACGGTACCAGGCAGCATACAAATGGTGGTCCGTCCGGGGCTCGGCAGGCAGAGAAGAAAAGCTAAGAAATAAGAGCAATGAAAAAGCATAGCCTCAGACTCAGTTGAGACCAGCAAAAAGAGTAGAAACAAGAGAGCAGAGCCTCTGACTCAGTTGAAGCCAGTTAAGAATTAAGCCGAAGCAGAGTAGCTGGCCAAAAGCTGAAGCAGAGTAGACAGCGAAAAGCCGAAGCAGAGTAGCCAGCGAAAAGCCATAAAAAATATAGAGAAAAAGCCTTGAGCTTTAGTATAAAGAAAAAAGCCATGAGCTTAAAAGAAAATAGAGAATTAAATAGCATGGTAAAAACCATGCAGAAAAAAAAAAAAAAAAAAAAAAAAGCCACTGAGCTTTGGCAAGAAAGCCATAAAGAAAAATAGAGGAGAAAAAAAAAAAAAAGTCAAAGCCGCTTATGCAATTGTGCTTAACTAGGTGCGTTAGCTGCTCCTCAGCATTAGGCTTCCTTAAAGCCACAGCACCTTCTCAAAAAGGGCTCAAATATCCACCCTTTCAAAAATAAAAGGTGAAAAGCTAGGTAGAGACAAGAAAATAAAAGAAAATAGAGAAAATAAAATAGAGAAAATAGAACAAAAGCACCTTTTTAAACTAAAGGGAAGGAATATGAAGGAGCCCTAATTAGGAAGGGCTGTTGCAGCTAGCTGGAAGCCATGGGTTCCACCTGGTATGTATGTGACGCACCTGTAGGCACCCGCAAACCTGAAGGTATATAACCGGGTGAAAGCGGTCCGAGTTAGGAGAACGGAGAATTCAGTCAGTCGGGCAGTCACTCGGTCGGTCAGAAGAATCAGAGCGGCCAGAACGTAGGCAGAGCGGTTACAGAAACCAGATAGAAAACAGAAGAGAAATGACTGGTCAGAGTTAGGCCGAGGCTCCTGAAGAAGACAGAAGAAAGAAGACAGAAGACAGAAGAGAGAAGAAAGAAGCTCTAGTCTTTCTCTAAGCTAAGCTCTAAGCTCTATCTTTATCTTTCTTTCTAAGACTCTAAGCTAAGAAGACAAGAAGAAATCTTTCTCTAAGAAGCTCTATCTTTCTTTATCTTTCTTTACTCTACTCTAAGCTAAGAAGAAAAGCTCGCTTTAATCTTTCTCTCTAAAAATCTTTCTTTCCCTCTCTAAGCTCTAAGAAAGTAGAAGTAAAAGTAGTAAAAGCATAACTCTGCCTCCGAGAGTTTTTCCTCCCGGTTTACGGTACCAGGCAGCATACAAATGGTGGTCCGTCCGGGGCTCGGCAGGCAGAGAAGAAAAGCTAAGAAATAAGAGCAATGAAAAAGCATAGCCTCAGACTCAGTTGAGACCAGCAAAAAGAGTAGAAACAAGAGAGCAGAGCCTCTGACTCAGTTGAAGCCAGTTAAGAATTAAGCCGAAGCAGAGTAGCTGGCCAAAAGCTGAAGCAGAGTAGACAGCGAAAAGCCGAAGCAGAGTAGCCAGCGAAAAGCCATAAAAAATATAGAGAAAAAGCCTTGAGCTTTAGTATAAAGAAAAAAGCCATGAGCTTAAAAGAAAATAGAGAATTAAATAGCATGGTAAAAACCATGCAGAAAAAAAAAAAAAAAAAAAAAAAGCCACTGAGCTTTGGCAAGAAAGCCATAAAGAAAAATAGAGGAGAAAAAAAAAAAAAAAAAAAAAAGTCAAAGCCGCTTATGCAATTGTGCTTAACTAGGTGCGTTAGCTGCTCCTCAGCATTAGGCTTCCTTAAAGCCACAGCACCTTCTCAAAAAGGGCTCAAATATCCACCCTTTCAAAAATAAAAGGTGAAAAGCTAGGTAGAGACAAGAAAATAAAAGAAAATAGAGAAAATAAAATAGAGAAAATAGAACAAAAGCACCTTTTTAAACTAAAGGGAAGGAATATGAAGGAGCCCTAATTAGGAAGGGCTGTTGCAGCTAGCTGGAAGCCATGGGTTCCACCTGGTATGTATGTGACGCACCTGTAGGCACCCGCAAACCTGAAGGTATATAACCGGGTGAAAGCGGTCCGAGTTAGGAGAACGGAGAATTCAGTCAGTCGGGCAGTCACTCGGTCGGTCAGAAGAATCAGAGCGGCAGAACGTAGGCAGAGCGGTTACAGAAACCAGATAGAAAAAACAGAAGAGAAATGACTGGTCAGAGTTAGGCCGAGGCTCCTGAAGAAGACAGAAGAAAGAAGACAGAAGACAGAAGAGAGAAGAAAGAAGCTCTAGTCTTTCTCTAAGCTAAGCTCTAAGCTCTATCTTTATCTTTCTTTCTAAGACTCTAAGCTAAGAAGACAAGAAGAAATCTTTCTCTAAGAAGCTCTATCTTTCTTTATCTTTCTTTACTCTACTCTAAGCTAAGAAGAAAAGCTCGCTTTAATCTTTCTCTCTAAAAATCTTTCTTTCCCTCTCTAAGCTCTAAGAAAGTAGAAGTAAAAGTAGTAAAAGCATAACTCTGCCTCCGAGAAATTTCCTCCCGGGTTTCGGTACCAGGCATCTTACAATTGAATACATATATTAATAAATAATGGTGAGTTTGTAGGAAAAAGGTATACTTGTACAATTTTTTTTTTGTTAGACTGCAGACTAGGTACAACCACTCTGGAGAGCAGGTAGCAGATTCCTCAGAAAAACTAGGGATGGAACCAGGATGGAACTAGGGATGACCCAGATATTCCATTTCTCAGTATTTTTTCTGAATGATCTTAAATTGGCATACTAATAATGATAGAGCTACTTCAGTGTTTATAGCACAAAATTCAAAATAGTAAACTATGGAGTCAACCCACGTGCCTGTAAACAGATGAATGGATTATGGCATTTGCTGGTAAATTTGTGGAAATGGAGAATATCATGATAAGTGAAGTAAGCCAAATCCAGGAACTCAAAGGTTCGATGTTTTCTTTCATATGCAGAAGCTAGAGTAAAATAAAGGAAAGAGGGAAGGAATGATAGAATAATGAAGATAATGCAAAGATTAGTAACGTAGAAGGAGATTTAGAGAGTGAGAGGATGAGTAAGCAGAGGCAATGAAAAATTATTTTTTAAAAAAATCGTCATGTATATATCTAAATATACCACAGGGAATTTCATATTTATGTATAAGTAAAAAGGGCCTATCAAATATGAATAGATGAGTGATAGGAAGTCTAGTGGAGTAAAGAAAGGAGAACAGGGGAAGAGGTGGAAGGGAAAAGAGGTGGATCCTGAACTGAAATCAAATTCCATTCATGTAGAGTTTGTTGCAATGAACCCAACTACTATGTATAGCTACAATGCTCTAATTAAAACAAAAATTAATTCTAATTGTTATATGTTAATTGTGATTACTATGCTTATATGCTTAGTGCAGGGTATGTTCATTCTCTTGGTCTGCATTTGTTAAAACTTCATGTTCTAGAAAGTTATAAAACCCTGATATTCTTCAGTATTAATAATATCTCCTTTTAATTGTAATTGACAAAAAAGGAAATACAAGGTTTTTCTGTAAGTGACTGAATAAACAAACTCTGTGTGGTACCTGCAGAAAAAAAAGAGATGAATCAGATGTCAATTAAAAAAAAATCAGTTAGAAGAGGTAGGCACCTGCCCAGAAGGAAAGACCCAGCCACCAGTTCACCTGGCCTCCAGGGCCCAGAGAAGCAGCTCCCTGCTGCTGCACACAGGGCCCGACCTGAGGAAAAGCCCCTTCCACCCCCAGGGGAAGTGCGACCTGCCCAGCTGCGACCAGAACAAGAGGTAGGCACCCACTGAGCCACTCTTCAGCTGTGCCAATCTGCAACTGGCCCAAGATGCAGCCTTGACTCCACTAACAGGATCGCTAACTGGACGTGAACCAGGTCAATTGGCTTAAACTGGAAGGGGAAAAAAAAGGGCTTCCCAGGGTTCGTTTTGTTTGAGACTTGTTCCTGGGTTCAACTTTTTTTTTTGTTGTTGTTTGTTTGTTTTGTTGTTTTGGGTTTTTTTTTTGTTTGTTTTTGCTTTGTTTTGATTGACAGTGTGTTTGTTTACTTCTGCTCCTCTTTTCTTTCTTTCTTTTCTTCTCACTTTTGTATTTTTTCTTCTTTCTTCATCTTCCCTATTTACACCCTGCCATTGCATACTCAACAGAGGCAAAAACAAGTTATACGCAGAAATTGGGATTTCTAGAATGGGTACAATTGAAATGTATAGCAAAGTGGTGTTGTAGATAGTTTATTCTCTATTTTCTTGACTCACTCTCTCTCTCCTCTCTCTTACACTAATTTCTACTCCTTTGTCATTTTTTTTCTTTTCCATCTTTCTTTATTTCTTCTCTCAACCGCTGCATAAGTTAGGTTATATAAATCAGTCTTTCCACCTAATTATTCACTCCATTCTCTTTCCTCTCTGATCTGGTGATACTAAACCACTTCCATAGAACTCTGTTTTCATACTTTCTAAGAAAGAACAATTCAATACACTCACTTCCTTCTTCCTAAACATATCACCTCTGTGTCCAATACTTGAAACTATAAAAGCCCATCAGAAGCATACAGAGTAAATTGGAAACAATATCTGGATTAACTAAATCTCTACATTGTGATCAAACTGGGATTTTCTGAATAGAAAGTGTTTGATTTTAAAGTGTAAAGGAAATATAAGGGGATCTGATAGCATTGTACTACAGGAGCAACATAAGGCTTTAAGGTAAAATCAAAATAGTCAAGGTCCCACAGTGCAGGAAGATAAGACACACAAGCAATATGAAGAAACAAGGGGAGAAAGTGACACAAACAAATCAATATACCTCCTCAGTAGATTCCATGGAAAGCACAGGTGATGAAATGCCAGAGATGGAATTTAGAAATTACATATTCCAAGTGTTTGTGGATCTTAAGAATGAACTAATAATGAGATGAGGGAGCAAATACAGGAGGTGAAATATCATTTTGACAAAGAACTCCATAAACAAATACAGGAAGTAAAAGATTACTTCAATAGGGAGATAGAGGCTCTAAAGAGAAACCAAACAGAAATTCCAGAAATGAAAGAAGCAATAAACCAAAATAAAAGCTCAATCAAAAGTATCACCAACAGAGTAGATCACTTGGAAGAAAGACCCTCAGACAATAAAGACAAAATATATATCCTAGAGAAAAATCTAGATTACACAGCAAATATGGTAAGAAACCAAGAACAGAACATTCAAGAATTATGGGACAACATAAAAAGACCAAACTTAAGAGTGATTGGGGTAGAGGAGGGGGCAGAGTTTCAAGCCAAAGGAATGAGTAATTTATTTAATGAAATAATTACAGAAAAATTTCCAAACTTGAGGAATGAATGGGAAAACCAAGTTCAAGAGGCTTACCGAACACCAAACATACAAAATTACAACAGATCCACACCAAGATACATTATAATGAAAATGCCTAATATACTGACCAAGGAGAGAATATTAAAAGCCACAAGAAAAAGGAAGCAGATTACATATAGGGGGAAACCAATCAGACTATGTTCAGACTTTTCGACCCAGACCTTAAAAGCAAGAAGATCCAGGAATAGCATATTTCAAGCTCTGAAAGAAAAGGGATGTCAACCAAGAATCTTATATCCAGAAAAACTGAGCTTTAGATTTGAAGATGAAGTAAAAACCTTCCATGACAAGCAAAAGTTAAAACATTTCACAACTCAAAAGCCAGCAATTCTGAATATCCTGGGAAAATTTTTTCATGAAGAAGAAGAGAAAAATAACAATGAAAATCAACAAAGGGAGATATTAAACTAAGGGACATACCAACCAGAAGAGAAACCAAATTAAGCTAAAGACCATAATACAAATAAAAATGGATGGGAATAAAAATCATATCTCAATAATAATCCTGAATGTTATTGGCCCAAACTTGCCATTCAAAAGACACAGATTATCTGAATGGATTAAAAGAAATGACCCAACAATTTGCTGTCTCCAAGAAACACACCTTGTAGAAAAAGACATCAATAGACTGAAGGTGAAAGGCTGGGAAAAGTCTTATCACTCACATGGCCTGCGGAAGCATGCAGGGGTTTCCATTCTCATTTCAAATAAGGTAGACTTCAAGCCAAAGCTAATCAAAATGGACAAAGATGGATATTTCTTTCTGCTTAAGGGAACCATTCATCAACAGGATATAACAATCATAAATCTATATTCCCCAAATAATGGAGCACCTACATTCATCAAACAAACTCTTCTCAAGTTCAAGAGTAAAATTGACCACAATACAGTTATTCTAGGGGACTTTAACACACCCCTCTCACCAATGTATAGATCATCCAAACAAAAGCTAAACAAAGAAACTTCAGGCCTCCTTAAAACAATTAATAACTTAGACCAAACAGACATATATAGAATATTTCATCCCTCAGTAAACGAACACACTTTTTTCTCAGCAGCACATGGCTCCTTCTCCAAGATAGACCATATATTATGTCAAAAGGCAACTCTCAGCAAATATTAAAAAATAGAGATACTACCCTGCATTCTATCAGATCATAATGGGATAAAATTGGAAATCAATGACAAAACAAGGAATAAGAAAAACTACTCCAACAACTGGAAGCTAAACAACATGCTACTGAATGAACAAGGGGTTGAAGAAGACATCAATGAGGAGATTAAAAAATTCCTAGAGGTAAATGAGAACACAGATACATCGTATAGAAATCTCTGAACACTATGAAGGAAGTAGTAAGAGGAAAAATCATTGCACTGAGTTCATTCCTTAAAAGGAAAAAAAAAAAAAAAAAAACAACAAATAAATGACTTAACATCACACCTCAAAGCACTAGGAAAAGAAGAACAGATCAACACCAAGAGCAGCAGAAGACAGGAAATAATTAAAATTGGAGCAGAAATTAATGAAAATGAGACAAAGGAAACAATTCAAAGAATTGACAAAACTAAAAGTTGGTTCTTTGAAAAAATAAACAAAATTGACAGACCCTTAGCGATGCTAATGAAAAGAAGAAGAGAAAAATCTCAAATTACTAACATTCATGATGAAAAAGAGAATATCATAACAAACACCTCAGATATACAGAAGATAATTAGAAATTACTTTGAAAACTTGTACTCTAATAAAATAGAAAATACTGAATACATTGACAGATATCTAGAGTTTATTTTCCTAAACTGGATCTGGAGGCTATACACAATTTAAACAGATTGATTACAAGCGAAGAAATAGAAGATGTCATCAAAAAGCTACCAACAAGGAAAAGTCCAGGACCTGATGGGTTTACAGCCGAGTTCTACAAGACTTTTAAAGAAGAACTAATACCAATGCTCTTCAAACTATTTCAAGAAATAGAAAAAGAGGGAGCTCTTCCAGACTCTATGAGGCCAATATTACATTAATTCCAAAGCCAGGCAAAGACGCATCCAAAAAGGAAAACTTCAGGCCAATATCTTTAATGAACATAGATGCAAAAATCCTCAACAAAATTCTGGCAAATCAGATACAAAAACATATCAAAAAGATAGTGCACCATGATCAAGTGGGGTTTATTCCAGGGATGCAAGGCTGGTTCAACATTTGGAAATCAATAAACATAATACATCACATCAATGGACTTAAAGATAAAAATCATATGATTATCTCAATAGACGCAGAAAAAGCATTTGACAAAATACAGCACCCCTTTATGTTCAAAACACTGGAAAAACTAGGAATATCAGGAACATATCTCAACATTATAAAAGCTGTTTATGCAAGGCCCAGAGCTAACATTATCTTAAATGGAGAAAAATTGAATGCATTTCCTCTAAAAACTAGAACAAGACAGGGATGCCCCCTTTCACCACTGCTGTTTAACATAGTACTGGAAACTCTGGCCAGAGCAATTAGACAGATGAAAGAAATTAAAGGGATCCAGATAGGAAAAGAAGAGCTCAAATTAGCACTATTTGCTGATGACATGATAATATACCTAAAAGACCCAAAAAACTCTACCAGAAAACTTTTACAACTAGTAAATGAATTCAGAAAAGTAGCAAGATACAAAATCAATACCCATAAGTCAAAGGCATTTTTGTACATCAGTGACAAAGCCTCTGAAAGGGAAATGATGAAAACTACCCCATTTACAATAGCATCAAAAAATAAATAAAATAAAATACCTGGGAATCAACTTAACGAAAGAGGTGATTGACCTCTATAAGGAAAATTATAGAACACTAAAGAAAGAAATCATAGATGAACTCAGAAGATGGAAAGACCTACCTTGCTCTTGGATATGTAGAATCAATATTGTCGAAATGTCCATACTACCAAAAGCATTATACAGATTTAATACAATTCCAATCAAAATCCCAATGTCATTCTTCAAAGAAATAGAAAAAGCAGTCACAAAATTCATCTGCAAAAATAAGAGACCCAGAATAGCCAAAGCAATCCTGAGCAAGAAAAGTGAAGCAGGGGGCAACACCATACCAGACTTTAAATTATACTATAGAGCAATAGTAACAAAAACAGCATGGTATTGGCACCAAAACAGACTGGTAGACCAATGGTACAGAATTGAGGATACAGAGACTAATACATATAATTTCAGCTAAAAATTATAGGCACCAATAATGTACAGTGGAGAAAGAACAGCCTCTTCAACAAATGGTGCTGGGAAAACTGGAAAGCCATATGCAACAAAGTGAAATTAAACCCTTATATCTCACCATGCACAAAACTCAATTCAAAGTGGATCAAGAACCTAGGAATTAGACCAGAGAAAATACACCTAATAGAAGAAAAAGTAAGCTCCAATTTCCAACATGTCGGATTAGGCCCCAAGTTCCTTAATAAGAATCCTGTAGCGCAAGAATTATTACCAAGAATTAATGAGTGGGATAGATTTAAACTAAAAAGCTTCTTCTCAGAAAAAGAAACAATCAGTGAGGTTGAATAGAGAGCCAACTAATTGGGAACAAACATTTAATACGTGCACATCAGATAGAGCACTAATTTCTAGAATATATAAAGAACTCAAAAAACTTAACACCAAAAAAACAAATAACCCAATCAATAAATGAGTGAAGGAATTGAAAAGACACTTCTCAGAAGAAGATACACAATTAATCAACAAATACATGAAAAAATGCTCAACATCGCTGGCAATTAGAGAAATGAAATCAAAACTACTCTAAGATTTAATTTCACTCTAGTCAGAATGGCAGCTATCAAGAACACAAACAACAATAAATGTTGGAGAGGATGTGGGGGAAAAGGCACACTCATACATTGCTGGTGGGACTGCAAAATGGTGCAACCACTATGGAAAGCAGTATGGAGATTTCTTGGAAAACTGGGAATGGAACCACTTTATGACCCAGCCATCCCACTCCTGGGTCTATTCCCAAAGGACTTAAAAACAGCATATTACAGTGACACAGCCACTTCAATGTTTTATAGCAGCACAATTCACAATAGGTAGGTTGTGGAACCAACCTAGATGTCCCTCAGTAGATGAGTGGATAAAGAAAATGTGGTATATATACAAAACAGAATTTTACTCAGCAATAAAAGAGAATAAAATAATGGCATTTTCAGGTAAATGGATGAAGTTGGAGAATATAATGCTAAGTGAAATTAGTCAATCTCAAAAATCCAAGTACCGAATGTTTTCTCTGATATAAGGAGGCTGGTTCACAGTGTTGTTGGAAGGGGGTACATAGGATCAGAGGAACACTAGAATGGTCAACGGAAAGGGAGGGGAGGGAGGGAGTAAGGGGGGGTTGGAAAAAAATTGGTGGTTGAATGAGATGGATATCATTATCCTAAATGCATGATTGAAGATCTGGATGGTACTTATATACTTTTTATACAAGCAGTTGTATGTAAAAAGATACTATAGTTGTGCATGATGAATAAGTAAATAAAAAAAATATTTGGCATTCACCCTGCTACTATTATTACCCCTATTCATCATCACAGATTGAATATTTATGCTTCAATGATAATGATTGGGCTATAGCTAAATGCTCTACTTCTGCAAATTTTGGTAATCATCTTCCTAAGTCCCCTATATTATCTTTTTGTATTAATCATCCTATTATATTTCCACAGGTAATAAAAAATCAACCTATTCCTGAGGCATTTAATGTATTTACAGATGGGTCCTCAAATGGTACTGCTACAGTAGTCACTAAAAAAGAAAATATGACTTACATAACTGCACACAAATCAGCTCAACTAGTGGAATTGGAAGCTGTGGTAAGAGCTCTGGAAAATTTTAGGGACCAGCCCGTAAACATTTTTTCAGATAGCCACTATATTGTACAAGCCGTCCCAAAATTAGAGTTAGCAGGACCAATAGCACCTCATACTCCAGCCTTTAAATTGTTTTATCAAATACAAAAACTTTTGTGGGCAAGAAAAGAACCTCTATTCGTAGGCCATATTAAAGCACATACTAATTTGCCTGGTCCCCTCCATGAAGGTAATCAAAAGGCTGATGAACTTACAAAAACAATATTTATACTTTCAGTGCTCCAACAAGCTACTTTATTTCACTCCCAGTTTCATGTCAACAGTACCATCTTGCAACGTAGGTTTAAAATCACAAAGGAGCAAGCCAGAACAATTGTAAAAGATTGTAAATCTTATATGACACATTTGCCCAATCCTCATTTTGTTGTTAACCCTAGAGGGTTAATGCCCAATCATTTGTGGCAGATGGATGTTACCCATGAGCCAAGTTTTGGAAAATTGCGATTTATTCATGTTACCATAGATACATGCTCAGGCATGATTTTTGCTTCCTTACATTCTGGAGGAAAAGTTAAAGATGTTACATCTCATTGTTTGCAAGCTTTTGCTGCATTGGGCATCCCCAAAATGCTTAAAACAGATAATGGCCCTGCATATACGTCCTCATCTTTCAAACAGTTTTGCGCAAAATTCAATATATCCCATAAAACAGGCATCCCATACAATCCTCAGTGTCAGGGCATTATTGAAAGAGCAAACCAAACACTGAAAATTATGTTATTAAAACAAAAAGAAGGAAATTGGAAAAGTCCTAAGGACAGATTGGCAGTTGCCCTGTTTACCTTAAATTTTTTAACTTTAGACTCTAATGGTTATTCTGCTGGAGACAGACATTGGAATCCACACCAACAACATAAACCTTTGGTTTACTGGAAGGATGTTCTTTCAGGTACATGGAAGGGTCCAGATCCAGTATAAATTTGGGGAAGAGGATCTGTTTGTGTTTTTCCAAAACACGAATCCTCTCCAATATGGATACCATCTAGATTAATAAAACAGGTACCACATCAAAAGGATCAAGATGAAGTTATTGAAGAATCAAGATTAATAAAAAAGGTACAAAATCAAGAGGACCAAGATGAAGGTATAGAATGATTCCCTCAAAAGAGTCCTTCAAAATATTTCACAACTTAAGTGTCATTCCTCCCGGCCGGGACGAGGAGATCTCTCTTTAGTGTGCACACAATTGTATTTTTTTTTCTTTTTATACATGTCTTTATGTCTGTATATTTGTCTACATTTCATGTTAATGTGACGTCACAAATATATGTTTGTATGCTTGTTCGTCTGTCCAGTGTGACGTCACAAATAACAAAGCGCTTATGAAAAAAAAAATATATATATATGGATCCAAATAACTTTAATTCATTTTAGGTTAAGAGTATTCAATTAAGAGTAAATAATTTTATAAATGAAGGTACTTTCAATTTTGATTTATAGGTGTCCCTGGGACTTCTCTTTAGCAAACAATATGACTAGTGCTATATAACCTGATATTTTGGTGTTTTGACATAAGATTGTTTATTTGTTATTAACTTCATTTGTTTAATAGCTCATTAATTTCAATTATCTCAACAGGTAAAAGATTGCTCTGTATACAGAGACTCAACGGTTCCAGCTAACAAATTATTTCTCCAAAGTGCCTTTACCTTTTCTTTAATCTATCTTTAATGCAGTAATTACCCTCAGTCTTTCTTTGTTTTGTTCTAAATATGATATTTTTCCAACTTATGTTTGTAGAAGCTCAACCAGCGATGTGTGTGAACAAAAATCAACTTTAATTTTCTAATCTAATTATTCTATTTTGTAGTTTGACAACTCGCCTCTTGACTCAGTGCTGCAATAGCACTGCCTTTCCTTTTATAATTGATGCTTGAGTTTCTAGGTAGCGGGCCCTGAAGATTTGCCGGTGGCGTTGTCTAGACATAAAAAAAGACGTCTGCTGCTACAGCTGCAGGGATCGCGGCCGCCGCAAAGCATCCCTGCTGCTCAAACATCAAACAACCTCACCAACAGTGTGGCCTCTGCTCTACATGCATGGGGCCTCCTACATCAACATGTTATAACAAATGGACATTTTGATCTTTCATTGTTTGGGACTTTACGGGACAATGCCTTGCGGGTATTTGTCTAGAGAATTCAGTGTGTTACTTAGGGCAGCTGATTTGTTTAAACAATTTGATATGCTATGCAATTTGGCTCATCACCAAAAGGCTTGTCGCCTTAAAGCCGCAACATCTCCTCACAATTGGACGGCTGTTAGTCATCATACACAGTCGATCCTAAAGGGCTCCATTGGATGGCTGTTTAGCCAATGACAGGTAAGATCCCCAGAGGGGGACAACCTAAGACAGGCACAGTCGCACGGGACAGTCTCATGTGGCCGACATATCAACCTAAGACAGGAGTCAAGGGTACAGCCTTGATTATCCGATGACGGGTAAGAATGTTGGTTGCACATAGACGTCCTAGAGCATCCCTCTTTTAAAACAAAAGGGGGGAAATGCAGGAGCCCTGTTTGGGGAGATGGCTTGAATTGCGGTTGACTATGAGCCATGGAGATTTGGGCATTGTCGCCTTCCGTAGTCTCACGGGACTTGGCCCGGGATCTCGAGTGACTTGGCCGAGATTGCTGATCGGGTCAGGGCCATTTTGGTGTTGTGTGCGGCGCGTGTTAGTCGTTGTTAGAGCCAGAGAGAAAAGTTATCAGAATAAAAAGCTGTTTGTCTCCAGTTTGCCTCTGAACTTCTTCCCGCGGCTTCGTTGCTCCAAGCGGCCATCCCTTCAGGCAGCTACAGATTCCTACAAATTAACCTGCATGAGAAAATTTTGTCCTATTGACATAACTTTTAAAACACAATGAACACAGAATATCCCCCAAATATTCTCTCTCATTTTGTGGGTAGCAACTTTTATTACTATACAACCAAAATATCCCTAATCAATTCTGAAGAAAAGAATGATATGTACAATCCAAAATTACTTTAATGTAGCCTTTTTCTTTTGAGTGAGTTTATTTTTGTTTGTAAGATCCAATAAAGTCATTACAGGTATATGAAAATAGCAAAATTTAAAAAGCTTTATTTTATCCAAAATATTTTTTACTGGTGGGTGGGAATGGGAAGAATTGGAGAATATGTGGAAGTATAGGATGGAAAATGCTGCTGGTGATTCATCTGAGAAAAATTAGAAAAAATTCTGCATAAATACATTGATGATGAAATGTATACCATATGTGCAGGCAGTGGTTCTCAAATGGTAACATATATCAGAGCTTCCTCAAAAGAGATTGCTGGGCCCCATGCCCAAAGTGTCTGGTTCTGTAGGTCAGGGATTTTGTCTGAAACTGGCATATGAATAAGTCTCTAGACCATTATTAATAAGTCTTTAGATAGATGGCCAAAATTTGAAGAGCATAGGGTTGAGAAATTGAAACTTAGGTTTCTCTTTAGCTAGAATAAGCCCTATGGATGAGATAGTTAATTTTTTTTATGATACAGATGAGAAAACCAAGCTTTGGGAAGTTAAATAGTAAATCTAATGTTTAATATCTAGAGAATAACAAATTGAAAGTTAAAACCTCAGGTCGACAATATCATTTTGTTGAATCATTTCCATTTGTGTGGGGTTTGTTTTCTTTAATGTATCAACTGGTTTTGGCATGATAGACACATACTATAGAACATATTGATAAAAATACAATAAGTATGATCTGAAAGTTTAAAAAAAATGCTCACTGGTGTATTATGAGTAAACAAGACTGTATCTACTAAAATGTTGCTTCTCAATAAATAGTAGACAATGAAATGAGAGAAAGAATAAACAGTTTTTGCTCTTTTTGCAGTAAATTCAACTCAAGTTTTGTTTTGTTTTGTTTTTTGGTACTGGGGATTGAACTCAGGGGTGCTCAACCACTGAGCCACATCCCTAGCCCTATTTAATATTTTATTTTAGACACAGGGTCCTGCTGAGTTGCTTATGTCCTTGCTAAATTGCTGAGGCTGGCTTTGAACTCACAAACCTCCTGACTCAGCCTCCCGAGCACCTGGAATTATAGGCATGTACCACCATGCCTGGCAACTCAAGTATATTTTAAAGGGTCACTCTGGACCAGAATTTATGCTACAGAGTAGATGTGCCACTAGGTATAGCAAGAAAGTGTCCCAACAGGAACATAGTTAATTTCAAACATGTCTATATAAAATGGCTATTACCTCAGAATATCCCTTTCTACCCTCTATCCTAAACTGTAGTCAGTTCATTTTACTGGACCTCTGCTATGGTCTGAAAGTTTTTGTCTCCCTCAAATCCATTATGTTGAAATGCTAGCCACCAAGGTGGTGGCATTAAGAGGTGGGAGCTTTGGGGAAGCAATTAAGGAGTGAAGGAGGAGCCGTCACAACTGGGTTTACTGCTCTTATCAGAGACCCAAGAGAAAACAAGTCCTCACTAGACACCAAATCTTCCAGGACCTTGATCTTGGACTTCAAGACCCCATTATTTTGGGAAATAAAATTCTGTTGTTTGTAAGTCAGTGGCTTATTGTTATAGCCAAATGAACTATAATAATCTCCAGTGTATGTAAGTTGGAATACCTTTTAATCCATGTGACAGACGCTGAACCCTTGCTCCATTCAACAACAAAATGTAAGGATAGAAATATTTTCAGGTACAATTGGAGCCAGAAGTTCTAGAACTATTGGGACTACTTTTTTCTCAATATATCCCATCCCCCTTTTGAGGATTGAGAAGTTGAACCCTGGTCACTGGTGAGTGCAAGCTTACATTTTCTCAACTTTGCAACTAACAAAAAGGTTGTCACAGCAAGCAGCAAGGAGAGGATTTTGATTGGCCCAGCATGGGTCATAAACATGCACCTCAACCCATTACTGTGACTGGATGTGCTGGTAGGGTGAAGAGCTGCTGCTCTAGGTGTACTTTTTTTTTTTTTTTTTTTAATCATAGAAGCCATCCATTTATATACCATGGTTTCCAGAAGGTGGCAGTAGAATTATGTATTCTACAAAAATCAGCATATGATAATTTTCTGATAGATGGAAACACATTTTTAGTAATCAACACCATTTTCAATATTTCACAGAGAAATATATCATATGAATTGTCAATGGTCCTATTTGAGTTCATAACCAATGATGAGGCAGTAGAGTGATTCACCTCACTTAGATCAAAAATCCTACCCATGTGACCAACTACTCCCCAAAAGAAGATATTTTCTCCTGAGAAAATAAAAACATTATATATTCACTGTGTAGTCTTTAGATTGGATTATATACCTTAATTTTATGTCTCACTCACAGATTGATATTTTGAAATTCCCCAAGCTATCTTTGGTCAGGTTTTAAATATGCCATCCAGTTTATTCATGCTGAGTGCCAAAAATACCTTATCCAATTTAATCTCATGATCAGGTCCTCACTTTCAAGACCTCATGCAATTCAGTGTTCTGCTGAGTTGCCTTATCACCTGTGTTTGCAGTGCTCAATTACTCCTCTCTTTCACTTAAATCTTGAAGATTTCCCACTCTTGTTGAAATCTTGGGGCCCATGCCCAACATGGAAGTCCCAATCTCACTGTACTTTTGAACTGTTGGAACAGGTGGTGAATGAACCTAAGACTTTCAATATTTCAAGACTCTCAGAGAATAAGCATGGCAGGGTAGATGAAAGTTGTGTTTCTTGTTGCTCTGTGAACTAGGATTATAGCAGTGGGAATAGGGCTGCTCTGCAAGGTGGGTAAAAGAGGGGTTTCACTAAAACTCAATATTGGAGAGTTAGAGTGCCTTAGAGACTCAGAAATTTGGGTACATTAAATGAAGGAAAAAGACAACATTGGAGCCACATTGATAGTAGTCATAGTGGCAATAGCAGTAGTGATGCTACTACAATAGAAAGTGAAGAAAAACACTGTTAACTACAACAGACAGACAATATCAAAAACCCTGAAATTGGAGGGACAGGCTGCACTAGGCTGATCAGAGGCTGTTCTGCACAGTACACTGGTGCATAAAGGTGCCCAGTGTTCCTAACTCTTTATGGAGAGCCAATGCAGGAACCATCTTGAAGTGAGGATTCTTAAGTGGCAGCTACTGGAATTAGGAGATCTGAGCTGGGTCTGATGCAAGGTCTGCGTGGCAGGCACCTGCCCTGTGACCCAGACTGTGTCTAACAAAGTGAGAGCAAAACAGGCATGGAGAGTATTTTACCCAGGGGAATACAAGTCAGTGAGGTGAAGGAGAGCCAGCTCCCCATCTCCTTTATGTCTGGTGGCTCATAGGACCAGCTGAAGTGGGCCAGGAATTTGAACAGGCAGGTATGATTATATTCAGGAACTAAGCCTGGGAAGCCTGGAAAGAAGGTGTCCACAGGTAGTAGAAGGAGTCAAAGATTTGATCCTACACCCCAAAAGTATAACCCTGAGGAGACTCCTGGAGTACACTCTCCCAGTGGAGATGGGCAAATGTCAGGCCCTACAGGTGTGTTGATCTAATCCCACACAACAAAGCACCTGGGGTCTGACTAGATATAAGCCCCACCTACAGAAACCCCCACCTACAGGAAATCCTCCCAGAGAACTCTGCAGTGCATGAAGAACTGAGTGCATCCATCTAGTCTGTGCAAACAAAACTCCAGAAGACAGTACTTTCTATCTCATCCTACCTCATACCACCAAGAAGAGAAGTTGAGAATTTTCAAACTCTGAATGGCAACTTGGTGAGCAACATAAAAAGAGGAAGGTTTTTAAAACCCATAGCCCCTACTCTCATGATCAGTACATACTTCAAGAAGAAATTGAAAGACAGTTGGACATAGACAATGAACGTATATTCTTAATGACTATCTTAACTACCTCAATGGAAAAGAATTCTTATTTTTTCATCAAGAATCTCCTTTTTTTTCTTCTATCTCTCTCTTGGTGTGTGTGTGTGTGTGGTCATTTATACATATACATATTTTTTTCTTTTTTCTCATTTGCAGCATTTTTTGGAAATAGTTATTTTTTTTATTGCCTTACCTTTTAAGGGTTAGTGCTTTTGATTAGTATATTTGGGTATTATTTTGTATTGCTTTTCATTTCTGTTTTCTCTTCCTTCTCTCTCTTTTCTTTTGCTGTCAACCAAATTCTATTGTTTTCTCTTTCACTATTCCTTTAATTTCTTACTTCTATTTTCCTCTTCTCCCGAATAAATATCATATCCTACATCTCTTCTGCATTCTTTCTGTTCAACTTTTGAAATTGTGAACTCTTTTCCACCAACCTATCTCACTTTTTTTCTCTTAAATAACTCTATTCTTAACATCTTCTAGCATGAATTAGTTTATGTAACACCTGTCCTACCATTAATATTGTTGCAACTATTAATGCTGTGTCATCATGCCATAGATGACACCTATTCTTTGATTTAATGCCAGATAAAACATAATTACTGTTCTAATGGATGGAAATTTCTGAACCTACCATATCTGTTTATTGTGCCAATTAACATTGTAGATGCCATAGTAGGAATACGTATTTAGTTTAATGCTGTATATTGTTTGCACTGGTTGTGGCTATTATTTGTCTCCTCCTAATCTGAGAAGTACTGGAAACTTATGGGAACTGAAGGGCAGATGAAGCACGCTGGGACCAGAGTGTAGTAAAAGGGGGTTTATTAATCAGTCGAGAGACACGTGGGGGGGGGGAGGGGAAAACTGGCAGGAGGAGAGGAGATGGCCTGCGAAAAGAAAAGAAGAAAAGGGGAAAGGGGGCAGAAAGGGTGAACCCAGATGGAAAGGGACAGAAAGGTGGAAAAGGGGGGGAAGGGGCAAGTTTCAGCCTGGCAGGGGCTTAAATAGCGACTCCGGTGGTCCGAGGGACCCCTTAACTCCATAGGCTGCCTGGGGTCAGAAGGGGAACCCGTGTGACATGATTGGCTCAGTAAGGACCTGAGGTGTGGCCAGTTTAAGGCACCTGGGAGGTGTGGCCTGTCCAAGGTACCTGGGAAGTGTGGCCTGCCAGCCTGGAATTATGTAACAGGAACACTACAAGTCCATAGGGAAGAATCTCTACTACTTTAGAAACTTAATGATAAGTGGGTAGACACACAAAAAATATAAAAAGGCAAGGGAACAAACCACCATGAACAGTCCATGAACACAAACTGACTCCATTGACACCACAGTGGGGAAAATGACAGAGAAGGAATTTAGAAAGTTTATAGTTAAAATGTTCTATGCGGTAAACGATAATGTAAGGAGTAATATCAAGAGAAAATACAAGAAGTAAAATATCACATCAGTAAGGTCATAGAGATCCTGAAAAATAATCAATTTGAAATCCTCAAAATGAAGAAATCAGTAAACCAAACTTAAAATTCCACAGAAAGTATCACCAATAGACTAGACCATGTAGAAGACAGGTTTTCAGGCATTGAAGATAAAGTATATAATAATGAAAATAATGTTGACCATAGAGAAAAGATGTTAAGAGACCATGAAAAGAATATTCAAGAAATATGGGATATCATTAAAAGGCCAAATTTAAGATTCATCAAGATAAATGA
This sequence comes from Tamias sibiricus, assembly GCA_025594165.1. Classification (NCBI taxonomy): domain Eukaryota; kingdom Metazoa; phylum Chordata; class Mammalia; order Rodentia; family Sciuridae; genus Tamias; species Tamias sibiricus. Next base: position 40,118,747 of record CM046662.1, on the reverse strand, counting down.
AGGCTCTGAAATACAAACTAAAGGAATGAACAAACTTTTCAATGAAATAATATTAGAAAATTTTCCAAACTTTAAGAATTAAATGAGAAATCAAATACAGGAAGCATTCAGGACTTCAAATATACAAAATTACCACAGAACATCATGGCAGAAGAGTATGGTGGAGGGATGCAGCTCGTATGATAATCAGGAAGAAGGAGGAAGGACAGAACTCTCTGATATAAAATATACACCCCAAAATGTATGCTCTAATGATCCAGTTCCTCCAGCCACACCCCACCCACCTTTAGTTACCACTCACTTAATCTCATCATGAGATTAATTCACTTATTGGGTTAAAACTCTGATAACCCAATCATTTTTCCTCTAAATCTTTTTGAATTGTCTTACACATGAGCTTTTGGAAGTCACATAACATCCAAACCATAACATCTAGTGAGTGCTCAAAGAGCATTCTATGTAATGCTAAAGTGTAAATCATCAGACACCTTATCAGTCTGAGCTGTGAATCTTGATAAAGGCATTATTCTTCAAAATAATTCTACTACTCTATTGACATGTGGCTTAACCCCTTTCTTATCAAAAGACCTTTCATTGTTCACTTCCTAGGAGTATGTAGCAATGATTTTCTCCCATTCCCTAGGTTTTCTCCCATATTCTTAATTGTTTACTTTGCTGTGCAGAGGTTTCTTTATTTGATTTATTAACACTTGGCATTATCTCCAGAGCTTTAGGCATCCTATTGATAAAGTTGTTGCCTGTGTCTATATGCTTGAGTGTTTGGTCCTGTTTTCTTCTAGGAGTAAATATTTTCTGGTCTAATTCCCACCTTTTCAATATATATACATACATATATATATATATATATATATTTTTTTTTTTTTTTTTTTTTGTGGTACCGGGGATTGAACTCAGGGACACTCGTCCACTGGGTCACATCCCCAGACCTTTTTTGTATTTTATTTAGAGACAGGGTCTCACTGAGTTGCTAAGTGCCTCGCCATTGCTGAGGCTGGCTTTGAACTCGCCATCCTCCTGCCTCAGCCTCCCAAAGTGCTGGGATTACAGGCGTGCGCCACCGTGCCCAGCTCCTTTTCAATATATTTTGAGTTGATTTTTGTGCAGAGTAAAATATAGGAATCCGGTTTCATTCTTTTTCATATAGATAACCAGTTTTCCCAGCATCATTTGTTTAAGAGGCTGTCTTTTCTCCAATGTATGTTTCTGGCACCTTTGTCAAGGATCAGAAGACCCTACAGGTGTGGATTTGTCTCTGTGTCTTCTATTCTACTCTACATGTCTGTTTTGGTACCATGCACTGTAGTATATATAAATTTATAAATATAAATTCAGTAATCATGATGCCTCCAGCATTGATTTTGTATTTGTTCTAATTAGTTATATGTGATAGTAGAATGCATTTGACACATCATACACAAATGGAATATAACTTCTTATTCTTCTGGTTGTACATGATGTAGAATTATACCAGATGTGTAATCATACATGCATATAGGGCAATAGTGTCTGATTCATTATACTATCTTTCCTATCTCCATACTCCTCCCCTTCCTTCATTCCCCTCTGTCTAATCCAAAGTAACTCTATTTTCCCTAGCCCCACCCCTTATTGTGAATAAGCATCCACATATCAAGAGAAAACATTCGGCTGTAATCTTTTTGTGAGAATCCTCAATCACAATATTTCCTCTAGGCTGAATATATAAAATAATATTGGGGTCTGATAGCCTTCACCCGAGTCCTTAGCATGCTCTGTGTTGGCTTTTTTCAGTTTCTCAGTATAGTTTATAATTCCTTTCAGAGGTACATGTTCATCATTTTCATAAGTTGTGATGTGAATTCAAGGATAATACTGAGGTTTAATGTTTTGATAGGGGCTATAATGTTTTATGTAGTTCTTGTGCTTTTCATCAGATGCAGGATTCCCCCACTTTTCTAGTTCTTCTAATTTCAGAGGAAGTGTAGTGTCCATCACGGTGTTGAGAACATCCAAAAACGGTGCCTCCAAAGTCACAACTCTCATGAGCTCTGGAATAGAATGACACAATGCTCCCATAAGCACCCCTCCAGCACTGAAAGCCGTCAGGTTTTTAGACTTGGCTGAGAAAAGCTTTGGCCATGAAGTGTCTTGATGCAAACCTCTAAGTCAGCAAAACCATTGGGTTTTTTAGTTAGCCAGCCATCAGCATGCCACTGGAGGCCTAACACCACCACCCTTAGCATGGTAATATGCTAAATTCCATCCATCATATACCAAGACCTACCTCTCAGGTCTAAAATTTATTTTCAAATCCATTCCATAAGCTCCAAATACGTGTACCAATACATGAATTTTCTTCTGTAAATCCTCAGAGTATGTTTTGTGGAAATAGTCATTGTTACTAATTCTCCATCATTGCTTTTGGCTCCTAGATACAATACATGACTAGTCTTTGTAATTGGGTCCTCATGCCCAGTTTCCTCAAACAGTTTGCCTTCTGTAAACTTAAATGTGTAATGTTTTCAGGGCCCTCAATATACTGGAGAGCAGAGTTTAAAAGGATAGATCTTTGGGTCAAAATTTGTGTCCACTATGAATCCACAGACCTAATGAGGGAGATTCAGAGACTGCACTGAATCATCAGCCAGATCAATCACATTAACATAAAGTAGATTGCTGTGCTTCAAGAATAAAACACAGGAATCTTAAACATGTCCAAGTCTACAACTTTTTCACTTCTCTTCATTGTGAAAAATAAATTTCAATATATTGTGGGTTTTAGCTGCTATTCTCATTAGTTTGAATACTATAGGCTCTCCAACATTAATGAGAATGTACTATTCATCATCTCTGTGTTCAACATAGTAAAGGATCCAATATATTTGATTCTGGATAAGAACTGGTGGGTCCCAAGGGCTCAGGCCATCTGTCAACCTCATTTCAGAACTGGTATTGTTCATAATATTTATGGTGAGAAAACAACTATCCTTTGTAAAATAAAGGAAAACAAAATAGCTTGGGTATTTTTCTATGTAAAAATGTCCATTACAAAAGTGGTTCAATATACTTTATGACAGCAAAGTTTCCTCTGGAAGGTATAGAATAAAACATCTTCATCTTCTTCATCCTTTACCCATCCAAAACTGGATGTGTTTGGAAAAGAATCTTCCATTACTGACCGATCACTACACATGTAGATGCCTCAGAATCCTCTGTTCTTATCTTGGCATCCACAGATTTTTCATCTGAAGCAACTCTGATACAATTGACGAAGGGCTGGACTAATTTAAGTTCCTCCAACTTAAATAATACTTCATAGTTATCATTGTTTGCTTCTTCATCTTTGGAGCAAATCAAGTACCAACCTTCACAAATTGAAAGACAGTCCTAGTCCTGAACCACCCAGAGCTGGTTTGCAGCACTCCTATCTATGTAACCCAAATCCAGCATGAGGTTTAGCCACATTTCACATGTTTATTGTGATTATGGATGGACTTTTCTCCCTGTCTTTTTTAGTCTTCAAAAATATGATCCTGTGCTAAAGGTTAGGTCTGTGCTAAACTTTTGAGCTTTCAGTTTGCCCGGAGCCACTTGAGAAGAGCCCTCTTGCTTCACCTAAGTGTCCAACCAAAAAAGAATCTGCTGGTGTTGGGCAGGTAGTGAGTCTGGCATTGCTGAGATCCTGGAAACTCAGATCAAAGTTGTAATTTTCTTCTTGTTTTAATAAGAAGAAAGGAAGATAAATGTGTTCATCAGGACTCTTATAGTCACTTCCTTGAAACATCAGAAACTTTTGCAATTTATCTATTACTAAGAAATGTGCTTACAAAAGTAGGTGCTTAGCCAAAAATGATAAATTATGCAAAACTTTCCAAACATTTTTTACAGACTTACATTATTTTATTTTGCTCTTACCATGAAATAGTTATTTTGTATGACTAATACATATTAAAATTGAAACTCAAACATTATTAAAAATTAATAATTTGAAAAGTTAATATGGTGATTATTAAGCAAAAGTAACCATTATCAACATGAGTTATATATTCCCAGGGGAATTTCATATCTATCCCTGTCTATAAATAGAAAGCCAAATGGGTAGTTGAGTCAGACTCATTCAATATATACCTAAAATAAGTTGCTTTATTGAATAACAATTATACATCAATAAAGTTCATAAAAGGTATCATGTGTTGAGAAGAGATGATAGAAAGTGAAACATAATTTATTCTTCAAAAATTGAATCATTACTAATTCCCACCCTGTTTTACTTCTACCTGCATTCCAAGATGGTTCTGATCAAGGTTGCCCTGTCTTCTAACACCAAAATTTGGGTTTATTTAATTTCTTGACATTTACATTTATTTTTGAGTTGGCTATATTTACACTTTTAAGTTGTTAATCTTTTTTTTTTGTCAGAATCTGTAATTATTACTTTGTTGCATTCTTTGACTTTTCTTTTTAAAAATGTTTTCTTTGGCCAGGTACAGTGGTGCATGCCTGTAATCCCAGCTGCTTGAGAGCCTGAGGCAGGAGGTTCTTGAGTTCAAAGCCAGCCTCAGCAGCATTGTGAGGCCCTAAGCAAGAACCTGTCTCAAAATAAATTATGAAAGGGCCTAGGGATGTGGCTCAGTGATTAAGCACCCCTGGGTTCAATTCCTGGTACAAAAATAATGTGTCAAATTTTATTTGTTTTCTCCAACTTACTTTATCTAAAATTATTTACCAAATGTTAAGATGTATATTTCCTTCTATTTCTTTCAGATTCTAATTAGGTTACTTATTCAGTCATGCACTTGTTTAGCATCTCTATTTTCCAGATCTCCAAACTCTCCAAATTCTTTTATTCACATTGACTAGTCATCCTGTCTTGGATTTCTTCTTTATTAAATTTGTTTACCTGAGTTTATAGCATGAAACTTTTTTTTGAAATTGCTATTTCATTCCTTGTGATAATTTTTAAGTGACATTTTGTTTCTTTCATTCTGTTTGGTTCTATTCACTATGTTTATGTCATTGTTGTATAATTCATTCCAAAATTTTGCTCAATTTCAGGTTTTCACTATCATACTAATATATTTTACTATAGGTGAAGTCTCTCTGAAGCTCTGTGATTTTATTTTGGAATAGCAGGATGAAAAAAGAACCCTTTCCTCTGACAGTGCCCCTCCCCAAATGTAAGCCTGTTAATCCTTGGAACCTATGAATATGTGACCTTGCATAGCAAAAAAGACTTTGCAGACATAATGAACTCATGGATTTTGAATAGAAGATTTTCCATCAAGTTCATCACAATGGCTTTTATGACAGGCAGCTAAGAAAGTGTTGATCAGAGTGGAGCTGTGACCATAGAAGCAGATGTTGGACTGATGCTTGTTGAAGATGAAGAATGTGAACAACAGCTAAGGTTTGCAGCCATCTCTGGAACCTGCAGTGGAAAAGGGAGAGATTGTCAAGTTGAGCATCCAGACAGGAGCAGCCCTGTTGATACCTTGATTTAAGGCCTCAAGCCCCTTAGTGGATTTTGACCTCGAGAACCACGAGATAATACATTTATATTTTAAGCAATAAAATTTTGATAAATTTTTATAAAAGCAGTAGGAAACTAACACAATAAGAACAACTGTTTCCCATGGATATAAGCCTATGTGAGTCATTTACTTTGAGATGAAATATTATTTTTTTGTCCTGTTAAAAAATTATAGATTATCGAGTTAATAATACCCTTAGTGTTGTGTTCACGAAAGTGCTTGGGATTATTTCATTGAGTCATACTTTCTATTTGATTCCTGATCACTGGTCCCTCCTGATGCTCCTTCACATGGCATATTTTACTAAGCTTGAGTACCAATTACCCACCAAAATTTTTTATTAATTTTTTTGTTAGAGGCTTAAAATCCAAAACCCCAATAGAGGAGGAATTCTATGGATACCATCCTTGTAAATCTCCCATTATAAACAGATTATAAAGTAGTAGGTTATTTGCTTTTCTTGTTTTATAAAATGTTTCCTTATCCTTCTACAATACGGTCACATAAATCAATATTTTAATTCAGGCAGATTTCTTATTGGGTTTTATCCAAATAAACATTTAGTATAGTTTTACATTTCCATTTTTACCAATTTGATACATGCAAGATAGCATCTGATTTTAACTTTTACATTTAAAAATAGCTTAAAAAGCTGTAATATTATTGATAATTGTGCCTTTTATTCAGTGTTAAATAAGAGGACTTCCAGAGGGAGGAAACTAAGGAGGTAAAGGAGACTAGGCCACGGTAATTATTAATACTAAGGGTAAAAACATATGAACCCTTAAAGACACAGGGCATTCCAAAACAGATGGGAAGTAAAAATAAAGCTTCCTCAGAGCTCAAACTCTATATAGAACTGTGATGTTTTCAGAAGACAGAGTGGGCTCAAGATCAGAATCCTGTAGAATGAGAAATATGGGCTTGACAAGAACAGAATTCTTGACAAAGACTAGGTGTGGTGAAGCTGGTGTTGTCTTCTTCCTGCCAATGTGGAAGCGATGAGGAGAGTGGCAGAAGAATGAATCTGGCTGAAAAGATAAAGCAGACTGTGCCAGCAGGTGGGGAAATTCAATAATTGCGAGGGGTGTATGAATGGATGAGATGTTCTCAAACCCACACCTATATTCCAGCATACTTCTCACCTGAGAGTCTTCCCAATGTACACAGTACTAATGAAATATAGCCTTCACTTTTTCAATGAGTCAAGCATGGTACCAAGCCTCAACTTCTCTCACCATTGGAGATATTGAGTAATGCAGTGTCCACAGATACATAGAAGAATTTCCTTTGTTTAATACATATCGTCTCTACTTTTGGTATCAAGTGCAATGTAAGAAAGTTCACGTTAATGATAAAATTTCCACTGTATAAAAAGTATCACCTTAGATGATGGGCTTTAGCAATGCTATCGTACTGTGAATACTGCCTGGATCATTGGACTGTGTGATGTCATCAATAGGTCATAATACACCATTGAGGCCTTAATGATAACCTGTCTCATAACAGCCCTAATGCTGTACTGTGCAGTGCTCAGGACAGTAATTTAGTGAACAAATAGCCTTGCTCAATTTTATATTTGTTTCTTCAGGTGCAGATTTTATTCTTAGTCATAATGAGCTAACTTTTGGAGAGTTGAGCTTCTGAGAGAAAGTTACCTGATCTGAGTTACCCGCCCCCCCCCGCAAAGAGTTGAACCATGAAGAAAAGGCAAACGAGGAAATATCTGCAAAATCCATTTATCCCTCAGCCTGCAAAGAAGTCAAGGGGTATGTGCTGAAATCTTCTCTTGGTCTAATATAACTGCAAACTGCCTTCTAAAAAGGGAGAAAGGAAGATTTCTAGTTAGTGGAAGAGGAAATGAAGAGAGAAATAGAAAGAGCAAGAGAAGGCACTGAAGGAGGGAAAAGGGGGAAAAGGGGTATTTTTGTAGTTCCTGAGGTCTTCCTGAGGACCCAGGTGGCCAGGGAGTAAAGGAAATATTTTAGGATGATCCAGGTCTTGTCTTTGGTTTTGAGCCCAGGCCACCTAGACAAAGTCACTGTGTACTGTGTATATGTCAATTTTCTTTCATTAGACTTTTTCTTAACTAAATTGGGGGAAATAATATTCAAATTTTTCCAATAGTAATTTTTTTAATGAAGTAGAAGGTGGCTATTATAAATAAGGGAAACATTGAAAGAAAATTAAACACTTTAAAACTGGTTGTACAGGGATGCATATAAAGTCATATAGAATTTATGTACTCTAGAGAAAAAAAACTGTTTTGCTTCAGAGTCTAAGATAGAAATGTAGAGATTCTAGGTGAAATGTAAAGAAAAAAGGGCACAAACATACAGACACTTTTTTGGGGAGGCTGAGGCAGGGGGATTGCGAGTTCAAATCCAGCCTCAGCAATGGCTAGGCACTTAGCAACTCAGTGAGACCCTGTTTCTAAATAAAATACCAAAAAAGGGCTGGGGATGTGACCCAGTGGTCGAGTTCAATCCCTGGTACCAAAAAAAAAAAAAAACATAGACACTTTTTAACAGTGATGGTTAAATTGAGACAAGATTTGGCTGTTTATAGGAAGTGAGATAGTTGTGGCAAATATATAGATTAACTGTAAACAAACTGTTCCTGTGGCATAGGAACATTTTTTAGTGGCGGTAGGGGACAAATAGGAACCAAATTGTGGTTCATATTTCTGAGGAAAACCTTATATTCTCAACAAAAATTTCTAAGGATAATCTGATATTTTCCATGAAGTTTTAGGCTTGTGTGTTCTTAATGGTCACTTGGAGAGACCTGGAGAGGGAAGTTGTATTCAATAATCTTCAATAAAATCAGTACATATTCAAGATGCTATTGAGTATAAGCTAAGACAAACCAAGCACATAAACCTATTCATATCCTTGTGGATACACACACATCAATCACATAAATAGGCGAGGAGAATATACATATTTACATCTACCATATACCAAGAGAGATTATTTATCTCTCAAAAATATTTCACACTATGACTTGCTAGGAGCAGCCAGGTAATAGTAACTGCCATGAGGAATATGAGGAATATCCTTCTTATTTAAGTAACAATTCAGAGCACAAAGCATGTGGAAATGATAACTGTCCTACATGGTATAATTTATGATTCATGTACCAGGATGGAAAAAAAACAAGGTCATCACAATGGCCTTTATGAGAGGCAGTTAAGAAGGTACAGTCAAAGTGAAGCTGTGACCATGGAAACAGAGGTTGGACTGATGTCTGTTGAAAATGAAGAATGTGAACAACAGCTAAAAATTGCAGGCAGCTGTGGGATCTGTGAGAGAAAAATGGAAAGATCCCCAGGTTGAGTTTCCTATCAGGTGCAGCCCTGCTGACACCGTGGGCTTCTAACCTCAAGAACAACAAAATAATATGTTAATATTTTAAGTGATGAAATTTTGTTTATTTTCTGTGAAAGCAGTTAGAAACTAACACACCAAGAACAACCTTGTCCATGGACCTGGGCCTATGTGAGTCATTTACTTCAAGGTCAAAGTTTTTGTCCTGTTAAAAAAAATTATACATTATTGAGTTGTGTTCATGAAAGTACTTGTGATTATTTCATTGAGTCATAATTTCTTTTTGATTACTGATCACTGGTTCCCTCCTGATGATCATTTTCATGGCATATTTTACTCACCTTGAACTCTATCCTAAGTAATGAATTTAATACCAATAACCCACCAAAATTTATTTATTCATTTTTTCAGTTAAAGGCTTAAAATTCAAAGCCCCAAAGAAGGCATAATGCTAGTGATACCATCCTATAAATCTCCCTTTATAAAGTGAGATTATAGCATAGTAAATTATTTACTTTTCATCTTTTATAATATGCTGCTTGTTATTCTCCAATATGACCACATATATTAATATTTTATTTCATGAAGATTCCTCAATACGTTGTATCCAGATAACCATTTGATAGTTTTGCCCTCCCATTTTTGCCAATTTGTATCTATCCTGTGCTTTTACATTTCAAAATAGCTTAAAAAGCTGAAATTATATTGATAAATATGCCTTTTATTCAGAGGCCGTGTTAAATAAGAAAACACTCAGAGGAATGAGCCTATGGAGGTAAAGGAGAATGAAGGAGACTCAGCCATGGTAATTATTAGACTAAGGGTAAAAAACATATGAACAATAAAAGACAAGGTGCATTCCAAAGTGGGTGGGAGGTAAAATAAACTTTCTTAGAGCTCCAACTCTGTATAAAACCTAGATGTTTTTAAAAGACAGACTGGACTCAAGAACAGAATCCAATAGAGTGAGAAATATGAGCTTGACCAGAAGAGAATTCCTGACAAAGACTAAGTGTGGTGAAGCTGGGGGTTATCTTCTTCCTGCCAGTGTGCAAGTGGTGAGATAAAGTGGCAGAAGACATGAACATGAGTCTGGCTATGAACATACAGGAGACTATTGCCAGCAGCAGGGGAAATTCAATAACCAGTAGGGGTACATGAACAGATGAGATGTTCTCAGACCCACAACTACATTTCAACATGCCTAGGCTTCTACATATTGCAAATAACACTAAGGAGATATAGGCTTTACTTGTTCTGAGTCAAGAATGGTGCTGAGCCCTTTCTGATACTGCCATATCCTAACGACTGGGGAGATTAAGTAATGCCATGTTCATAGATACGTAGAAGAATTTCCTGTGTTTAATCCATATCATCTCTAATTTTTGTATTAAATGTAATGCATGAAAGTTCAAGTTAATGATAGAGTTTCAACTGTATCAAAGGTATCACCTTAGATGATGGACTTTAGCAATGCTGTCATACTGTGAATACTGGCTGGGTCATTGGACTGTGCTGATGTCATCAATAGGTCATAATATCTAGAAAATTCATTCATCTCTCAACCTGAAAAGAAGTCAAATGGTATGCATTGGTTATTATCTTCTCTGGGCCTAAGATAACCAGGAACTGCCTTCTAAAAAGGAAAAAGGAAGGATTTCTAATTAGTAGAAAAGGAGGGGAGGAGAGAGGGATTTTAAAAAAAAGCAAGAGAAGTGACTGAAGGAGGGAAGGAGGGAGAAAGAGGTGTTTTTCTACTTCCTGAGGTCTTCCTGAGAGTTCAGTTTATCTGCGAGTAAAGGAAACATTCAGATGATTCAGTCTTGTCTCTGTGGCTTTGGGCCCAGGCCACCTACACAAAGTCAATGTGTATCTGTCCATTTCTTTTCATTATACTTCTTCCTAGTTAAATTGGGGAAATAAATATGCTATAAATTTCTAATGTGATATTTCCTTTTAAGGTATATTCCATGCTTATATAATTATATCAAAATGAATTATATTGTCATGTATAGCTAAAAAGAACAAATAAAGTAGTTTTTAAAAATGAAGATGAAAGTGGTTCCTAGAAATGAACTAGGGAAACCTTGAAAGAAAATTAAGCACTTTAAAACTGGTTGTACTTGGATGCATATGAAGTCATATAGAACTTAATATACTATGGAGTAAAAACTGTTTTGTTTCAGAATATAGGATAGAAATGTGGGGATCCTATGTGGAATATAAACAAAAAAGACAAACACACAAACACTGTTTAAACATGATGACTAAATTTAGATAATATTTGGCTCTTTATAAGAAATGAGGCTAGTGATGGTTAACATAAAGATTAATAGTAAACAAATGGCTCTTTATGATAGGACCATTAATCAGTAATGATAGGGAATAGATTGGATCCAAACCCAACATTCCAAATTTCACATTTTTGAGGACAGTTTGATATTTCCAACAAAAATTTCTGAGGATAATCTGATATTATCAATGAAGTTCTGGGATTGTGTGTTTCCTAATAGTCACTTGAAGGGGCCTGGACAGGGAGACACCCTCAATAAAATTAACATGTATTCAAGATGCTACTGAGTATAAGCTGAGACATGCCAAGCAAATAAACCTACTCATATCCACATGGATACATACACATCAAATACATAAATAAGCCAGGAGAAGATACATATTTACATATACCATAATTGTTCACTTGTTATATACCAAGAGATTATTTGCCTCTCAAAAAAAATTTACATCATGACTTCATAGGAACAGCCCAGGCAATAGTAACTATCATGGCAGAAAACTTTGTAATCCTGAGCACTGAGCTTTCTAGCAACCTTGAATTATCAATATCCCAAAAGCTAGAAAAGGAAAGAGCAAGGATAAGTGTATAATGGCTATGCCTAGCAGTGGCACATGTCACTCCTACTCATTTTCATTTATAGAAAGCTTAATCACATGAATGAGACCTAACTATAAAGAAGCTTGATAAATATAACACTGTAATATGCCCAGGTCGAAAGGAAATAGCTATAAGCCTCTGCTTCATTAACAAATGAAACACTGTGCAATTACAATAGCATGCACTGACATAATAATTATTTCTCTGCATTAGAAGTAGGAACCAGTTTATTAGCCATGCAGATGGAAACCATGCATGTTCATTGAACAAGTCACATAGTAGACTCTTACTATGTGCTCAAGGATAGATACATACATATGACCACCAAATCAGAACCACATCTCTTACTTGTATTTACTTTCCCAGGCAAGTTGAATCTATAGAAAAATGTTTGGGAGTGTAAAAATGAGGTGGACTGAGTGGACAAGAGGTATTATAAGAGACACATATGAATACCTATGAAAAATATGGCAGCATGAGCTAGCAGAAAGTATGTCGGATTGTGCCAGGTGCAGCGGCACATGCCTGTAATCCCAGCACTTGGGAGGCTGAGGCAGGAGGATCGCGAGTTCAAAGCCAGCCTCAGCAATGGTGAGGCACTTAGCAATTCAGTGAGACCCTATCTCTAATAAAATACAAAAAAGGGCTGAGAATGTGGCCTAGTAGTCGAGTGCCCCTGAGTTCAATCCCCAGTACCAAAAAAAAAAAAAAAAAAAGGAAGAAGGAAAGCATGTTGGATTGTCAGAAGGGTCTGAAAGTTCTAACAGCTTCAAACAGGTTCATAGTGGTAGGATCTTCAAGAGCTGAACTTGACACACCAAGTCCCAGAACACACCACTTCTATGTATTTTCATAAGTAATATGCTCACAATTATTTCTTCATAGACCCATTTGCACTTTCTACTATCATCTCTTATTTCCCAACAAAATATCACATACATGAATTCTCTATGCTCAGTTTTTTATTCTGTCATAATACTATAAAAATAATTACCTTGGTTTATAGATGATCTTAAATTCATTGACTCTGTGTTTTTGTTGTTGTTGTTTCTTTGTTTGTTTGTTTGTTTGTTTTTGGTACTGGGGATTTAACTCAGGGGCACTCAACCACTGGGACACATCCCAAGCCCTTTTTTGTATTTTATTTAGAGACAGGGTCTCACTGAGTTGCTAAGTGCCTCGCCATTGCTGAGGCTGGCTTTGAACTCGCGATCCTCCTGCCTCAGCCTCCCAAGTGCTGGGATTACAGGCGTGCGCCACCACACCCAGCTTGACTCTGTTTTTTTAAATTTATGCAAAGAGAAATAAAACATAATACTTTGTGTCTGGTTTCTTTCACATAATATATGTGAAAATGTCATCCATGCAACATGTGACAGTAGTTCGTTCATTTTCAATACTGCATATGTTACATGAATAAAAATGAATGCTTTAATCCCATGTTCCTGGATAGACAGAATTAATATTGTCAAAATAGTTATACTACCAAAAGTGCTACACAGACTTAATGCAATTGCTACTAAAATTCCAAAGACTTTCTTCATAGAAAGAGAAAAAGCATTCATGAAATTCATTTGGAAAAATAAGAGGCCCAAAATAGCCAAAGCAATCCTTAGTGAGAAAAGTGAAGCAGGAGGCATCACAATACCAGACCTTAAATTATACTACAGAGTTACAGTAACAAAAAGAGCATGGTATTGGCACCAAAACAGACACAAAGACCAATGGACATAATAGAAGACACAGAGACATGCCCACATAAATACAGTTATCTCATAATAGACAAAAACTCTATAAACATACATTGGAGAAATGATAACCTCTTCAACAAATAGTTCTGGGGAAACTGGAAATCTATATGTAGCAGAATGAAATTGAACCAAGCTCAAAAAAGTGATCAGGGACCTAGCCGTTAAACCAGAGATCCTGCGCCTAATAGAGGAAAATGTAGGACCAATTCTCAATCATGTCAGCTTAGGAACTGACTTCCTCAACAAGACTCCTAAAACGCAAGACTAAATAAATGTGATAGTATCAAACTAAACAGCTTCTTCACAGCAAAGGAAATAATCAAGAAAGTGAATGGAGAGCCTATATAATGGGAGAAAATCTTTGCCACCTATACCCCAGATAGAGCATTAATCTCCAGGATATACAAAGAACTCAAAAAACTTAACACACACACACACACACACACACAAAAAAATAACCCAATCAATAAATGGGCAAAGGAACTGAAACAGACACTTAACAGAAGAAGAAATATGAATGGTCAGTAAAAATATGAAAAAATGTTCAACATCTCTAGCAATTACAGAAATGCAAATTAAAACCACACTGAGATGCCATCTCACTCCAGTCAGAATGACAATTATCAATAATATATGTAACAATACATGTTGGTGAGGATGTGAGGAAATAGGTACACTCGTATATTGGTGGTGGGACTGCAAATTGGTGCAACCACTATTGAAAGCAGTATGGAGATTCCTCAGAGAAGTTAACTTGGAATGGAACCACAATTTCACCCAGTTATCCCACTCCTCTTTATATACCCAAAGTACTTAAAATCAGCATACTACAGTGACACAGCCAGAGTTATGTTTACATAAGCTCAATTCACAATAGCTAACCTATGGAACCAACCTAGGTACCCTTCAACAGATAAATGGACAAAAAAAAATGTGGTATGTATATACAATGGAACTTGGCCATAAAGAAGAATGAAATTATAGCATTTGCTGGTAAATGGATGACACTGGAGACTATCATGGTACATTAAATAAGCCAATCCCCCAAAAAAGTAAAGGCTGAATATTCTCTCTAATATGGAGATGCTAACACACAATAAAGGGGTGGGGGAGGATAGAAATTCATTGGATTAAACAAAGGGAAATGAAGGGAAGGGTGGGGGATAGGAATAGGAAAGACAGTAGAATGAATTGGACATAACTTTCCTATGTTCATATACAAATACATGAACAATGTAACTCCACATCATATTCAACCACAACTAATTAGAATAATTTATGCTCCATATATGTTTGTCAAAATACATTATATTGCCATAGATATCTAAAAAGAACAAAAAAATCAGTTTGATGTCATGCCAAAGAATATATTAGGTCTATACCCATATATAAACAAGGGAAAATGGATAGCTGAATCAGACTCATCTAATCATTTACATAAAATATGTACTTTTTATGCATATGAATTTTACATAAATGAGGCTGTTAAAACATATATATAGGACTGGGGCTATAGCTCAGTGGTAAAGCGCTTGCCTCACACATGTGAGGCACTAAGTTTGATCCTCAGTACCACATAAAAAAATAAGTAAAGATATTGTGTCCATCTACAACTAAAAAGTACATTTAAAAAAGTATACATGCATGAAGAATGGATGATAGAAAGAGAAATAGAAGTTATTCTCCAGAAATTGAATCACACTATGATTATTTAAATCACGTTAAATTTAAATTTAATATTTTTTGAATTTGTCAGAATAAATTAAAAATGGAATGAGTTCACTGTTATTTAACAGTGTCATGGAACTTAAAATGTTTTATAAACACTAGTTTACGTATGATTTCCCTGTAATTAAAATAATAATTTAAATATTGCATTTTCAGTATAGGTTTAAGTTTTATTCAAAGTAGTATACATTAAATATATACATACTTTAGATATGAAGAAAACACATTTTACCCTGACCTCTTTCAGCATCTCCTTATTTTTGTTGTTTCTACTTTGTAAAAGTTTTCAACATTTACATTCTCTAATCACAATTTCTGTACTTGCTTCTTCTGTTTTTTAATACAAATGGATTCAGTGCTCATCCCTCATCCTTTTACCTTACTCATATAAGAGACCTTTAAAATCATTTCTGTGTTTGAATTTCATTGTCAGCTAATTTTTTGATGCATTTTATTTTTCTTTTTTTCTTGAGATTTAAAATCATTTCTGTGTTTGAATTTCATTGTCAGCTAAATTTTTGATGCATTTTATTTTTCTTTTTTTCTTGAGATTCCTCAGAAAACTTTGGAATGGAACCACCATTTGAACCAGTTATCCCACTTCTTGGTATATATCCAAAGGATTTAAAATTAACATACTACAGTGGATGCATTTTCAAACAAAGCTCATGGATGCTGAATTATTGACAACCATGATAACTCTTAAAATTTTATGATTATCCACATATGGCCTATTGTAGTTGAAAAGAACATGCTAGATTAAGTAGGTAGAGAAATACTTATCAAATTTGCTCTCCTGAAAAACCATATAATAATAATAATTCATCCCAGGATATTATGTGAGTTTTTAAGACAGGAGGAACAGATGGGGCAAAAACACAAAGGTGAGATATATCATGTGGAGATACCATGGGAACTGAGATGGTTGTAACCCCTGGTAAGACAGAGCAGGATGGAAGAAGAGTTTGCAGCAGCAGTCCCTGACCAGGGCTTAAAGGACCTGAGGACAGAATATTATTCCCAGGAAACTATATAATGAATTGGATCCATCATTTTCTGCCCTGTCCCACTTCTTCTTGCATTACTACATGGTTCTGGTCAAGGTTCTCCTGTCTTTAGCACTGAAGGTTGCAGCTCATCTCTTTTCATGACATTTCCATTAATTTTTGAGTTAGCTATATTACAGAGCTAAGGTGTTAACATATTTACTTCATAAACAGTAATTATTCCTTTGTTGCATCATTTGGTTTTTTTTTTTCTTTTCTTTTCTTTCTTTCTTTTTTTTTTTTTTTTTTTTTTTTGCTTTTATTGGTGTATTATGGTTGTGCATAATAGTTGGGTTCATTTGGACATAATCATGTATGCATGGAATTTAATTTACCTCATTTCAGTCCCTAGTGCCCCACTTTCCCTCCCCTCCTCCCTTCTTTTATTTCTCTTCTACTCTACTGTCCTACCTTGCATTCGTTTATATTTTTAATGGGTGCTTTATATACATAAAGGGGAATTCACTGTTGTATATTTATACATGCACCTGGCATAATTTTGTCAAATTCATTCCGAATTTCCTCCCCTTTCCTGTCCCTCCTCCCACCACATCAGTCTCTTTCTATTCCACTGATCTTCCCTCTGTCTTTATGATATCCATCCCCACCCCCTTTTTTTGCTCTATCTTCCACATGTGGGAAAGAACATTTGACCCTTGATTTTCTGAGTCTGGCTTATTTCACTTAATGTGATGTTCTCCAGCTCCATCCTTTCACTGGCAAGTGTCATAATTTCATTCTCCTTTATGGCTGCGTGAAACCACATTGTGTATATACACCACATTTTCTTAATCCATTCATCTATTGATGGGCACCTGGGCTGATTCCATATTGTGGGCATTGTGAGTTGCACTGCTATAAATATTCATGTGGCTGTATCACTATGTTGTGTTGATTTTAGTTATTTGTGATACATACTGAGGAGTGGGATAGCTGGGTAATATGGTGGTTCCATTCCTAGTTTTTTGAGAAATGTCCATACTGCTTTCCAGAGTGGTTCTATTAATTTGCAGTTCCACCAACAATATATGGGTATACCTTTTCCCCCACATCCTCACCTGCATTTATTATTGTTTGTATTCTTGATCATTATAATTCTGGATGGAGTGAAATAAATTCTCAGTGTGATTTTGATTTGCATTTTCCTGATTGCTAAAGATATTGAACATTTTTCATGTATTTGTTGGCTATTTGTTTCTTCTTTTGAGAAACATCTGTTTAGAATTTTTTTGGTTTTTCTTTTTTAAACATATTATCTTGAATTAATGATGTCTGTTTCATTCCTTCACCTTACTTTATATTAAATTGATATGCTAATTATTAAATTTTAAGCTTCATTAAATTTCTGATTTAACTTGTTTATTCTATTATGAACTTTTTTCACATCTCAATTTACACAGCTCTAAATGCTTCATATTTATAAATTTGCATTGACTTGTCATCTTGTCTTGGAATTCTTATTTATTAAATATGGTTCCTAAGTTGTATAGCATGAAACCATTTTGTGTAGTTGTCCTCCCATTCCTCTGGCTATTGTTCAATTTTCAAGTGAAGTTTTTTCTTCATTTAATTCTGCTTAATTTTATTCAATGTCTATATAGTTGCTGCATCATTTCTTTCCTATCATTTTGCTCAGTTTGGATTTTCTACTTTCATAGGATATGTGAATTCTCTGTGAAAGGCCTCTGACTTTATTTTGGTGTAGTAAGATGATGAATCTACCCTCTCAGCCAATCACTCAAAAAAAAAATCCATCTCTTAATCCCTGGAAACTCTGAATATGTTACCTTGCATGGTTAAAGAGACTTTGCAGATAATATTAAGTCAAGGATTTTGAATGGAAGTATTATCCTGCATTCTGGGTTAGTCAAGGTTATCCTAATGGTCTTTATGAGAGAAAGCTGATGGGGTGCCAGTCATAGTGGAGCTGTAACCACATAAGCAGATGTTGGACTGATGCTTTTTGAATATGTAGAAAGTGAACCACAGCTAAGGATTGCAACCAGCTCTGGAACTTGGGAGGTAAAAAGGAAAGACCCTCCAAAAGAGCTTCCAGACAGAAGCAGCCCTCCTAACACCTTGATTTTATGCTCTAAGCCCCACTCAAGACTTTTGACCTCCCGAACTATGAGATAATACATTTGTATCTTATGCCATGAAATTCTGGTAATTTTCTATGGAAGAAATAGGAAACCAATACAATAAGAACAACCCTTTCCCTTAGATCTATACCTAGTGTATCGTTTTTACTTTGGGAAGAATAATATTATTTTTGTACTGTTTAAAAATTATATATGATGACAATAATACCCATAGTATTATATACTATCATTTTTATGAACCACTTGTGATTATTTCATGGAGTTATATTAACTTTTTGATCCCCCAATCATCATTCCACTCTCAACACTCCTTCCCAGGGTATATTTTATTTAGCTTGACTTCTATACTTGGAAATGAATTCTATAACAATTCATTACTCTGAGTTAGCAACATATAATTCCAACTCCCCAGAAGTAGAAGTAATGTTATGATACCATCTTTGTAAATGTCCCTTTATAAAGAGAGCTTATAGAGCCATATGTTATTTGCTCATTTTATTTTATGAAAAGTGTAATCATTCTCTAAAAATCAGTATTTTGTTTTAGTTCATGAAAAGTCATCATTATTTCCTATGATTTTGATATGAGGTGTCCCCCCAAAACTCCTGTGTCAACACAGAAGTATTCAGAAGGACTAGATTGTAAAAGCTGTAACCTAATCAGTACATCCTAAGAATGATCCTTTGAATGGACTGTGTGGTAACTGGCAGGCAGGTGGGGCATGACTGAAGGACGTGGATCCCTGGGGGCATGCCCTGGAAAGGTTCATATTCCCTAGAGCCCCTTCACCTCTTCCTTCTCTCTGCTTCTTGACCTCAGCATGAGCTGAGCAGCTTTCCTTTTCTGGGTCCTCTGGTCATGATGTTCTGCCACATCTCAGGCCCAAAGCAGTAGAACGGGCTGACCACATATGCAACCTCTAAAACCATGGGCCAAAATAAATTTTTCATCATCCTCTAAGTTTTCCTTGTCAGGTATTTTGCTTACTAGAAAGAAAAGCTGACTAACCGATTCCCCTATATCCTTAAAACCATGTGTTGTAATTTCATGCCCAATTTTTTAACCAATTTGTATCTGTTTTTATTTAACTTTTTAAATAGCTTACTGAGCTGGAGATTTGTTGAGAAATGTGCCCATTATTCAGTCACCCTGGTGAATGTAGAGAACACCCAGAGAAACAGGCCTGTAAAGAAGAATGAAGGAGGCTAGGTCTTGGTAATTATTAAGACTGAATTAAGGATACAGTTTGCCCAAAGGCAGGAGGGGTGCCCTAGTCTCAGTGGATCCTGGGAGCCCAACTGTGGATGGGTAGCAGGTGTGGCACCTACCCTGCAACTCCTCTATAGTGTGTTGAGCAAGAGAATCTAGAGCAAGGCCACATAAGTTCTCCTTGACTCCACTCCATTCACCACCTCTTCCATCTATGCTTCCTGAGACCTCTGTGCATTTCCAAGAGCAACCAAAAATGGATAAATCTCTGGGCCTGTCATTTGAGGACATGGCTCTGGACTTCAGCTGGGAGGAGTGAGGACCTGGATGAAGTTCAGAGGACCTTGTACAGGGATGTGATGGTGGAGATCTACAACAGCCTGGTGTCCTTGAGGCACTGCATTCCCAAACCCGAGGCAGTCGTCAAGCTGGAATGAGGAGCAGAGTCATGGGTGGCAGAAGAGCCCCAAAACCACAGCCTCCCAGGAGAATGAGATACATACAGGAGAGTTCATTTTCTGTGAAACCAGGAGACCTCTGAAATGTCAGTACACTCGCCAAGCAGGGCACATGCTCCAGAAACAGGAAAGTGCCAGGGCTGTGGTCTCAGCCAGAAGACTTCTCAGTGATGGCATGCACAGCATGGGTTGCAGAAACAAAACCTTTAGATCACTAGGGAGGGTGTCCTCAAGGTGGCGATGGGTGTTGACCCTGCCTGTTATGGTTCTGAGAAGCAGAGGATGTCGGCTTGAACTAGGAATGTGATGGACATTGTCTCCACTCAGTGAGAGGAAGAGGAGATTTGAAAACCCCACAGATGCCTTGTAGTCATTCCCCCAGGGAGCAGTGAAGACTAAAGACAGGTACAGAACCTTGCCCCAAGGAGCATTGCTTAGGTGACAGACAAAATGCCCTGTTCTTTCTGTGACAGCAGATCCTGGGAAATACCATCTTCAAAGCTAAAGGATAATAAAAGAAGTGGCACAAAATGATCAGTTACTAAGAAACAAAAATAGACAAAAGGAAGGAAAACAAATAGCAGATAAGAAGCACTCAGCTTAACATACAGCCAGGCAGTGGTTAGATATTTTGACTAAATATTTCCTCAGATATTAAAAGAGAAAGAAAACTCAAAGAAGCAGAGAAAAAGAGGATTTAACATAGTAAAATCTACCAATACTGTTTGTTTTACCAACTTACTGGGAAGAAAAGGCTGTATAATCATCATACATCGGACCTATTTTTGACATTTTAAATAAGTAGGCCACTAGGATAGAAAAAAACTTCTTACCGTTATATATGAATATTCCATAAGAAATGCATAGGTATGCTTCATTGGCATGTTTTTTTGTTGTTGATGATGATGATGATTTTAAATGTCCAGAAAATGAAGGATCTGACTGAGGCCACCCAGGAGAGCCAGGACAGACATCTGTGGCAAGTTGTGATCACCAGCCACAGCACAACAGAGAAGATAGTTGAATTACAAAGAACATTTAATTTGAGCTCAAGCCAGATTTCAGAGCTGATTATAAGTAATGGAAACTACTTAGGAATAAGGACAGAGGAGCTTGTTTTGTATCAAAACATGCTTCTCCCTGGAGAGCCTGACACACGGTGCACAAGGGAGAGGTGCCCAGAGCCCGTCAACTGGCTGGGAAGCCCCTCAGGCACCTGGAGCATCTTGGTCAGCACCATGAGGTTCAACGTTGCAGGACCTTGAGTGTGGCGGGGAAGGCAGGCCCTGCAGCACAGGAATGATATTCTCCATCCTGGAGAGGGTTTGCCTAGGAGAGCCCTCCTGCAAATACAGTGCCTGTGGAGAGGGCTGTGGTCAGTCTGCCCTCAGAGGCCAGATAGATTGTGAGTGTGGGGGTCTACGGGAAGACCTTCTCCACCAAACCCACACTGGTTCACCACCAAAGAATGAAACCCTGGGTTTGCAGTGAATGTGAGAAGCCCTTCATGATGGTCATGTACTTCACACAGTAGAGGACACACACAAAAGCCCTGCAAGTATGACTAGGTGCTTGGTCTCTGCTGGAAGCCACAGAGCTCACACAGGAGAAACCCCTGAGTGTCTTTCTACTGTAAGTCAGCCCTCACCGTGCACCAGAAGAGACACACTGGGGAGAAAAGCCCTATGGATGTAGCAAATGTGAAAAGTCTTTCTACCAGAAGTTTGTCCTCACTGTGCACCAGAGAACCCACACAGGAGAGAGGCCCTATGGATATGATGAGTGTAGGAAAAACTCAGCAGGCACCAGAGAACTCACACAAGGTAGAAACCTGTGTGTGAAGAATGTGGGAAATCTAGGTGTCCTTCAACAGATGAATCTATAAAGAAAATATGACATACACATATATATATCACATTTTCTTTATAGAAAGAAACCTTGCATGGAGATATATGCATATACACATATGTATATATATACACACACATTTATATACTTATATATACATATACATACACACACACACATATATATATACACACACATACATACACACACAGTGGAATATTACTCAAATAAGAATGAAATTATGGCATTTGTCAGTAAATGGATAGAATTGGAAAAATATCATTCTAAGCAAAATAAGTCAATTCCAAAAAAACCCCAAAGGCTGAATGTTTTCTCTGATGTGTGTGTGTGTATGTGTGTTAATTCACAATAAGGGGGAAGGGTGGGGAAGAATAGAGTTACTTTGGATTAAGTAGAGGGAAGTGAAGGTGGGGGGAGGGTATGTAGATAGGAAGGATGGTAGAATGAATCTGACATTATTACCCTGAGTGCATGGCCAATGTGATTCTACATAATGTACAACCAGAAAAAATAAGACATTATACTCCATTTATGTATGATGCATCAAAGTGCAATCTACTGTCATGTATAACTATTAGAACACATAAAAGAAAAAAATGTAACCAAAATTTTAAAAAATAGAACGTGAGAAATCTTTCCATCAGAAATCAGACCCCAGTAGGCACCAGAGAACTCACAGGAGAGAAGCAACAGCCTTTGTCAGAAGCACATCTCACCAAGCTTCAGAGAACTTCCACAGGGAAACCCTGCACGGCAGAGGGAGGTTTTGTGTTCCCCAAGCCCACTTTCCTTTCAGTTGGACACACACTGAACCCACACTTCTCAGCTTCATTGTGTCCTGGACCTAAGCACTGTCCAGAGAGATGTGAATGCAAGTGGTGGATGTCATGCCCAGGTCTAGCGGCGGGACTGAAGTCCAGATGATCCCAGGGTGGCACTGGGATCTGCTGATGGGAGAAGGTGACTGTGATTTGAGACAAGGAATTGACTGAGCAGAGATCCCCTTTGTACTTTGCATTAGAGAGAAATAAATACTGTTAAGCAAAAAAAAAAAAAAAAAAAAAAATGAGTTAAACACATAGAGTCCCTAAGATGAGGTGCATTCTACACTGGCTGAGGTAAAACAAAGCTGGCTCAGAACTCAAATTCTGTACATGATCTAGATGTTTTCATAAGACAGACTAGGCCCTGGGACAGAATCAAAGAGGTGAGACCTCTGTACTTGCCAAGAAAAAAATTCCTGAGAAAGGTTAGGCATGGTAAAGCTGAAGGTTTTCTATGACATACCAATGTGGAAGTGATGAGGAAGAATAGCTGTGATGGCTTAAATATGCATTCTCCCAAAGCTCCTGTGTTGATTCAGGAATACTTAGAGGTAAAATGATTGGATTATGAGAGCTGTAACCTAACCAATCCATCCTAGTTTCAATGGACTGACTGAGTGGCAACTGTAGGCAAATGGGGCATGGCTGGAGGAGGTTCATCCTGGAAGGATTCATCTTTCCTGTGGCCCCTTTCCTTCTCTTTCTCTGCTTCCTGCCTACCAAGAGGCAGTCACTTCCATTGTGCCTTTTGGCCATGATCCTCCACCTCACCTAAAGCTGTCTAACCAAAATTGGTACCAACAAATGATCTTTGCTGTAATTAACCTGACCATGCAGTTCAGAAGTCTTGGGAAATGGTTTGCAGAAAGAATTTGAAAAAGTTTGGAGATGCCAGCTGCAGAAGCCTTTGAATGGTGTAAACAGAGCTTAATGGACAATTCTGGTGGGAGCTCAGAAGAGTAGAATGCCAATAAGAATGTAGCCAGGTGCAGTGGCGCACACCTATAATCCCAGCACTTGGGAGGCTGAGGCAGGAGGATCGCAAGTTCAAAGCCAGCCATCAGCAATGGCGAGGCACTTAGCAACTCAGTGAGACCCTGTCTCTAAATAAAACACAAAAAAGGGCTGGGGATGTGGCCCAGTGGTCGAGTGCCCCTGAGTTAAATCCCCGGTACCAAAAAAATTTAAAAATTTTAAAAAATAAGAATGTAGAGAGCAAAGATTGTGCTCATGAGGTTTCAGAGGGAAATGAGGACTCTACTGGGAATTAGACTAGAGGTCATTCATTTTATTTTTCTGGCAAGCAACTTGTCTACATTTTCCCCATATCCTGAGACTTTGTTTTAAGCCAAATTTGGAAGTAATGGACTGATTAATCTGGCAGGGGACATTTCAAGGCAACACAGCATTGGGGTACATGGATACTGCTATCTGTTTTAGCCAGGTTTACTGTGAGAATCAGTAGCAGAAATCAGACAAGGAAGATTCTAAAAAATTGCAATTTGACCATAAAAGTACATGTCAACTTGGCACCAAGGAAATTGTGGTTGTTGAAAACCTTACCACCACTAAAGAGATATTAAGTACTTTGCACAGGAGACAATAGAAAAGATGACATTAGGGCATCTCAGGAATTGGCAAGATCATACTTATCAGAGAAGTATGATCACACAGAGGAAACCCTGCTCAAATAGAAGGACTGGGAAGTTGTTTTACCATCCTCAGTTGCCCAAGCACACAGAGGCCACTGTGGCAGTACAATCAGGGAACCCAACTATTGCTGTAGCTGGTGGAAGATCTTGGTGCCATCTATGTGATGCTGGTTGCAAGAAGGCAAGATGCTAGTTAAAGGGTCATGGAGGCTTCCACCAAGATTTCAAATGAAAGCCTGGGAGGCCAGGTAAATTGTGACAGGGTCAGAATCCCTTCAGGCTGCCCCTGAGAAGATGATGGGTGAAGGGAAAACCTAAGATTAAAAGATCCCAGTAATATGGAATGTGTGTCAAAGAAAGCTGCTGGCTGTGGATGGAGCCAGGCTAAAAGAGAGGCTACATGAACTGCAAGCAGCAAGGTCAAAGGGGCAAGGCCACCATGTGCTCAATAGCCTAAACTCCAGCTATAGGAAATGCAAATAAGCGCTTAGGTTGTGAGCATTGTTTGGCTATTGTGAACAGTGCTGCAGTACACATGGGAGTGCAGAGGTCTCTGAAACTTTGATTCCATTTCCTTTTGATATATACCCAGCAGTTGGATTTCTGAATTATGGGTAGATATATTTTTTTAAATATTTATTTATTTGCTTTAGTTGTACACAATGTCTTTTTATTTTTACGTGGTGCTGAGGATCAAACCCGGGCCACACATGTGCCAGGCGAGCGTCCTACCACTGAGCCACAACCCCAGCCCCCAGGTAGATATATTTTTAATTTTTTGTGTTGGGATAAACTCTAATCAGTGCCTAGGAAAGCTTGTAGTGAGATAAGAAGAACTCTAAAGAATGTGATAATGAAGAAAATGGAAGCTGTTCACTTTCCTTATCTCCAATCTTTAGGTGAGAATCAAAGCAGAGGGACCTTGGTTGTAAGGCATAATAATGTACTCATAAAACATCTGAAGATATTTACCTGTAGAATGGGCATGCAACCTCTCCTATATATTTCCCCTGCTTGTAGACATGGTGCAGTCCTCCATTGTATCCCAGCCTGCCACTACTGAGGAGTACATGAGTAATAAATTGTCTCAAACTTCTCTGTTGAGTTCTATAAGTTCTTTCCTTGGAATCAGTAAACAGTATCTTTGGGGCATTTGCAGACTTGAGGTTAAACATGGTTCCATCAGCTAACCATACTGAAATGAACAAAATCTTAATATTCTGTGAATCAAATTAACCTTCAATTGGTCTGTTTTACCCCAGGATTCAAAAGTAGGCTACCTGATTGTGGAGCACTTTTTCCAGAAGCTGTAACCCTAGCTGTATGTGTATGTGTGCTACTGGAGATTGAACCCAAGGCCTCACACATGCTTGGCAAGTGCTCCACCACTGAGTTACATCTCCAACGCTTATTCATTTTTTTTTTTTTTTTTTGAGACAGGGTCTCACTAGGCTGGCCCCAAACTTTTGATCCTCATGCCTCAGACTCCCAATTAGCTGGAGTAACCTAGTTTTTTGACCCACTGCTAATTTGCCAGGACTTGGTTCATTTCTTCCCCAGGACAGTTTCTACTCCTCAATAAAGCCTGGTTTTTGCTAGGTGCTATGGTTCATGCTTGTAATCCCAGTGGCTTGGGAGGCTGAGGCTGGAGGATCTCAAGTTCAAAGCCAGTCTCAGCAACTGAGCAAGGCCCTAGGCTACTTAGCAAGAGCCTGTCTCAAAAAAAAAAAAAAAAAAAAAAAAAAAAGTTAAAGGGCTGGGGTTGTGACTCAGTGGTTAGGCCCCACTGGGTTCAATTCCTGGTACCAAAGAAAGAAAGAAAGAAAATAAAAAAAAGAAAGAAAGCCAGCCTGGGTCATAAGATCTACCTGCTTCTAACTCCTCACTGCCATGCTCCACTATTCTTGCCAGCCTCCTTCCTTGGGAAACGCTGTTGCTGGCCATTGAAAATGATTGATCTGACTTCCCTTCCATGCTTTTTTCAATTTGCTGATTTTGCTCAATCTCCCAGAGCAAAACTGCCACAAGAGACTGTTCCTATATCAGGTCCTGATGTACCCTGTTCTTCCTCTGCTTCCTATTGCCTTAAGTATGCCTCATGCCCATGTCAGAGACATAATATACCCGGACCCTTGCCTTGTGCCCAGAATGTACCTGAACCAAAATTGTAAGGCTGGTGAAATTTACCCAGGAAACTTCACAGCAACTTTGTTCTTCACCCTGACTTTTCTCCTGCCCTGACTGCCTTTTGTATAACCCTTAAGCCTTCAAGATTAAGGTCTGATTTGCTAATGTTTACTAAGAAAGTAATGTCTAAGAAAAGAAACTTGATTCTGTTTTTTAATCTCTGTAATAGTTAA
The DNA here is from genome assembly GCA_025594165.1 of Tamias sibiricus. Classification (NCBI taxonomy): domain Eukaryota; kingdom Metazoa; phylum Chordata; class Mammalia; order Rodentia; family Sciuridae; genus Tamias; species Tamias sibiricus. The sequence continues at coordinate 40,091,995 of CM046662.1, read as the reverse complement.
GCCATTCTTGACATAGAAAACTGGAAACTTCTTAGTAGAAACCTGGATGAGATGTTCTCATTTCTTTGTAGTTCTTCCAAGGAAGCAGTAAAGATTGAATTAATAATCCCTTTTCCCTCTACAGCACTTTTTAAAATAATGAAATATATTTTTAATTTTGGGGAGCATCTCAAAAGTCTCCCCTAGGCCCCTGAAGATGTGAGTTATTCAGAGAGCTCAGCCTTTCAGGTAACTGCAGAGCAACACCCAAGCCTCAGCTGGATGGATTGGACCCTGCTACCTGGGAGGCTGAAGCAGGTGCTGGAGTCCAGGAGTTCTAGGCCAGCCTGTGCAACACAGCAAGATCCTGACTTAAAAGAAAAAAGTAGAACTGAACTTTAATTATTAACCTTCATGTCACATGGTCTTAGGGGATCATGGATCTGGGAATCTATTTCAATTTTTTCTGCCAAAGAATTATACAGAAACTTATCAAATATCAACACCCCAGTAGCACAATGTGTGCTAGAAACTTGTTACTTTGTAGTGTCTACTATGCCATGTGGAATAATTTTATGTTTTAATCAAGGTTTGAATAAGCATTTTGAGAAAAAACAAAATAAAAGACACATCACCTAAAGCTGCAGGCCTACCCACAGGGTAGGGAAGACTGAGTGCAGGATGTGTATTTTGTCATCTAATTATGTTGAATCTGTATGTTATCGAGAATGTGTGTGTGAGTATATTTAAGTGTCTATTTTGTGTGTCATGTAAAAAACAAAAAAAATGTGAATTTTTAAAAAAAATTAAAATTTTTAAAAAGAACACAAGTATTAAATCGGGCAAAGATGTGTTAGGAAGAAGCAAAATTAAAGAGTAAGGGTGGCACTGCTAAGTACAGACAAAGTCATAAGTAAGTCAACCCAAAGCATTAATCACAGGCAAATATTTTACAATGTAATGAAAAAATTCATGGAACTTGATAACAATTATGAAACTTTAAGAAAAAAATAGTAACAATAAATTACATGACAAAAAATCACAAAGCATTTTAAAAACTTAATTAAATCAATGTCTTAATGATAGATATGAATATATACGTCTTAAAATTTAATAAAGTAGTTCATGAAAAGCTTTTTTTGCTTAAATAATGAAAAATGTACACAATGAAATAATGAAAATGTATTAAATGAAGAACTATGTACATATAAATGCACATTTCCTTCTTTTTAAATAGAGAATACATCCTCTTTTATACCCAAGGAACAATTACAAATATTGGCCATTTTATTGGATTACAGCAAAACTCTGAGGCCCCCAAAATTGATTTCATAGGGTATATTTTCTTTTTTTTTATTTTTTTAAATATTTATTTATTTACTTTAGTTGTACACAATACAATGCATTTACATTTACGTGTGCTGAGGATCGAACCCGGGCCGCGCACCTTCGAGGTGAGCACTTTGCTGCTGAGCCACAATCCCAGCCCTCATAGGGTATATTTTCTACACAGCTCTGATCACAAAATCAAACATTAGATCATCTAAGTTGTAAAAAGAAATGTTCAGTTGATAAAATTAAAAAGAATGTCCCCTCTATAATTACCATATCAAAGTAAATTGAAACCAAATGATTTATCAATTAAAGAAAAACATATCCCTCCTCTCTTCACCATTTCTTTAATAATGAGAACAATTTTTCTTTTTTATCAAATCCTATGCCTCTTATTTCAATTCATATCTAACTGGATTGACTACAAAGTCAAGGACGGTGTTTGGTAATGGAAGTAAAGGCATCAAGACCTGACCTTTTCCTAATTTTAAGAGAACACAAAATTATGTTTTATCACCTAACAGTGACAAATTTGGGGACTAGGGATACAATTCAGAGGTAGTGGCAGACCACTTGCTTAGTAGCAAGTAGGAGACCCTGGGTTTGTTCACAGCATTGCAAAAACAAAGACAATACCTTTTTAGGGTTATTTTAAAGATAATTTTTATTATACTATCCTAGGTTTTAATGGATAATTTTACTAAGCAAAACATTTACTAATAGTTATATTAATTTAAAATGATTAATATTATAAGTTATATCAAATGTTAGATAATTGTATGCTTTTTATCTGTTAATATAAAGAATTATCTAAATGTAAACCTGTTTTCTTTTTTTTTTAATATTTATTTATTTGCTTTTAGTTGTACACAATGCATTTATTTGTACGTGGTGCTGAGGATCGAACCCGGGCCTCGCACGTGCTAGGTGAGCGCTCTACCGCTGAGCTACAATCCCAGCCCCAACCTGTTTTCTTTTTGCTGAAGTTAACACCTTCCTTCTGGGACTTCATTTTACTCATAATCCTTATGTGTTTTCTTTATTAAATACACAAGGTATCTTTATATCGTCCTTTCTAAACAAAGAAGTTAAATAAAAACATGAATTCCTTTTTAGTGAGAGTATTCATTAGGACAGATAATTTTAACAAGTAATTTAAAATTTTTAATAATAGTATCAATTTAGTCTCCCTCTTCAAAATATTTGAACAACAAAAGATATGAATAGTAAAAACTAAAGGTTTACATTTAAAAAACAAATGCATGTTATGTTATCAGCATAAGGATAATTGTTCTTGAGATAGAGAAAGTAGAAATAGAATAAATCAAACTTCTTTGAAATATTTTTTAAAATACTTTCTTCAAGACTGTTGACTTCATTTATTCCTTATTAGGCTGTGAGTTTGGTGTGGGGGAAGAAGGATTATATTATCTGTACTTATTAATTAAGTATGTGTCAACTTGGTTGGGCCACAGGGTACCCAGGTGTTTGATCAAATGTTATTCAGAGTGTATCTCTGAGAGTGTTTTTGGATGAGACTAACATTTTTTCAAATTTTAATTATTTTTTGCACCAGGCATTAAATGCAGGGGTGCTTAACCACTGAGCCCCATTCTCAGTCCCTTTTTATTTTTTTTTATCTTGAGACAGGGTCTCATTAAGTTGCTTAGAGCCTCGATTACTTGCTGATGCTGGCTTTGAGCCTCCTGAGCCAACTGGTTTTACAAGTGTGTGCCACCACACCTGCCTAATTCTTTGAATTGATACATAAGAACTATGTATTTATGAGATACCATGCAGTAATTTGATATATGTATATACTGAAATCAATGTTTGATTCAGCAGTAGATTGAGTAGACTACCCTCCCAAATGTGGTCTCATCCAATCAGTTGAAGGCCCAAATAGAACAAAAGACTGATCTTTCCTTGAGTAAAAAGAAAACTCCTCTTGCCTGGCTGCTCAAACTTGGTCATCAGGTTTTTCCTGCATTTAGATTTAAACTGAAACCTACACTTTTCTTTTTTTTATTGGTTCTTTTTAGTTATTTGTGACAGTAGATTCCATTTTCATATAATATACAAGCATGGAATATAGCATTCTAATTAGGACCCCAATCTTATGGATGTACACAAAGATGAGATTCATTGTGGTGTATTCATGTATGTATATAGGAAAATTATGTCTGATTCATTCTACTGCCTTTCCTATTCCTATCCTCCCTCCCTTCTGTGCATTTCCCTTTGTCTAATCCACTGAACTTCTGTTCTTCCCCTCTCCCCACCTAATTGTGTGTTAGCTTTCACAAATCAAGAAAAAAAAATTCGACCTTTGGTTTTTTGGGATTGGCTTATTTCACTCAGCACAAAGTTCTCCAGATGTATCCATTTACTGGCAAATACTTCTTATATCTCAAGTCTGCCAGCTTTCAGACTGGAATTTTTAGCTCTCCAGTTTGCTTACCAAAGTTCTTGGGGCTCCTCAGCCTCCATAAGTCAATTGACTATAGTTACTCTCTTTATTACATATATCCTTTCCGTGTTTTTCACTAGAGAACCCTAATACATTATCTTTACAATTCTTTTCTTTTCTAGTAACTCTCATTCTTAAAGGAGCTTTTCCATCTAGACAACTATTCATCTCAGTATGGTGTGAAGAGTCAGCAGACCAAAATTCAGGGGAAATTCATCTAGACTATTGGATCCAAGATATAAGTTGGTTGACTATTGGACTTCAAGAAAAAAATCTGTAGGAAGCCAGAAAAACCCAGGTCTTAACAAGGCCAAAAATCCAAATAGTCACAGGTCTCTCCAAAGTAACATGAGATGTTTCTGAGGGAGAATGTGACCCAAAACGTTATATTCAGTTTAGATTTTCAGGCACAAAAGCAACAGGTAAATATTTTCCTTTAGTCCTCAACATTGAAAATGGACTTGGGAGCAGCCTGACGAGTCTTCCAAAGACAGGGTCTTTCTCCTGCAGTATTATACTTACCCTTGTCTTATTGAACCAGTAAGATTTCTTTTAAAACATCTTTTTAAATTCATTGACTCAATATAATCCCAATCAAAATTACAGCATGTTTTATGGACTTTAAAGCAATGAAGAAAGAAAAGGTTTTATGAGCAGAGCATGGTAATGGGAGGCTAAGGTGGGAGGATCTTGAGCCTGGGATTTTGAGGTGAGACTCCCTCTGCACAAAGAAAAAGGAAAGTGTTTTCTTGGCACTGAGACAATGGAATATCCATCTGGAAAAAAAAATCACCTTCATCCCTATCTCACCAGGAATATCTCACCCAAGACCAAGAATATTTGACAATATTATTTTCAAGAAGTTTTGTTAAAGCATGAACCACGTTGGCCCTTTCTAATCCACCTTGTACTCTAGGATAAGTGTTTAAAGATGACAGATTTGAAGCTTTTGACATTAAGTAAAGATAGCTTTTAGCCCCACTCTTGAAATGTGTTCTATTTATTATCCTGTGTCGTGAGATCAGACCCTCACTTGGGGCAATAGAGCAGACAGGTATTATCCTTGCCTGCCCTGATCACAGAAGGAATGTCCTAGCTTTGTACTTTTATTAGTCAGGTTAGAGTTACCACAATTGAATACCTGAGACAACTAACTTTAAAAAAAGAAAAGAAGCTGGGCACGGTGGCGCACGCCTGTAATCCCAGCACTTGGGAGGCTGAGGCAGGAGGATCACAAGTTCAAAGCCAGCCTCATCCATGGCGAGGCACTTAGCAACTCAGTGAGACCCTTTCTCTAATAAAATACAAAAAAGGGATGGGGGTGTGGCCCAGTGGTCGAGTGCCCCTGAGTTTAATCCCCAGTACCAAAAAAAAAAAAAAAAAAAAAAAAGAAAAGAAAAGATTTATTTAACTCACAGTTGGGAAATTCAAGTCTTAAGATTGGGCAGCCCCATTGGTTTGACCTCTGGTATGGGCAGTGCATAATAGCAGGAGTATGTATAGTAACAAATGGTCACATCTTGAATCATAGAAGACAGAGAAACCAAGAACATGCTGCACCGTTAATTTCTTAAAGCGTGCACCCCAATGACCTAAGGACTTTCCCACTAGCCCTGCCACCTTAAAGATCTGTGATACCTTCCAATATCACAATAGTAGGGACCAAGTCTTTGTTTATGGACCTTTGGGGGATACTCATTCAAACCATAATGGTAGTCATCTTACAAATGAAGAAAACGAGGCTTGAAGTGACTAAATAATTTACATCACAAAGGGGTAGTTCCAGAATCCAAATACAGGGAGTTTAATTCACAAGGTATCCTTGTAGGATCAGAACATCCTTAAGAGACATCATTTCCCGGGTGTTCAGTGGGTAACTTAAGATCATTCTGAAAGGTCACAGGGAACTCAATAGGCTGGATGTCCTTATAGGGTTAGAGTTTCCTGAGGTATCAATGTACTAGAGGATCTAAGTTACTTTGAATAGCTAGATTGCCCTGGGAGTGAGAGTGTCTTAGGACATTAAGATGTCCCTCTATGGTTGAATAAACTAGAAAGGCAGGATGTTCTTATATACATAAAAAACACTAGTGTTTATGTTATCCAACACATCCTTAGAGAGACTTGATTCACGGATGATATTAGGTGGTCCTTAAATGATTATTATAGTATCCTGTGGATTCACCTCATCTGAGGATAGTGAGCATGCCCATGTAGCTTCCATGTGTTTTCTATCATTGTGACATTCTAAAAGGTCAGAGTACCCTGGGGTGACAGCATTCTTAGTGGAGCCAAGTAAGTTATAAAAGGTCAGATGTGCCTGAAATAGGAAAGTCGGAGAGTCTGGGAGACTTGGAGCATCTTGTGAAGACAGGAGGACTGGAGAGAGGATGTCATGAGAAACAGGTGTCCAGGGCCTTAAGGGGAATGTTTATCAAGTCAGAAGAACACTTTTTTCCATAGCTTTATTGAGGTAAAATTGAAGTACAATAAAATGCATATATTTGAAGTATGCAATTTGATCAATTTTGACAGGTATGTAACCAATACAATCAATATAAAAGCATATTTCTATTACTTTTTTAATTAGAAATCATATAGACTATGTTTCCTTCATGATTTATTACATTAAAATCAATCACCTTAAGAACACTACCTCTACCTCAACTATTTCAAAATTAAATGGCATACATATAATATCTCTGAGGTTGAGGAAGAAAGGTAAATAAAAAAGTGTTTTGAACTGATAATAAAATCTTAAAATATCAGGATCCCTGGGATAAAACAGTACTCAGATGGAAAATACTTGTATCAGAAAGAATCTAGAATAACAACTAAATTATTTTAAAATTAAGTAGTAGGAAGAAAAAGAAGAGTAGGAGCAGAAATATATGAAATAGAGAAGAAATAACACAGCTAAAATTTGATAAAAATTAAGCAAATCTAATCAAGAATAAAGCAAGAACACAAAAATTAATATCATTTGGAAGGGAGCTATCAGAATAACCCTACAGATGCTAAAAACATATTAAGGTGATATTACTACTATATGCCAATATGTGTGATATCTTACATAATATGGTCTATATTAGAAAAGAATCTGTGTGCTGCTGAGAAGAAAGTGTATTCAGTCATTGATGGATGAAATATTCTACATATGTTAAGTCTAGATTATTGAGTGTATTATTTTGTTCTATAGTATTTTTGTTTGGAAGATCTAGCCAGTAGTGAGAGAGGTGTGCTAAAGTCACCAGTATTATTGTGTTGTGGTCCATTTGATTCTTGAAGTTGAGAAGGGTTTGTATGATGTATGTAGATGCTCCACTGTTTGGGGCATAAATCTTTAAAATTGTTATGTCTGGTTAATATACAATTCCCTTTCTAGTGCTCCTCTAATCCTCCTATGCAAAGGGTATATTTTAAAATCTTAAAACAAAAAGAAATCTATTCATAAAGTTCAGTCTGATGTCCCTGTACAATTCTAAATGCATATTTGTTGGCTCTGTATGCCACATTTTTGGTATTTGTTATCAAACATTAAGAATTTCCTGAGAACTGAGACTCACTGAATTGGCAATAATAATAACAGAATTTGTCTAATCAAGTTCAAAATTTGGGGGATGTAAGGCTAATTAAGGTTACTACAAATATCCTGATACCACAAAGAAGCCACATTTGAAATGTTTTATTTAGTAAAGTTATTTATTTGCCACAGAGCTAAAATCTTCTTAGAGTGAAGACTTAATTGGTAAACAACTTGAATTATATTTTAAATCAAACAATAGCAGAATAAGTATGAATAGTAGGAGTAAAGGGGAAAGCTATATTGCAAGGAGAGAGGTTTGCCCATCAGAGTTTGTTAAGGCTGCCCTCATTGGAAATCTGATTTGAGAAGAAATCCACATGAATCAAAGGAAATGTAAAAGTCTCAGAAGTGTATTCAAGAAATACACAATTCAATCATTTCCTCAACTGACTAGTAGGTCTGTTCTGGAAAAATATCAAAACACAAACTAACTTTAGTGAAGACAATGCATTTTGTTGATACAAAGACTCTGTCCTTACAGTTGGAATAGATCCTACTTTCACATTTCTCAACATTTGTTTTATGGTCTGTACAAAATATTTCATGTTTACTAACAGTTTTTCCTCATAAAATCCCACACAAGATATGCGATTGTGTGTGTGTGTGTGTGTGTGTGTGTGTGTGTGTGTGTGTATACATCTATATAACATACATGGTTATTTCTGTACGTCCTCCCCATGTTAAAAATTCCTACTTTCAACACGAAAAGGCAAGAAAACAACAGTGTACATCTCTGGTATTCAGCCCCATGAGCACCTTGACAAGGAGGGTTCCCTCTATTCACATGCAGCTGTCCTCTTTCATTAAATTCTGTTTATTTACATATAAATAAAACTAAAGATATAAATCCCTTGCCCAAAAATGTCATATTGCCTCACCATCCTTCTAATATTGACCATCAACACAAAATATACAGCTTTAAAAAAGTTGCACATGCATAGGAATCAAGGAACCCACACATCTCACATGTGAGTTTCTCCAGATAAAGATAAACCTTACACCATTAGCACAAATCCACATTAATATCTATTTTGGATTCTTGAAATTTCTTCCTGTACTCTAGAAGAATGTTGAGAAATTGCAAAGTAGAAAGCCTATGGCAGGAATATTCCAGTGAAGCCAATCCCCCTTCCAAAATGGATATACCCAGGTGAATGTGGGGGAAAGGAACACTTGTACACACTTGATGGGGTGGTATGTTAGCACAACCACAGTGGAGATCAGTAGGGAGTTTTCTACAAAACAGGGACAGAAACCGCCATTCCTGCTAGCTGTCCCATTTTTTGCATTTATTCCAAGGAATTCTAAAGTCAACATGCTTTGGTGATACATGCGTACCCATCTTGATAGTAGCACAATTCATGAGTATGGAACCCGATTCTTCAAAAATTCTGGGTGTGAGAATGTTTCCAGAGAATTACAACTATCTTCTCTTCTTCTGCCAGCTGCTTCTTCATATTGTTGAACACCTCCTTTGATGTAAAAGGAGATGACATCCCCACCATCCATTCTGTCTTTTATTTCTGCTTTCAGCACTGTTTTCAAGAAACCACTACCAAATTCAAGGACCAAAAGATTTATGCCTATACTGTCCTCTACAATTGCATAGTGTTAGCTTTGATAATGATAATGGTGATACATTTTAAGTGAATTTTGGCCCAGGCTCTACCAAAAAACAGGTTTCCCAAAGGAGGTTTGAGTGTGGATCCTCCTTGTTTTTCTTGGTGCTTGTATCTAGCACATTGGCTGCACTAGGACTTCCAGTTCTTCTCGGCCTTCTCTTCAGACCATCCTAACCTCCAGTCAATTGGGCCCATCTGTCACCTACCAGACACACATCTGATGCTGCCCGGTGCCACCTACAACTGCCCTGTCCTTTCTGTTCCACCTGGGGCCAGAAGAGCTTGGAGCACAACAGCATGGTGACTTCACAGAAGGCATTGCTACCTTTTTCACCAAGGAACCAGAACAAGAAAAAGTATCTACTAGCGCCTGCATTATCCTTTTCAGAGTGTCCCTCAGGTCCAGTGCCAGAGCTTAGCACCGAGGCCCAGCCCCACGACTTCCTGTGGGAGCACCTCCTGGCTGCTGCTGGTCTGCTCTGGGCCCCTCAGTACAGATTCTATGCTGAGAGATCACCAGTGCCCAGGTCTCCCTCAGGGCCCTGGGAGAAGGCAAGGAGGCCCATATGGCAGCCCAGGCCTCTAGCAACTCACTCCAGGAAGGCCAGATCTTCCCCAACAGCTAGGACTCCTGGGAAAAGGGCCTCTATGGCACAGGACACCTTGAAACGATTTCCGCATGATGGCAGTAGCGCTGCATACATGATCCCCAGCCCTCATCCTGAGGGCGCTTCTCCTACCCTTCCTGTGTGAAAAAACACCATCCAGAGACAAAGGCCTAAGGAAACATGTCTCTCTGTTCTTTTGCCCTCTGAGGAAGCAAGCTGTCCCAGATGCCTTTTTGTTTTGGAATTTGGATTGAGATTTTCAAAAACATCTCCATTTTTCAATTTTGAGACAGGATCTTGCATGTTGGCCACACTGGCCTCCAACTTGAGACCTTCCTACCTCAGCCTCCATCACTGGACTGCTTTCATTTCTTTATCAGAAACCACACTGGGGCCTGAGTCTACTCTTCTTATCAGACTCTTGTCTTGGTGAAACTTCATTTTCCACAGGATCTTGTCCATTCAGGTGTGGCTTACTTCATGTTCCTGGCTCTGGAGTACCCTGAGCATCAGAGGATAAATCCCTTGGATGAAGTAGACAACTGAGGAAGCTGCTGAAGCTGGAGGAGATCTTCTCTAGCTAGCAACTCACCAATCCAAGTGGTCAGTGACCTAGCCATGCTCCAAGGCCAGCAGGGATTCCAGCATTCCTTTGGTTTCACATCTTACGAACTGAATTGGAGGCAATAATTTCTCATGAGCAATCCAAGGAGGTAGAGGAGTGTGGGCTTGTGCCGGGCGCGGTGGCGCACGCCTGTAATCCCAGCACTTGGGAGGCTGAGGCAGGAGGATCACGAGTTCAAAGCCAGCCTCAGCCGTGGTGAGGCACTTAGCAACTCAGTGAGACCCTGTCTCTAATAAAATACAAAAAAGGTCTGCGGCTGTGGCCCAGTGGTCAAGTGCCCCTGAGTTCAATCCCCGGTACAAAAAAAAAAAAAAAAAAAAAAAAAGGAGTGTGGGCTTAAACTGACTTTTGCATGCATTTCCATTTTTCTTTCCTCATTAAACATGAGAACATGACATTTTCCAGGGGCATGAAATGTGCTTCTACTACAAACCTTGACTCTTTGGAGTGTATATCTTTAAGTGTTTTATGCATATTTCAGTTCTTATATATATTATTTTATCACACGTCTTAACAGAATCATCTTATTAGCAAGTAGTCTTATTTATTTATTTTGTTCTTTTCTTTCAACAGTATATTTTCCTTGGTTCTTTTTATTTGTTGATTTTTTTTTTTAGAACTAATGTTCTGGGGTTCCTTCCCATGAACACATTAAAAAACAAAACAAAAAAGAAGAAGAAGAAGGAGAAGGAGAAGGAGAAGGAGAAGAGAAGAAGAAGAAGAAGAAGAAGAAGAAGAAGAAGAAGAAGAAGAAGAAGAAGAAGAAGAAGAAGAAGAAGAAGAAGAAGAAGGAGAAATGCAAGGAAAAAAAAGCGTAAGGCCTTAGCCACTCACCCTGTTGGCCCCTTTTCTCTTTATGAACTCAGTCTGCACGTGAGCAAGTCTTCCCATTTCTGCTCTTTACTCAGCTTTCTTTCTTCAGGTATTTCCTCATGGTATCCAATGGTCTTGGGCTCTTGGATGTAAACCTCTGCATCCTTGCCTGGTATGAGAGCCAACTATGAAGAAGTGATGTGAGTTCACAAGTAATGAATGCCACCTCCAGCATATAAGGATTTTTAAAATGTTGGTTCGTCTTCATTGTCTTTCCTTGATTTTGGTCCACATCTGTTTGTAGGTGTTCTGCTCTCCTAGTAGAAGTGCTAACCCTTATTGGCCTGGCTGGGTTGTTCCACATCACTTCAAGGCCCTCCTAGTTCCTCAATTTAGGTGTACCTGAGACCTCCGGCAAGCACGTAGAGTCTTTCTCTAAGCCACCTCAAATTGTCCTCTCTCAACATTTTTATTAATCCACATAAGTTATTTTAAGGGAATTGAACTGATATGAAGATGTATGTGAGAAAATAAAGCAAATAATGCAGAATGTATACGATTTCTGTTTCTAAATCAAGGTTGTATAGTTTTTCACTGTGCTGTTCTTGGGACTTTTCTCTAGATACTTTTGAAATAGGCTAAATACATTTTCAGGGAAAAAAAGAGGTATCATAAGCCAATATCTGCAAGAAAGTTTTGTTTGTAAAAATGATACATGTGGACATGCACATAGACTTGACTAGTCCATTCTCTTGGAGATAGAAACAGGATATGGAAACAAGTCCTTCTAGAAGAATGGGGTCTTGAAAAGCAAACATTTGATCACTGGGCTGGCAAAAGGGGATGTCAGGAAGCAATGGCAAAGGTCTCTTATTTGTATTATGATCATCCTGAGTAATGGTATAGGAGACCCATGATCCTTGTCCATGAAGAAAAGGGACTAATAACCTGTGGCATTCAAAATGGAACCATTGTTCACTAAACATATGTATTTATCATTGTTCTCTGCATAGATTGTATTCCCAGTGAAAAGCTGGTATGTGTGCTTTTCTTCTCTGTGATGAAATACCTGAGGTATTGAACTTATAAGAAAGAAAATTTGGCTCACGATTTCAGATGTTTGAGTCCATGGTCATTTGGCACTGATGCTTTGGCTCTGTGGCAAGGCAGACCATCATAGTGGTGGGAGCACATAGTAGCTGTGAAGCCAGGAGAAAGTGGGCATGGGAGGCCACCTATACACCCCCACAGGCACACCTCTGACAACCTGACTTCCTTCCACTAGGCCCCACCTTCTAATGGTTCCTCCACCTCCCAGTAGTACCACAGGCCTTTAACAAGGTTTTTACCCATGGGCCTTTGGAGAATACTAATGGTCCAAAACACAATAGTAGGATTCCCTCTGTACATGTCAGGATGTAAAAATACAGTTACATTGAATAATAGCCTGCTATTCGACTTGCCTACAAGATCAGGTAAAACTAAAGATGAAAGCAGAATAGAATAGAATAGAATAGAATAATTAAAAGAATTGAGTTATCTGACATTTTTATGGAAGAATACACAGTACGAAGGGTCACGAAAGATGGGAGGAATGTGGAAAGAGTCTCTTGAAAAACATTTACTTTCTTCAAAATTTCTTAACATTTAAATTTTAGGATTTTTATTTTATCCAAATGACAGGAACTAATTCCCTCATCTGGAGAACCCTCAGGAATATGGAAATTCTACAATGCAGTTCCAACCTCACTGTAAATCAACCTCCTTATATCAGAGAAAACATTTGGCATTTGGATATTCAGGATTGGCTAACTTCACTTAGCATTATATTATCCAACTTCACCCATTTACCTGAAAATACCATGGTTTTATTCTCTTTTATTGCTGAGTAATATTCCATTGTATATCCATTTATTACTGAAGGGCATCTAGGTTGGTTCCACAGTTTGGCTATTGTGAATTGTGCTGCAATAAACATTGATGTGGCTGTGTCCATGTAGTATGCTTTTTTTAAGTCCTTTGGGTATAGACCAAGGAGTGGGATAGCTGGGTCATAATGTGGTTCCATTCCCAGTTTTCCAAGGAATCTCCATACTGCTTTCCATATTGGCTGCACCATTTTGCAGTCTCACCAGCAATGTATGAGTGTGCCTTTTTCCCCACAGCCTCTTCATCATTTATTGTTGTTTGTGTTCTTCTTTTAAATATTTATTTATTTTAGTTGTACACAATGCCTTTTATTAATTTTTACGTGGTGCCAAGGATTGAACACGGACCGCGCATGTGCTAGGGGAGTGCTCTATCACTGAGCCACAACCCCAGCCCCTGTTTGTGTTCTTAATACCTGCCATTCTGACTGGAGTTAAATAAAATCTTAGAGTAATTTTGATTTGCATTTCTTTAATTTCCAGAGATGTTGAACATTTTTTCATGTATTTGTTGATTGATTGTATATCACCTTCTGAGAAGTGTCTGTTCAGTTCCTTAGCCCATTTATTGATTTGGGTTATTTGTTTTTTTGGTGTTAAGATTTTTAAGTTCTTTATATATCTAGAGTTCAGTGCTCGATCTGACGTGCAAGTGGTAAATTTTGTTCCCAATTAGTATGCTCTCTATTCACCTCACTGATTGTTTCTTTTGCTGAGAAGAAGCTTTTGAGTCCATCCCATTCATTAATTATAATTTTAATTCTTGGAGCCTAATTTGATATGATGGAGACTTGGACCTACTTTTTCTTCTATTAGAAAATGTTGGTTTAATTCCTAGGTCTTGATTCATTTTGAGTTGAGTTTTGTACATGATGAGGGATAGGGGTTTAATTTCATTTTGTTGCATATGGATTTCCAGTTTTCCCAGCACCATTTGTTGAAGAGGCTATCTTTTCTCCATTGTATGTTTTTGGCACATTTATCTAATATAAGATAACTGTAGTTGTGTGGGTTAGTTTCTGTGTCCTCTATTCTTTACCATTGGTCTATCAGTCTATTTTGGTGCCAATACCATACTGTTTTTGTTACTGTTGCTCTGTAATATAGTTTAAGTTCTGGTATAGTGATGCCACCTGCTTCTCTCTTCTTGCTAAGTATTGCTTTAGCTATCCTGGGTCTCTTATTTCTCCAGATGGATTTCATGAGGAAGGGATGCAAGAGGGTAAAAAAATAAAAGATGGTAGAATGAGATGGATATCATTACCCTAAGTGCATGTATGAAGACATGAATGGTGTGAACATACTTTGTATACAGCCAGAGATATGTAAAAATGTGCTCTATATGTATAATATGAATTGTAATGTATTCTGCTGTCATATATAACAACTTAAAATTTTAAAATATATACAATATTATATATATATACATATACATATATATATATATATATATATATATATATATATATATATATATATAGTTTGAGTCCATCCCATTCATTAATTCTAATTTTAATTCTTATGGCTACAGGGGCCTAATCTGATATATATATATATATATATATATATATATATATATATATATATAAAATTCCCTCAAGCACTATGAAATGCCTTTGTCCCTTCTGATTAACTTTGGCTTGAAGTCCACTTTATCTGATATAAGGACAGAAACCCCTGCTTGTTTTCATAATCCATGTGAGTGATATTTTTTTTCCCATCCTTCCACCTTCAGTCTGTGGATGTCTTTCCCTATGAGGTGAGTCTGTTGGAGACAGTATATTGTTGGTCTTGTTTCATAATCCAATCTGCCAGTCTATGTCTTTTGATTGATGAGTTTAGGCCATTAAGTTTATTATTGAGATATGATTTATATTCCCAGTCATTTTGGTTTTTCTCTAGTTTTTAATTTGAATTAGTTTCTCCTTTGATTAACTCTTCCTTTAGCATAGTTCCTCCTTTCAATGGTTTTCACTTTTTTTTGTCATCTTCATGGAAATATTTTGTTGAGAATATTCTGAGGTGCAGGCTTTCTGGTTGTGAATTATTTTTATATTTATTTATCATGGAAGGTTTTTATTTCATCTTCAAATCTGAAGCTTAATTCTGCTGGATATAAAATTCTTGGTTGGCATTTGTTTTCTTTCAGAGCATGGTATATGTTATTCTAGAACCTCCTAGCTTTGAGGATGTGGGTTGAGAAATCAGCTGAGATCCATATTGTTTTCCCCCTATATATAATCTGATATTTTTCTCTTGCAGCCTTTAAATTTCTATCCTTAATCCATATGCTATGCATTTTCATTATAATGTGCCTGATGTGAGTCTGTTGGAATTTTGCATATTTGGGGTCCCAGCCTCTGGTATGCAGGAGCCCTGTTTGGGGAGATGGCTATGATTGTGGTTGACTTCGGGCCATGGAGTTTTGGACATTGCCGCCTTCCGTAGTCTCACGAGACTTGGGCCGAGCGCAGAGCGGGTCAGGGCCATTTTTGTTGTTGGTTGTTTGCTGGTGTGTGGTACATGTCAGAGTTGTTAGAGCCAGAGAGAGAAACTGACAGAATAAAAATCCTGTTTGTTTCCAGTCTGCCTCTGAACTTATTCCCGTGGCTTTGCTGCTCCAAGCGGCCATCGATTCAGGCGGCAACACTTGTATTTGATTTTTCATCATTATTTAGATTTGGGAAAGTTTCTGTTATTTTTTCACTCAAAAGATTGTGCATTCCTTTGGTTTGTCTCTCTACACCTTCATCTATCCCAATAAATCTTCAATTTGGTCTTTTCATGTTATCCCATAATTCTTGGAAGTTCTGTTCATGGTTTCTTAACACCTTTTCTCCATGGTCCACTCTATTTTCAAGATTATATATATTGCTTCATTGCCCGAAGTTCTGTCTTCCAAGTGGTCTAGTCTGTTGGTAATGCTTTCTAATGGAATTTTGACTTGGTTTATTGTTCCTTCATTCCAAGGATTTCTGTTTGTTTGTGTTTTTTTCCAGAAGCTCTGTCTCTTTATTGAAGTGATCTTTTGCTACCTGTATTTGCTCTCTTACATCATCCTTTACTTCACAGATCATTTTAACTATGTATATTCTAAACTCCTTCTCTGACATTTCTTCTATTGTGGTGTTTATGGATTCTGTTATTGGAGTATCTTAGTTTGTTTGAGGCAATTTGTTCCCTTGTTTTTTCATGTTATTTGTGTGTCTACCCATCTAACAGTATGGATTTGAGGCAGTAGAGTTCTTACCCTTTGGACTTATAGTGTCCCTTAAGGTGTCCAATACCTCACTGTTAGGGAGAGACAAACAATAACACCAACCAATGCAAACAATTTGTACCATTAAATGAAATAATTCCTACTATGAATTCTACAATGTTAATTATCACAATAAACATAAATGATATGATCAGTTATTGCCTATAATAAAAACAGCAAGCTTGCAAAGGGGTTTTCCATTTTCAATAGGTGGACAGGGAGAGAACAGAAGTGATATAGGATGTGATGATTATGAGGGGGGAGGAAGAGAGAAGACAGAAGAAAAAGATTAAAGGTAGAGTGAAAGACAGAACAATAGAGATTGGCTATTAGAAGAAGAAAAGAGATAATCAAGGGAGCCAGGTAGAAGAAAAAATATATATAAATAGCAAAAAAAATTTTTTTAAATAAAAGAATACAAAATAAAACTGAAATATACTAATCAAACATCCTAGTTCACCAAAAAAAAATCCATGTAAAATAACTGGCTTCAAAAATGCTAGAGATAAGAAGAAAAAAATAGGAGACTATATAAATGTCCATATACCATTAAGGTCACAATTAAACAGTGAAAAAGAAAAGAAAAGAGAAACATCTGTTCATATACCATTAAGGTCACAATTAAATAGTGAAAAAGAAACAAAAAAATAAAAGAAAAACATCTTAATGGAAAGTTAAAGAATTCTTTCCATTCGAGTTCAAAATATTTCTCAGCTTCTCTTCTCAGTGGTATTATGTGGGGTCTTCTGGAATGTGATGCTCCAACCTCTGGATTGTTGGAGTGAGACAGGTAATCCCATAGACAGAGTTCCTGGAAGCAGGGTTTTGGCTAAGGTAGGCTCCAGGCTTTTCACTTAATGCTAATTGGTCTGGAGATTTTAAATCAGTGTACCTCTATCTCCCAGTACTTGCTGATCCATGCTGGAAGACTTTACCCCAGGGATCTCAGTTCTGAGTTCCACTCATGTAGTGGGGGACCCAATTCTTAGTCTCCTACATCACCTGCAGACCCCATGTTTCCTGATCTTGAGTTCAGTCTCCAAACAATTTCTCCCACCCCAACCCTTCTGCGTTCCTGGCCAGATATGCACAGTGGCTGCAAAATGGTTCCTTCTTTTGTTCTCCACACACCACCTGGATAGCTGGCTGCTTCTTTCCCCACAGATGGATATTGTGCAGGGGTGTACTTCAGGTTTGCTGAGCAATGTCCTTGATCTCTAAATGCTCCATACCCAGACATACCTTGGGCCTCCAAATATGTGGGTTCTTTTAATTCCCTTATCCCTCCACTACGCTCATGGAGGAAGCTCTCTAACTGAAGATTCTGACCCAGCTGTGGCAACAGATGTGCTACTGGGGATTTTTTTCCTTATTTTATTATATTCAAACTCCTGAGTCCCTAGTCTTCTTTGAATGTTTAGTTTTAAATTCCTGTAAAGTCTCCCCACTTTTTATTTCTTTTTTGTTGTTGTTGTTGTTAACCGACCTTGCTGAGAAGAAGCTGCCTGTCAGTTTTCTTGGTTTTTACTCCACAAAGTAGCCAGGAACGTGACCTTCTCTATTCTGCCATCTTGAAGAACATTTTTATTAATGTTTTATAATCATACATAATAGTGGGATTCACTATTCCATATTTATACATGTACAGAACATCCTTGAAGTGTCCTTATCGCATCACTAACTTTGATGTCAAAGTTTTCTAGAGTGTGTACAACCACAGAAATGTAAAGTTGTGCTGAAATTATTTTTTTTAATATTTATTTATTTGCTTTTAGTTGTACACAATGTGTTTATTTGTATGTGGTGCTGAGGATCGAACCCGGGCCGCGCACGTGCTAGGCGAGCGCTCTACCGCTGAGCCACATCCCCAGCCCCCGTTGTGCTGAAATTATGTACAATGAATCTAAATGCATTCTGCTGTCATATATACCTAATTAAAATAAATTAATTAATTAAAAAAGTTTTCTAGAGGATCAAACTATTTTCTTAGAGTTGGAATTGTTGTGGCATTTTCTATAAAGCCCTCTCCTTTTTCATGAAAGATATCATGGTGTTGAAAGAGTTAACTTTGACTTCTACTCACTGTTCAGTTCTTTATTCACATATATGGCCACCAGATATCCCTATTTCAATTATTTAGATCCAGACTAACTCTGTACATTTATCTTTTCTTGAAAAGAGTAACACAAACCTTTTTTCTATAAGTACTTAATTTCTAGTTAATAAGCTTTAAGAGTCTTTTTGTGATTAAAAATAAGTTTCTCTTACTTTTTAAGTAGATATAAATCCCTTAGAGTAAAAAGTCTCCCATGAGCTAACATTCAGCCTTGCCCTGCTTCTAGATTTTATAAACAACTGCTATAAAAGAAAAACAACAGTGCTGTGGAATCCCAGACAGAGAAGGTTGACTTTTATCAGACAGCCTAAATAGTATGCAGAGAAAACAGTTTCAGTCACGTACAGGGCCTTGAAAAGGTGCAAGTGATCTCAAAACCTTGAAATATATGAAATAAGAAATTTAATATGTCTAAAAATTAAGTCATGTCTGTAATGAAATCACGAAAGAAAGTGTAAATATTCTGTGCTGCCAAAAATTGTGCTTAAAAACTTACAACAAAGAAAAAGTAAAGAGAGAAGATTCCATAGCCTGACTCGTGTGTCGGTGTGTTATTTTCCCCATCGCTGCTTCTCTGCCTCCGTACTTCGCTGAGTGCTCGCATTGTACCCCCTGACTGGGGCTGGCCCCCAGCATACAGTATTTCATAAGTTGGGCCAGCTGGGTGATTCAGAAACTCTTGGATGCTCTGGAAACCCATAGTTGTCAAGGTCTTCATATAGTTCCACATTTTCCTTTGTCATCTGAATGAATGAGAATCAGGTATTTTGAAGATATGGTGATCCCTGTGGGTTTGGATAGATTCGAATGGATGTGTTATGGAATGTCAAGGTGTCTTTGTATCACCAGAGTATCCACAGGAATCAGAAAGTCCTGGATGAACAGAGCATGCTCAAGAAGGCTGAGAATACCATGAAAGTTAAGATATTTGGGTACGTTATATATCTATGTGATACATATAATGTTGTGTGTTATATAAGAATGGTTTCCTGAAATGTTTTCCTTGAGAAGCCAAGATTTCTTGATGATTTAAAATAATTACTGTGTGGACTCATGGGGTTCCATGTGTCAAAAGCTGTTCTGGGCTGTCTTTGTGTTGGGGATAGGAAGAATGTGGCAATGATCATGGTGCCTGTTGAGAAGTCTGGGACTGTGAGAGAGTAAACTGGACACGAATGCCCTGTCATGGAGACATTCTGTGTACTAAGGTACACTGAATGATCACATGTCTTAGAAAATAAAGATATATCTTTATATGGTCAAAATGTCTTGTGGAGCTGGACAATGTGAGGCACACCTGTAATTTTCAGCTACTCTATAGACTGAGGCAGGAGGACCTCAAGTCCAAGGCCAGCCTAGGAGAATTAGTGAGACACTGTCTAAAAATTGAAAGAACTGGGGATGTAACTAAGTGGTAGAGAACTTGCCTATATGCATGAGGCCTTGGGTTCAATCCCTAGCATCACACACACACACACACACAGTCTTACAGGCAGGCCTTATAGTCAGGGTATCTCCTAGACTGGGGTTGGGTGTTGAATGGTTTTTCAGTGGTGACATACCTGTACAAGAATAGAGTCAGCTGGGAGTTCTGAATGGGCAAGAGGAATTTTGCCTTGTTTGTCAGCCTCCTATCATGTCAAGGAATTTCTTATAGGGTCAAAGATTCCCACATCTCACCATGTTTTTTTTTTTTGGTCTGTGTATCTTAGACAGTCCTGGAGTCATTGTGAGCCCAAACTACTGTGTGTTCACAAGCTAATGAGGTCAAAGCTCCTTGGAAGCACATGTTCTCCTAAAGTGAAAGCATCTTTTTTGCCCTCAAAATTCAAGGATTTGACATGAACAGAATTATTATTAGGGTTAGAATCCTTAGGAATTATGGTGATGATGGTAATGATGGTGATGATGATGATGATATTCAAGGTACAATTCTATATACTTCTCTTTAATTAACTCTTAATCATTGAAACTTAATGAGGTAAGCATATTCTACCTTCATTATTCATGGATTCCACATTTGTTGAATTTGCCAACTTACTAACATTTATTTGTGACCCCCAAATTCATTATTTTTTGCACTACTCTTTGGCATGTTTGTGGAATTTGTAGCCACATGCATGCACACAATACTGAAAACTTTGGCCACATTACCAGCAAAACTCCTTTTTCTTCTTTCAGTTCTCATATGTCCTTTCCATGACCTATTTAGTGTCATTTTTTTTTTGTAATTTTGTGTTCTTTGTTGGTGGTTTTGCTGTTTAAAATGGGCCCAAGCATAGGTAGTTCTGAAATGCAGTCTAGTGTTTTGATGAGTAAAAAGGCTATGATGTGCCTTACAGAGAAAATACAAAAATTAGATAAGCTTTGTTCAGGCATGAGTTACAGTGCTGTTGACCATGAGTTTGATAATATCTTTTAAATATTGTTAATTCAAATAGAATTAAACATAATATAGAAACAAGTCGGGCGCGGTGGCACACGCCTGTAATCCCAGCACTTTGGGAGGCTGAGGCAGGAGGATTGCAAGTTCAAAGCCAGCCTCAGCAATGGCGAGGCAACTCAGTGAGACCCTGTCTCTAATAAAATACAAAAAAGGGCTGCGGATGTGGCCCAGTGGTCGAGTGCCCCTGAATTCAATCCCTGGTGCCAAAAAGTAATAATAATGATAATAATAATAATATAGAAACATACAAATACAAGGTTATATATCAAACATAATGCAAATTATAACCTTACCCTGACAAAAGTTTATTTCCCCAAGGGCAAGATTTCAGTATTCAATAAATCATGTCCATATGGTCTTTGTGGAGAAAAACTACTTCAGACAAAGAGAATTTAATGTGTTTTTAACAATAGATGATAAAACTAAGACCTAGAGGTGTTAGGCAATGAGTCCACAATCACATAAATCCTAAGCTCTATAGCTGAGATTTGAATTCATGGCTCTTATACACTCCACCATACTATCTTATGTAGAATAAAAATATTCTGGGTATCAGGTTTCCTTGAAAGTCAGGGTTATGAATAAGAATTATGGTGCCCTGGTATAACACATGTTTCCAAAAGTTCCAGTCTTTTGAGGAATTATGGTATCCTGTGATGTCAAGTCATACATAGCATCTGTGTGTCCTTAGGGAACAAATGTGGTAGTCAGAGTTTCTTTGTAATACCAGAGAGTTCTGGAGCAACTGGTTTTCCTGGATGGTTGTCAGAGTTCTTGTGTAGGGTTAGGGTATCTTGAGGCAGCAGAGTGCATTGCAATTTGGTGTTTGCTTATGGGCCCAAGTTGACTGCATGCTACTGGGTTTTGCAAGGGCTGCCATGGGGTTCAGAGTAGGAGACCTAATATACTCTAGATCACAGTATATTGCAGGATATACTGGGTATTAAGATTTGAATATGAATGTGTCTCCCAAAGGCTCGTATGTTGAAGGCTTGTTCCCCAACAGAAATATTCACAAGTGGAGGCTGGGGCTATGGCTCAGTGGTAGAGTGCTCGTCTCACATGTATGAGGCCCTGGGTTTGATCCTCAGCACCACATAAATAAAATAAAGGTATTGTGTCCATCTACAACTAAGAAAATATTTTTTTTAAAAAAAGAAATATTCACAGGTGAAGATTTGGGAAAGTACTTGGAAGATGAGGGTTCTGACCTCATCAGTGGATTAATCCATTGAGAGATTTAAAGCTGAGTGGATTATTGGGAGATATTGGAAACTGTAGATGGTAGAACTTATTTGGAAGGAGTGGGTCCTTGGGAGCATGACCTTGGGGGCTATATCTTGTCCCCAGTCCCTTCTTTTCCCTCTCTGCTTTCCAGCTGTCATGAGTTAAACAGCTTTCCTCCACCTGCCGTTCCACCATGATGTTCTGCCTCAATTCATGCCCAAAGCAATGCAGCCAGATGACTACAGCCTAAGTCTATGAAGCCATGAGCCAAAATATTTCTGGTCCAAAAAATTTTTGTTCTTTATTTTTTTTCCAGTATTTTGTTCACAATGATGTGGAACTGACTGATATGCTGTAGTAGGGAGAGATGAGTTGGTATCTTGGAACAGGGCTTCTCAATTTTACTTTGTTATGTATTGAATGTTTGTGTCCCTCCCTACACACACACAAAAAAAATTAAGGGTGCACTTTAATTTGGTGGTATGATGGTGTTTGGAGGTGGAATTTTTTAGAGTTAATTAGGTTTAGGTGGAGTCATAAGGAAGAGGCCCCATGATGGGATTAGTGTCCTTCTGAGAAGAAGAAAGACCATAGCTAGTTTTCTCTCCACCAAGTAAAAATACAGTGAGAAATTAGCCATCTGCAAGCCAGGAAGAGAGACCTCAACTGGGGAACTCAATTGGCCAGCCCCTTGATCTTGAACTTCCCCAGTCCCCAGAACTATGAGTAATAAATGTCTATTGTTGAAGCCACCCAGCCTATGGTATTTTGTTATGACATCCCAACCTGCCTAAGACAAATATACATTTAGTTCTCCTGGGGATCTTGTTACAACACAAATTCTGATTCAGTGGGTGGGACATGAGATTTTGCATTTCTAACAGGCTCCCATCTGCTGCTGCTGCTGATCTATGGACCATATTGTAAACATCAGGCTCCTAGAGGATTATGATGTTTCCTTTCTTGAATTGTCAAGAAGTTTTTAATGTGTTTAAGGAGTTAGAGTGACTTTGGGGATCAGACTTTGGGTGTACAAGTTCCAAGAAAGTTAGTGTGTCATCAGGTCAATGTGTCCTAAGAGATTGGAACTTCATGGAACAGGGTGGGAATCACCTAGTAAAGGTAGAATGTCCTGGGTACCAGAGTGTCATGGAGGATCCTGAAGTCCTAGAGTATCAGATTGTTCTTAAAGTATTAGGGTATTCTAGTGATGACAGGGTCTAAGCAACCTCAAGAGTCAGAGTACTATATGGGTCAGGTGGTCCTGACTGCTCAGAGAGTCCAGATTTGTCAGGGTTTCCTTAAAGAATCAGAATGCCAGAATGTCATGGGAATCTGTTTATTGAAGAGTATCCTGAGGTCTGGGTAGGTCAGGATGCTCCTGGAATTCACATGCTCTCAAGGATCAGGGTTTTTTGAAAACCTGGGTGTCCTTAAAAGGTCTTGATGTCCTGAGAGTTCTAAATGAATACGGAGGTGACTTTTGAAGGAAGAAATCAGAATGTTCATGAGAACATTGATGCCCTGGAGATTTATCCTATGGATTGAGTTCAGATTGTTCTGAGAGGGTGGATGGTGTACTCTGGGATATTAGGGTACCTGGGAGGAGCAGCATGCACTTGATTTTTCATTTTTCAGGTTCCTAGAAAAGGTCCTTAGGTATCACCTGCACACTGAGATGCCAGGGAGGCCCTGCCTCTTACCCCCCAGTTGTCCCCACCTTCCTCCTCCCTCCCCACAGTGGGGTTCTGAGAAGGGGAGGCTTAGAAGGAATGTATTTTCTCCTCCTTTCTCTGCCTGCTCCCAGAAGGGGATTTAACTGGACAAAAGAATCTAGTCCCCTGGGAATATGAGCTCTTGGCCCCAGTCCCTGGACCCTCCAACAGAACACCTTCCTTCCTCCGGCTTGTGATCCTCCCCAGAGCAAGGGGGCTCTAGTGACCAGGTAATGATTGGATGGGCCCACAGGGGCCAGGAGGAGGTCACTCCTCCAAGACTCAAAGAGAGGTGATGTGGGAAAAAAGGCAGCTGAAAGAAGAGAGAGCAGCATCCTGATGGAGAGAAGATCGAGGGAGAGAAAAATAGAGTATCACATGAAGGAGAGAGAGAGAGAGATGTGAGGAAATAGAATGAGGAATTAGGAAAAAAGAAAAGACGGTGAAAAAGACATATCTCTCTATACTTATATCTACACACACACACACACACACACACACACACACACACACACAGAGCAATCAGAGATTATACAACAGAAGGAGAAGGAGAGAGTTATAGGCATAGAGGGGATCAACATAAACAGAAAGACTAAGCTAGAATAAAAGATTCCAGGGACACAGGAGTCTGGACTGTCTTTGGCTAGTCATGGAAGCTGAAGGGAGGAGCCAGCAGGGTAAGCAAAGGAAGGAGAGAATTTGCAGCAACCTCTTGCTTGAGAGATACCCAGCCACCGGGACTCCGACCTTCACTGTGGGTGAGTGAATTCCCAGGCTGGGCTCAGGGCCCTGAGGTGGGCAGCAGGTGTGAGACTCAATACCTAGTCTCCTCTGAGGCAGTGGTTCACCGTGAGGAAAGTTAGGAGAAGAAATGAAAACCAGAATCCTAGCATATTAAAACCATGGGGTCCTTAAATAGTATGGAACAATAGAACTACTTTGCTTTACAGACAGAAGTGAGGCCTTGACTTTTGGTGAAGCAGAGGCATAGCTGGAGTCTATGCCTTCACTTCTAATCTCAGAGTTTGCCTGAAAACACTGCCTTGTGTGAGGGAGGGAGCTGGAGGGGCCGAGGCTTTGACCATGAGGGAGCAGTACAGTATGTTTAACTCCCCGTGGTGGACAGTGAATACTAGGTGGGAGCCACACACTTGGGTCCCCATGGGAATAGGTGTCTGCTCCAGACATCTCCTTTTCTCAGCCTGTACCTTCCCAGGTGTATCCTCTTCCCTCCCTGGTCTCTCTTCCCACCTGGCAGTTCTCAGACTAATTGATGTGGGGGCTTAGTGAAACTGCAGGGAGGAGAGGCAAGCCTTTCCCACGAGCTCAGGTTCCTGAAGCCTGGTGGCTGGGCCAGGGCAGGGGAAGGAGAGATGACAGAGAGCACATAAGTAAGAGGAGGGTATGCCCAAGTGCAACAGTGGGGAATGCTTCAACTCCCAGGTGGGGGGTACAGGAGGATGAGAGCTGCAGAAAGAAGTTGTAAGTTGAATGTAACTCATGAGAGCAGGAAACAAGCAAAGGGGGGACCTTCGATAGAGACCTAGAAAGCTTGTTAGAGTGTTAAAGCAAATAGAAGACCCACGAGGTGTGCCCTAGGTGGATGTGGAGTGTACTTGGAGGCAAAAGGCACATGGAGGGGCAGTAACAGGGGGCCAGGGAGTGGGCATACTGTGGAGTTGTCAGGTAGACATGTATGAATGCCCAGGTAGACATGTATGAATGCCCAGGATGGGAAGTGGGTCTGAGAAGTCACCCTGTGCAGACAATCAAGTCCCCAGAGGTAAAGCAGCAACTGAGGCTAAGCTGGGTGCAGGAATAGTGGCTATGAAAGAAGAAGGATTTCTGGTGTGAGCAGGGTTTCCCAAGGGAAATCAGCATAGGGGGCATTAAGCAGAAAATAAGTGGTACAGTGATGGATGGATGATCCCACTCATAAGCAACTTCCCCCTCCTTCCCCTCCCTCCTCAGACATGAGCACTCAGCCCTACAGGAGACTCTGTGCTGTAGGAGTGGGGAGACCAAGACATTCTCCACAAGAAGGACAGAGGGGTCACTTATACTCCCGGCGCCGCCACCGTACCACCTTCAGCCCAGTACAGTTGGAACAGCTGGAATCAGCCTTTGGAAGGAACCAGTACCCAGACATCTGGGCCAGAGAGGGTCTCGCACAGGACACGGGCCTCAGTGAGGCAAGGATACAGGTGATACCCCAGGATCCCTCCTACCTTGAGGAAGAAATGCAGATTCTCTTTAGTGCTGGGGGGGGGGGGGGCTACCTGGGCATGAACAATCACTGGAACTAAACTTCACCCACCACTTAACACAACCTCCTCTACCCTGTTAATGCCACTCAAGTTTAACCCTAACTCTAAACTAATCTGACTTGAATTACTACTCCCAACATTTAATAATGATATGAACTCCAACAGAAACACAATTATAACTGTTCACAGACATACATAACCTTGTCCCTTGTCCCTAACCACAACCTTGCAATTCATCCAGCCTGAGACTTCCTCAATCCTAGCCACAGAGTTAATTAACCTTAAGTCTAAATCCTCCCCTAAACCTACCTTGTCTATAACAATTATATTTATCAATAGTCTTTATCTCTAAATTGAACCCTAGGGCAGATTGCCCATTATCTGGAGAGAGAAAATATCATCATGTCATATTTATCCCTTTCTTGTTGGAAGGTGACAGTTCTTACTCATCCAAAGTTGTAAAAATTGAGCAAATTTAGACACAGTTTAGGGATAAGGGTACAGTTTGTCAGACAGACCTAGGTCAGCCATGTCTCTAGTAGAATCCTCTGGTGATGTGGGAGATGCTTACTCCCTGTGCCTGTACCTTCTGTCCTTGGAGGAAGGGGATCATATGTGACAGTGCTACCTATTTGAAACAGAAGCTCTGATTTGGCTATTCTTCTCCCGTCTCAGGTCTGGTTCCAGAATCGCAGAGCTAAGCAACGAAAGCAAGAACGATCATTGCTCCAGCCACTGGCCCATCTCTCGCCTGCCACCTTCTCTGGTTTCTTGCCAGAGTCCCCTGCTTGTCCCTATTCCTACGCAACACCACCTCCACCAGTAACCTGCTTCCCTCGCCCCTATAACCATGCCCTTCCCTCACAGCCCTCCACAGGTGGTTCATTTGCTCTACCTCACCAATCTGAAGACTGGTATGCCACTTTGCACCCAACACCCACTGGTCATCTGCCTTGTCCCCCACCTCCACCATCTGTGCTCCCTCTCAGCCTTGAGTCATGAAAGTCCTGGAACTAAGGTCCAAACTAGTAAATAAGGTCATCTCTAGCCTGTGGCCCTCATGAATCAGAGAAAATTGGGTGTCTTCCTTCCCTTCTAAGGGTGACACAAATTTGTGTATTTGTATATGTATATGATGAGGGGCAGCTCAGAGATGGAAATTTTTTAAATGGGAGATATTTCTGGGCATGGTGGGGCACACCTGTAATCCCAGTGATAGGAGGCGGAGGCAAGAGGATTGCAAGTTCAAAGCCAGCCTCAGAAACTTACCAAGGCCCTAAGCAATTTAGTGAAACCCTGTTTCAAAATAAAAGATAAAAAGGCCTAGGGATGTGGTTCAGTGGTTAAATGCTCTGGTTTAATATCCAGTACCAAAAAAATTTTTTTTTTTGATGAATTCTCACTTAGGTGATGAATTGAGAAAATTTGGGGAGGGTGATATAGGTTAAAAAGCTTCAGTGGAGGTGACTAGTGAAAGGGTGATACTGATAGAAACAATGATTGCTGCTGGTGAATGGAGATGATTGAAGGAGGTAGAATTTCAGGGGCTTCATTCATTGAGGTTCTGATTGAAAAATTTCATCCAGCTGTTTCTAGCTGATTTTTTGGTGCGGGGAGGGTGGTACCGGGAATTGCACTCAGGGGCACTCAACCACTGAGTCACACTTCTTTTTGTATTTTTATTGACAGGGTCTCACTGATTTGCTTAGTGCCTTGCCATTACTCAGGCTGGTTTTGAACTCACAATCCTCCTGCCTCAGCCTCCTGAGCCACTGGGATACAGGCAAGAGCCACTGCCCTCAGCTCCAGCTGATTTTAATAAGCCTTTTGCTTTAAAGTCTACCTATGCCCCCCCCTTCCCCATCACCATCACCCACGACCCCATTCACTTTTGTTCATTCTTCTGTAGAACTATCTCCTGAGTTTGTCCCTCTCTTTCCCATGCCAGCAGACCCTCTGCTTTTCCTGTCATTGTATTTTGTGACCTAGCATCTTCATTGTGTCCTTCAGTTCCAACCTTTCCCATCTCCAGGAGACCTTTGCAAATCTGAATATCAAGGAATGACTATCCAATGTCTTATAAGAAATTAATAAATAAGATCTGACTGCTAGCTTGGTCTATAGGAGCCTTCAACATAATTTTTAAATCAGTTGCATGTTTTCACATATGTGGTTTTGATAGAGAAGAAGCACTCTAATCGAAGACAAACTTGTCTAAGAACAAACCTTATGAGGCTCATACCACGTCGTTCCCAGGAAGGGACCTGCCATGAAGTGCCTTGGTCTGAGCCCCTCCCTAAAGAATCATGATGTAGCCTGGTTGGTCCTACACTTTCTATACTATTTGCCTAAAATACACTTATTTTACTTATAATTCACTTACTTATGTATAGGCCTACCTCCCTTACTGGCAGGTCCATAGAAGGATATTTAGTAGGCAGGCTTCTAGTGATGGATAATCATGTAATTTGTAGTTTTTTTATATATGTAAGTGAAGTCTGAAACCAAAATTCCTATGTTACATATTTGCATTCTTATTTAATTATCTCCTTGTGCCAGACTGCCTTCCAGAAAGATAATACATTCAGGTCTTTATATTTGCAGGTTCTGCATCCCAGATTTTAACCAACTGAAAATCAAAAATATTCTCCCCAAATTTACATCTGTAGTGAGCATGTACTGATTTTTTATTGTCATTTTTTATTTTTATTGTCATTATTTCCTAAACAATACAGTATAACAACTATTTACATAGCATTGAATTAATTATTAAAAAGAATCTAGAGATGATTTAAAGTATACCGGGATGTGTGCATAGGCACCTATAACATTTTGTATCAAGGACTTTGAGCATCCTTGCATTTGGGTATCTGCAGAAGGTTGTGGAACTATTGCCCCCCTATCGGAGAGATGGCTCTACTAGTTTGCATTTCACCAAAAGTACCTGGATGGTTAGTTTTTTGTATATCCTTGTTGATTTTTATCACTTCTGACAATTTGTCAGCTAAGAGTGATGGCTCCTTGTAGCTTATTTTTAAATTTTCATTACTTGTTAGGGGGGGAGTTAAAATAGTTTCGTGTTTATTGGAAATTTATACTTTTTTTTTCTTTTCTGCATTTCCTCTGAATGATTTGTGGCTCTGTATATTAACATAATCATCTTTTAGTTGTGCTTGAGACATTGTGTATTAGGAATATGAA
Source organism: Tamias sibiricus (assembly GCA_025594165.1). Classification (NCBI taxonomy): domain Eukaryota; kingdom Metazoa; phylum Chordata; class Mammalia; order Rodentia; family Sciuridae; genus Tamias; species Tamias sibiricus. Next base: position 40,062,801 of record CM046662.1, on the reverse strand, counting down.
CATAAGTTCGTGTGTATTACAACTACCTTTCTTGAGTTGTCATTTGTTTTTAGCCTTTCTCAAAAAGGGTTTCCTTGAGAGAACTGAACCCCAATTCCTTAAGCACCTACTGCATTAATGCATTAACTTCTTCCTTAAATATATAGAATGATACCAGTTTCATAGAATTTAGTCATTCAGTTCATCTCTGTGCTCTATGGTTCATAGGACAAAATGAACCAAGGAGGAAATAAAAAATGTTGGGAGGTTCTAGCTAAAATGATCTACCAGGATTCCTTACCAGATTGCTCAGATGTTACCTAGGTTATGGTGCAGGATGAGAAACCATATTGGATATTGAGGTTGATCAGATATGAAGAATTGGAATTCTGGATAAACCAACTTTGAAGAATTCTTGCTAAAATTGGACAGCGCAGAGATGAAGGTGGAAATGCAAAAATTAAGACCTGGTTAAAAAAGGAGAGTTCAAGGGAGCCTGGGTTGGGCTTGGTGGATAAAATCTTTGTCCCTTTAATATGTGATGTGATTTTTGCCTGCCAAAGGTTTTAGAATCCTCTCTTCTTTATTCCTGGTATTTTGTTTTTCACAGTGACTGAAAGTGTGAAAACATCTCTCTACATTTATTTCTGCCACTTAATGAATGGATTCTATCATTCCACTGATTTCTGAAGGATAATAGAATGTGCCACCCCCAAATATGTCACTTTAGCATAAGGATTATTTTGAGCTGAAGACAGCTGAGATGAATTAGACACAAGATAAGCTCTCCACCCTCCCCCAATTTGCCTAAAAGGAGGACATGCATGACTTAGGGTGTCCTCTCTCTCCTCTCTACCAGGAAGGACAAAAGTCAATCACTGTAGAAAATTCTAGGTCCTTATGAACCCAGAGACAGCGCCACAGGCGTTTACTTAACAACCTGCTAACTAGACCTTCTTCCCCTTGTTTCTTCATATATTTGCCTAGTCCTTGAGAGAACTCAGTCCTTCAATATTAATGTTAGCTTAGGACTTTTGTAGATGTACTTTGTCAATTTGAAGCAGCTGCCCTTCCTAACTTGTTGAAAATTTAGTCATAAATGGATGTTAGATTTTATCAAATGCTTTTTCTGTGTCAAATGATATGATAGGTTAAATTTTCCCCAAAATTGTTGTTATTGTGAATTACATGGACTGATTTTCAAATGTTGAACCAAGATTACATCCAACTTGGGCATGTTGTATAATTCTTTTTATACATTGCTATTGTGAGGATCTTTGTCTAAGTTCAAGAAATATATTAGTCTATAGGCTTTCTTTTGTTGGCGTTTTTTGTTGTTGTTGCTCTTTGGTTTTGGTATCAGGGCAATAATAGCCTTGTAAAATATTTTGGTAAGTATCATTATTTTCCCCTAATTTGGTCTTGAGATCTCTTAGAAGAGTGGCTATAAACTTTAATCCTGCCCTGATGGGGTTCCAGGGATTTGGTCATGGATGTTTACAGAGAGCCTTTCATGGGATGCTTCTTTTTCCTGTTGGACAGCCTCATGCCTAAGTGTCCAGTCCCTGACCAGGTATTCCTCTCCTAGGAAACTGGTTTTATTCTGGCAGATGCCCTTTTGGCTCTTGTCAGAACTATGTCCAATTTATTCCTACCAAGACAGCTGCTATTTAGGAGAGCCATCACCAGGACTTAGGTTTGGATGTATTAATGGGTGAGACATACAATAGGCAGCCCAACATTTGAAATAACAGAAGCAACATGTTATTTACAGATCCCAGAAAGAGGATGGCACACCTCACAGGGCCAACAGGAAGTGGGGAGCCATCTGGGACACACATACTGTACAATGGATGAGGAACAAGAAAAGAGATAAGGACTTGTGGGTTAAAGGCTTTATTGGGGTCCAGGGAATTACCCCAGCAGGTTTCCATCTGGAAATTCTAATTGGTGGATTTGCAACAAGCAGGCATAAGTCACACTGTGATTCCAGGTAGTCACTTGGGATGTGGGGTTTAGAGGAGAGAGTCAATTGGGTTGTAGCTAATTGTTACATGGGGAGGTGGTCACCAGGGGGGTGAGGGTGGATGTATAAGGAAGATATGCATATTGATCACGCTGAAAAACTGGGAGGAGGTAGAGAACTAAAAACTACATCAATGGTGACTAAGCCCTGCTTCTGAAATTATAAAAGTCCAATTTATATTAAAACAGGTGCCAAGGCAACATAAAATTATAAGAGCTCACTAGTAGTATTCCTACCTCTTATTCTTCTGGAATAGATTTATGTAACATTGGTGTTAGATCTTTAAGTACTTGTTATAACTCTCCAGTAATACTATTTAGCCTCAGGATTTCCTTTTCAGAAGATTTTTTAAATTATGAATTCAATTTATTACCTTGTTATAGACTATTCATATTACCTAAGTTTTGGGAGTTTGTGGGTTTTAAGGAATCATCTATTTCTTCTAAGCTGCTGATTCGTGAGTATGAAGCTGGTTGTGGTACATACCTATTATTTTTCTAAATTGCTAAAGGGTCAGTTTTTGTTTTTGTTTTTGTTTTGTTGGTTTGTTTTTGTTTTTGTTTTTTTGTATTGGGGATTGAACTCAGGGGCTCTCGACCACTGGGCCACATCCCCAGCCCTTTTTTTTTTTTTTTTTTTTTTTTGTATTTTATTAGAGACAGGGTCTCACTGAGTTGGCAAGTGCCTCACCATTGCTGAGGCTGGCTTTGAACTCACAATCCTCCTGCCTCAGCCTCCCAAGTGCTGGGATTACAGGCGTGCGCCACGGCGCCCAGCTAAGGGTCAATATTGATATCTCATATTTCCTTTCTGATGTCAGTGACTTCTGTCTTCTCTATTTTTTGTTTTTGCCATTCTAGAAATTTATCAATTTTGTTAATTTTGGAAAGAATCAGCTTTTTGTTTCATTGGTTTTCTCTAATTTTCTATTTTTTACTTCATTGATTTTTGATCTTCATTATTACTTTCCTTTTGCTTGCTTTGGGCTTTATTTTGTTCTTGTTTTTCTAATTTTTTAAGTAGAACTTAGAGAACTAATTTGCCATAGCTCTCTTAATTTCAGGTTGTCCATTTCTCTCTCATTGGTTTATTTACACCCCACATGTTGACTTTGTTAAATTTTAATTTTTATTCAGTACTATGCGTTTTTACACTTCAAGACTTCCTCCTTAACCTACGGATTATTTAGAGTATATTGAATTCTTCTTTAGAATCTTTGTTAGCCTAATGGAACAGAAAAACAACCATGGGGCTATGGAGCTTATTAGCAGGGCTTCTGAGGTGTCAGAATTTTCCTCAACAGGTGAAGGAGCTGGAACTAGAGCTACATCATTGCCTCCTCTCACGGAAGAGGTTCAAGTGATGGATGATGTGAGGACCCTCAGGCCAGGCCATGGTGAGGAGGGACCCTCAGATACCAGCTGTAGGGGGCTGGTTATCAGTGCTGCCCCCTTGTGGGAGAAATCCGGGACTGAAGAAGCTGGCCCTAAACCCAGCCCTGCTAGACACCTTTCACCTTGTGTTCCCCCCCCAACACACCTAGGCATATGGGCACACGCTAAAGCAGGGTGCGGGGGTGGGAGGCGTTGCCATGGACAGGTCAGGCTCACCAGCTTGGGCTCTCAACTGAGCTTAAGTAAAAGACCTCACTTCACTAATCCTCCATTTTCTTCACCAATAAACTGGGAAGAATATGACATCGGTTCTTAAAAAGTGCTGAGAGGATTAGAGATGTTTTGTAGAAGTGCACCTCTCCTCACCTGAGATAAGAAATCCTGTGGCTTGAGGAGCAATTAGAGGACTCACTATGAAGAGAAAAATGTGGAAACCAAGCAACTATCAAGACCCTATCAGACTGAAACTGACCTAGAAGTATCTGAATAAGGGAGGGGCCCGATTTCCTGTCCTCCTGAGCCATGGTGCTTATTGCAGACTCTGAGTTCTCCTTTCTGGTCCTCGAGCTAGAGGGAGGGATCCTAACCACTGAAGATCCTGGGGAAAATCTGAGGGCCTCCTACTGTCTCCCAGGAAAGGAGCGGGGCACACTTCCCTCTAGTGTTCATTAAGTAAAACTGCAGCAAGCCAAGCTTCTGCTTCCCACTTCGTTAGAAGTTTGCTGAAGTCAGGCACCTGGCAACGCATTGAACTCCCACTGACAGAAAAAAAAGATCATACGTTCGAGTAACGGAAACACAAAAAATAATGACAAAAGTGAAGAAAAAATCATAGCACAGAGAGAACATCTTTGGAATTCACTGCAGATTGCAAGATCAGGGAAGGGGATGATAGCCTAGGTTAGACATCAGTCAACCTTGAGAACAGCCTGGGCAAAGGACCCTTAGTGGAGGAATCATGTAGTTGTAAAGAAATTAAACAAGGTCACAGACACCTAGGGAGTGGGGCAGTAGATGATTGAAAGCAAGGTTTTGAGAGTTATAAAAATCTTCAATGTATACTTATCATTGGGAAAAGTTTTTAAAAGAGGTTAATGTGCAAATCCAAAGATTTTTTCACCAGGGTGCAGCTTCAAAATCAACATGGCAAGTCAGGCACAGTGGCACATACCTTATTCCCAGCTACTTGGAAGGCTGAGACAAGAGGATCACAAGTCTGAGACCACCCTGGACAACTTAGGGAGACTCTCAAAACAACAGCTGGGGATGTAGCTTAGTGGTAGAGCACCTCTGGGTTCAACCTTCAATACTGCAGTGGTGTGGTGGGGGTGATCAACAGGGTAAAATCTGATCTAACATTCTTCTGCCCTCTCACTCTCACATCTGTCCTCCCCATCCCTCTCATCTCAGACAATGACTACCACATGCTTCAGTTTACTTAACCAATAGTACAGTACACTTGACTCACAGGTAGGGTGAGGAGGGGTTCAAGCTGTAATCTATGGCTGCTGAACCCACAGCCAACATGCTTCTGCTATAGTTTGGATATGGTCTGAATCTATCCCTCAACAGTTCATGTGTTGGAAGCTAGGGGAAGCTAGGTCCTCAGTGTGTTCATGTTAAGAGGTGGCAGGATCTTTAAGAGGTGGGGTCTAGTGGGTGGTTATTGAAGGTGTTGTCCTTGGCAATAATTGATATCCTTCTCACTCTGTAGACCCAACTGCAAAATAAAAGGTTTTTAAGTTTCTACAAATGTATACCCATGATTTCTGAATTTTTCCTACCTATTTTCCAGTGCTACAGCAAGTGCCAAAGCCCCAGCCTCATCTATATGACTGGAATTTGAAGATTTTTCTTCATTCCAGAGTCAAAATAGTTTAGGTTTTAATGGTCTTTCCCATGGATGACAGTAATAGCATCTTTGTGTGTGTGTGTGTGTGTGTGTGTGTGTGTGTGTGTGTGTGAATGTTTTGAAACAGTTGTACAAAGCACAAGCTTAATTTCCCCACACCAAATTAAAATAGACCCCCATAGGGACAAAATTCATTTGCCAGGACAGTTCTGATATGTGAACATACTCCTATTTGTCATGGTTGAGGTAACTTTATTCTTAAGCAGTGTTTTTATAGACTGTAATTCCAAGTTATAAGTGCACACAAAAGGAAGTGGTCTTCAATTCATATGTGGGGCAATATGTTCTATAAATGCTAAAAGATTGGAGAAGCACAAAGGCAACCTACTCTTTAAAAACACCAAATTGGGGCTGGGGTTGTGGCTCAGGGGTAGAGTGTTCGCCTAGCACGTGCGCGGCCCAGGTTAGATCCTCAGCACCACGTAATAATAAAGGCATTGTGTACAACTAAGGCAAATAAATAAATATTTTTAAAAAACACCAAATTGTTGAAAGTAGAATTTACTATGCCTCCTTTCTCCCTTAATAAAAAGTAATGCTGTATCTGACAACCAAATATGGTTTTTATGTTGACCATTTGCAATGCCATTCCCCCTGTGATATGCATCTTTGGGGTTGAAAATAATTTTCCATTCACTTTGAAGAAATATGTATTTATTCCTTCCCCCTCTTTTTGTTTTTATGCCCATATTCCTTGTGACAGCTGCTATATGAGGATCTCTTCAAGCCACTGTGCTATTTGGCTGCTTCTAAAAATTTATCCAAACTGAACTGAAACCATCCTATTCAGCCTCTCAGCCTATGATCTCCACCCCAGAAAAAAAACAATTGTTATCTGGAACAAACCTGTGTTTATTCTTGTTCTTAGTTCATCTCTATAAAGGTTTTTCTCTAGATTGTAACTGGGCCCATACATCCTCTGGGCCATTTCTTTACCACCTTTCCAGCCTTTATCATAAACATTGTAAAGGGCATATTCTCCACTTGCAGATCCATTGTTCATCCATTGGGTGAAAAAGAAAAGGAGCTATTAGTACCTTTGTTAAATGAAGATTTCTCTTGTCCCTGAGTTACTTTTTATTCCTTCACTGCCATAGGATTTCTAATAATTTCAGTCTAGTGTCATCTAATTTAAAAAAAGAAAGGTATTTTAGTGAGGTAATCATTTTATTAATGCCTCATGTGTGGATAAATTGCAGTATTCAAAATAACCACCTAACATTCTTACTGTTATAAACTAAGCTGCAATGTGTATGTCATTATGAAGTAACAAAATCAAGCTTAGTCCAATATGAGTAACCAAGAATTTATTTCAAAGAAAATTCAGAACCTTGACTTCTGCCTATGATGGGGTAACAAGAACCAGACTTCCTCTGGCATCCAACAAGTAAATACCCAGATAAACTGCATGAACCAAATGTTTTCAGACACTGGGAAGTATCTGAAAGGAGCACAGGACCTGGAGCCAGGAACCCAGGGAGGGGACCCCATGGAAGCCCCAGTTCAGAGTTTGCAGGGCTTGCAAGAGGCAGGCAGGGAGGAGGGATCCAGGTGAGCATGGAGGTCCCCCTGAGTTCAGGAAACTGTTGAGAATTTTAGGGGGCAATGGCAACTGGATATCATAGAACTAAGTACTAGAGAGAAGGGAGGAGTGGCTGAATTAGAGGGTAAGATTGGAGAACAGAGGACAGAGGAGACATGGAACAATGCTTATGTTTAAGGATAGATCTATAAATAAAAAATGAAGCAATAATTAATTTCCTCTGGTGTGAAAATGGAAAGAACCCCCTCATTTTTCTTTCAGAGTATTTATTTATAAAAAATTGTTTTAGTTGTAGGTGAACAAAACACCTTTATTTTATTTATGTGGTGCTGAGGATCAAACCCAGGGCCCCACACATGTGAGATGAGTGCTCTACTGCTGAGCCATAGCCCCAGCCCCTCTTTCAGAGTATTTTTAAAAGATAATTTGTTCTGGGCATGGTGACACACACCTGTAATCCCAGCTATTTGGGAAGTAGGAAGAATGCAAGTTTAAGGCCAACCTGGGCAATTTAATGAGAGACTGTCTCAAAATACAAAATAAAAAGGACTAGGAATATAGCTCGGTGGTAAAGCAATTGTCTAGCATGCATGAAGCCTTGAGTTCAAACCCTAGTACCAAAAATTATAAACTTGTCATTGCAAATTCTTTTTCCCTTTGAGATGTATGTAAATTACTAAGGTAAACAAGTCTTTTGTCAAATTTCCAATCAAGGATGACTTTCTCAAAGACCTGGGAGTCATCTCTCTGAGATGGAATCATCAAGTGGAAGAATGTCCTTGTGTCCCAGTGTCCATGGGAGGGCAGGAGCCAACTTCAGCCAACACCTGGCTTTAAGTTACGAACCTACCTCCTACCATAAAATAGGAGGCATATTTTTCCTTTGGTAAATGTAATTAGCAAACAAGTGGCTACCCCATTTATTTAAAGTTAACTTAAAATAAATTTTATTTAAAGGAATGTAAAATACAAATGGTATTGTAATATCTCTTACTTGATGAGTTATTATTGATCTCGAGAATGCTAGGACTATAACTGCCTGGCTCTGTACAAGGAAGAGATGTGCCTCTGTCTTTGCAATCTCTCCAGTGGATGCTCTCTTTTAGGTATCACCAATTGGTTGAATGCTTCTTAAAGAATAAATCTGTTTTCTTTTTCTTCTACTTTGGTGTAGAGTATTCCCCACTTCAGGCAGTGAACATCACAGTGCCAGAAGTAGCCCAAGACCTGAAGGGCAGGATCCCTGCACCCTCCCTGCAGCTGCAGAGGTCACAGCCTGGGGTGGAGTCTCAGCTGAAGCCTAGAGACCTGCCTTCCCCCTCCTCTTTTCCTAGGTATTTTCCTCTTCCCATTGCTCCATGGCAGTTTTCTTGGATCATCCATGAGGACTGATTAGTTCTTAAGACAGAAAGATCCATTTTATGTTATTCATAATTAGAAACATAAATAAATGAGAAATGTATAAATCATGGAGAAGAAAATGGGTGGTAAAGAAACAGAAAATAAAGAACACATACACTTAAAGATAAAATTGCATGCATATTACAAAGTTCATTGGGAGCAATCAGTGAACTTACTGAAAATTTAAGATTCATAGGTAAATGCAAGAATGTGGATAGGAGTAAAATAGCAGAAAAATAAGTGACAACTCACAAAGTGGTAAGCTTCACAATCATTTAATAGAATAGAGATCAATCTACATATTTATATGGAAAATGTTTCTGTGAGGAATGGCAATCCACTTTTCTTCTATAAGAATGTTTCATCCTTGAAACTATATATGCCATAATAAAATCTATGGAAAGAAGATTCTGGGTTTTGTTGCAGCATGAGTGGATGCCACCTATGGAGGCATAGAAAGAAAACAACCTGAGACAGGACTAAGATGTCTGATGAAGAGAAATGATTCTGAGACCCAGAACTGTCATTTACTGCATGATCTTGAGCATCTTTGGTTTTCCTTTGAGTTCTAACAAGAACTTTCCTGGAAAAGGGGAGGAGATTAAACCTGAGACACAAGAAGAGAGTAAAGAACACTGTTCTCCCTGAAAGGTCCACAAGAATTGCTACAAAGCACATCAGGCAGAGGCACTTCCTGGCTTCTGTGCCAGGGTGGCTTGCTATTTATGGGGGGACAACCCTTTTCCACCATCAAGTCCTCTATATATGTATGCTGGTTAGAACATGGTTTTTTTCTGGTATCCAGAAACTAGAAAAGACACAAGGAAAACTGAATGCACCCAGGAGAACAGTGTTAGTTTTGCAGTTTCATTCCTCATTTCATTCTAGGCTGTGACTAGAGAGGGAGAGGACTCCTGCCCCTAATAAGGAGCACTTCTTCAGTTACTGCAGAAACACTTTTCTCACATTTGCTGTCTGACACATATTTTCAGTAAAAACAATATTCCCAGAAGCTCAGAAGGCTGAGGCAGAAGGATCACAAGTTCAAAGCCAAATTCAGCAATTTAGCAAGGCTCTAAACAACTTAGCAAGATGGTCTCAAAATAAAATATAAAAAGGGCTGGGGATGTAGCTCAGTGTTTAAGTAACCCTAGTTCAATCCCCTGCACCAAATCCAATACACACACACACACACACACACACACACACACATACATATATATATATATATATGTAGGGGGAAATACAATAAAAGATAATGAGCAGAGCAAACATTTATTAGATACTTATTCTGTGCCAATGGCTTTCTTAAGCATGCTACTTATTTTAACTCATTACACTCTAGGGACAATACTATTCAGTATTCCAACTGATAGAAGGAAAACAGATTACAATTTAAAAAATCACCCAGACTATTTTTGTGTTTTAATCACAGCTTCATTTCTCATGGCTTTTCATCTTAAGGATGATATCTGCCACTCATCTGTCTATCTCATGCGTTCCTCATTCACCAGGTGAGACTTCCTCTTCACCATTACTTCTTCCTTCATTCCAATCTTACAATTTTATTAATTTGCATAGTCTATATGCAGTTTTTCACCAGTACATTCATTGTAATGAATCACTTGTTGCTAAGTTGGATTCCAAGCACTGGGGGCATCAGATATCATTTAGATATCCCTGTTTCTGCATGTTAGCTTTGACCTAGTGAATCACCATATACAGGACCATATTCAAAGGTCATCATCATTCAGTCCTCCTCTGATGGTCCCAGTGATATGACCAAGCTCACCCCTACCTTTTTCCACTTCTTCATGGGCTCTCCTCTTCATCTGGAAGAGACTGCTCCAGTATTAGATCTACCAAGAAAGCTTCCCTGATATATCTGGTCCCAGCAAATGTCCTTATCTTGGGCTCCCATTCATCTTCTATGTACCACCTACAAAATAATGTACATCATATTTTTGGAAATAGATTATACATCTTTTCTTATTCATAAAATATGGTATCTTTAAAGTATACACCATGCTTTTTATATATTCACTCAACAGTAGTATATTGCTCTCCTGGCACCAGGCATCATGCTAGACACTGGAATGAAGAAAGTGGACACAGATTCTACCCTCAGTGTGCAGTCTAGATGGGAAGGCACCCAGAGATAACTATAACCCACAGACATATGTAGTTGTAATTGTAGAAATCATTGAAGGAGGTGTAATTTGCTTATGCATATGTGGGGAAAATTTAGAATGGAGATGTATATTCACATCAATCATCTCCTTCCAGGAGACATAGAAAATTGAGACATGAGATTCAGCAACCATGTCCCTTATATGTTTATATCTTTAGCACCAATTTCAACATGGAAAAATGAAGGCTCATGAAAAATTAGGTGCCTGAGATCCAACAGTAATGAAAAGAGAGAAGGATGGGGCAGAATTACAGCTCAGTGGTACCTGAATCCCAGCAGCAGACCCCTCATAGAAACAAGATTGAATAATCCAAACCCAAGTTAATAAAGTATGCTCAGAGCCAAGAAACTCTCCTTTCCCTGTTTTATTTTATAATAACCATTAACCTCTGATAGAGAGCAGAAATAAGAAATAGACATTATTTAATTTCATCATTTATTTAGACATCAGGGCATTTAATGGGCTCCTGGATAGGAAGACAAGTCAATAGAATTTGGAACTATAATATTTTATTTCAAGTGGCCTCGAGCCCAATGTGAAATCTGTATGATGGTTCTGGACCTGTTTCAGAGTTGGTGGGGACCAAGCACTCTGGTGCTGCTGAGGAGTTAGGACTGACAGAAGAGACACAATTGGAGATGACCACAGATAATTCACCCTAGTGCCTGGGTGTCCTCGGTATACTTCTTCAGTAAAAGGGCATACAACAGCCTCTCAGGGGGAAATGCATGGGCCTGGCTGGGAACTGGCACTTGGGAAGAGGGAGAGCCAGGCAAGGGAGAAGGGAACATCAGAGCGGGTGTGGGAGAAAACATGAGGAAGAGTGAGCTAGGTCGTCATAGGCCTTCTGCCTGATCCCTGCCTTTCATTTCACTCAGACAAGGAGTCAGGCACACTCTGGATGTGTCCCAGATCAAAGAATCATCATCTTCAGCCCCTATCCTTGGGGAGTAAATACAGACAAGAGGCAGGAGGAAGGCCACAGTCCCCTCCAGAACAGAGCAGGTCCCATATCAAATCATCTGCTATTGTTAAAAGAGAACATATCAGCAGGGGATGGCCAGAGAATTCTCTTCTCATGTCAAGGATGGGTTCGCTCAAGTCCCTCACTTAAGGACAGGGTTTCTCCATGTCAGCATTTGGTCCAGATAATTCCTTGATGTGGAGGGCTGTCCTGTGCATCAGGTTTAGCAGCACCTCCAGCATCTAGCCACAAGGTGGCAGTAGCTTCCCTTCAATCAAGAAGAAAGAGGCCCCCAAAATCCAGAAACAACAACAACAACAACAACAGCTCCAGAAAATGCTGAATGTTTCCTGGATTGTAGAATCACACCCGATGAGAAACACTGCATTAGGGTTAGTTAAGGAACCCTCAAGACACTCCTGAGAGGAAATGGTTGAAGATACTGCCTTTTGCTCTTTCTTCTTGCATCCCAGGCCTCGGGGTGCAAAGAAGTGACACCCTCTTGAGTACCTATAGATGTTGGCAGCCCTGAATTCACATAAGCTTTTGTAGAGAACCCCAGAGTCCCATTTATTATCTTCTTCTGGCATATGGGGGGCTCCCAGCGCATCCTTTTGAGGGCTTGAGAGAAGGGCCTTTGGAATTCTGTGCTGACCCTCCTGGAGATGCCCTTCACACCAAGTACTATGAGAGCATCTCCTCCCTGCTTTCCATGGATCTCAGACCAACATCCCTGCCAGGAGGTGAGGCAGTTGGTCCTCTCTCATGAGCATTCTTTGTATAGACCACTGTCACAGTGATGTGTCCCTGACCCCAAGCTCCTCAACCCTGCTCCAGATCTTATGGTCCTATTTTCTTGCTTCATGTGGGTCACACACCCCCCACTCAGTTCTGTCCATTCTCAGGTTCCCACCCCAAGCTAAGCTCCACCTCCTTAACCCAGGAATGAGGTAGGATAGAAGAAATTTTAAAATAGGAATAAAGGTGGCATAAAGGAAGGACAAGAAAATGTAAATTTTTTTTAGCTTTCAAATTTCTTTATATTTTTTATTCTAATTTGTTATACATGTTTTCAGAGTACATTTCATTTCATATTATATATAAAGAGCACAATTTTTCAAGTTGCTGGTTTTATATAAAGTATTTTTACAACAATTGTGTCTTCATATTTTTTGGTACCGGGTATTGAACTCAGGGGCACTCGACCACTGGGCCACATCCCCAGACCTTTTTTGTATTTTATTAGAGACATGGTCTCACTGAATTGCTCAGTGCCTCGCCATTGCTGAGGCTGGCTTTGAACTCGTGATCCTCCTGCCTCAGCCTCCCAAGTGCTGGGATTACAGGCGTGTGCCACTGCACCCAGCAAGAAAATGTAAATTTAATCTGAGTTTCTGCATACCTTTCCAGGGCTGTCACTCCCCAAGCCAGTCTGTCTCCCAGGTCTGTCACTCTCAAAATGTCTGGGAAATCTGTAAAGCTTAGAGGTACCATAAAATCATTCATTTATGACAATCACTTTATACACTGTTAATTGACTCACCAACAAATTGACTAAGTAAATAGAGATAGGGCATTTTAAGAAATATATAATTTAGGGAACTTTCCAGCTTTATCTCTTGATCAGAAAATGAAGACCACATCATCCCAAGGATCCTAAGAACGACCAGACCACCATAAACTATCTTGTGATCACCAAATTATTGTCATTTTTTTCATACCTTCCCATACCCAGTCCTCACCAAATTTTCTTTAAAAGAAGATCCAGGAACCCCCAAAATACATCTCTCACTCTCTAGATGGCCCACATTCTCCCTTCACTGCATATTCTTTGCTTTCCTAAATAAATTCCTGTGCATTTCCTGACGTGTGTTGAAATGCTTTTCCTTTTTGTATGTCGAAGACTCCCTCTGGTCCTGAGTTCAATTCCCCCCGTCCAAGAAGAGTAGATCTGGATGGGACTTCATTTCCCAGAAAATTTCAAGGAACTGGGGGGACTCATACCAGGCCCTGACAGGAATATTTCCACCCAAACTTGAAGTGCCAAAACTTCTGACTTCCTGTAACAAACTGGAGTTTGCAGTTTTTTCTTCATTCTGAATTATTAATAATACATTCATTAAGAATCTTTCTCATAGGCAATAGCAATAGCATTTGTTTTTGTTCTAAATGTTTTTATTTGAACAAATAGCTGCACCAAACAAGAACTTACTTTACCCACCCCAGATTAAAACAGCATAATAGGTGTACAAGTCATTTGACAGGACAGTTCTAATATGTGAATATTCTCCTACTCCTGGTGGTTGGGATAACTTTACATAAGTAGTTGTTTTTACACACACTATTAACCTGCAGATGCTAAAATCACACCAAAGTAAAGGGGGTCTTCCTTACAAGTGTGAGGCAGTATGTTCTATAAGTGAGAAAGGGGAGAGAAGCACTGATGCTACCCACTCTAAATACGCCATAGTTGAGAGTAGAATTTTCTATTCCTCCTTTCTGCCTTGATAACAGGCAGTAAGCGTTCTGGCACCAAGAACCAGTTTTTATACTGACTGTTTACAAAATATTTCCACACATGACATTCATCCTTAGGGTTACAAACACCAGCCAATTCACTTTAAAGAGATGTGTGTCTACTCCTTCCTGCTCCCTCTTGCCTTCATGCTCACATCCCTGTCCAGGCTTGATCATTAGCAGTGTAAAGGTCTTCTCTCCAGCTGCTGATCTACTGTCCCTAGCCCAGGTTGGTTGAAGAGGCTTTGTCCACATTGAGCACCAGTGGATGTCTGAGGATTAAGCACAACATGACATCACTGATCTGGGGATTGTTCTGGCTTCTGCGTTGTTCTTGTGTATTCATATATTACCCTTTATCAGATGTATACGGGTAGCAAATGACTGTAGTTGTCACAATTGTCCTCAGTATCATGTGGCTCAGGAAGGAGGGGCTGGGCGGTCCAGATCTAGGGTCAGCTGTCTTCCAGGTCTATGAGATACCTGGTGCTGCTGTTACCTGGTCCTGGCTGGGGTGTCCATTCATGTCTCTCTTTAACACAAATAAGACCAGAAAGCCAGGACCTACTAACAAAGGAGACTTTACTCCACTGACAGCTCCCCATCTTTGTCCTCTGAGTCCTCCTCCAGGATGGCAGTGGAGTTAAGCCAAAACATCTGGAAATCTTGGGTAGAATCAGCACACAGTCTGGGGCAGAATTTTCCTAACTTCCTCCTGCAAGGCCATCACCTCCCTCACCATCTCCTTCTCCACCTGCTTCTGCTATTCCTACTGGATGGGCAGCTGTTCACATGGGCCAGCCATGGGTTCCTGCAGGGCTTCCAGCACATCTGCCTGCAGCCTAGAGTCCTGGCTTCATTTTCCAGCACTTTCTGAAGGTTCTTAAGCTCCTTGTTATCCTTCTCTTCTCTGGAAATGAAGACTAATTAGTATCTTGCCCCACAAGAGAATTTATCTTACCTACTTGACTGAAATGGATAGGCTCATCCAGCATCCAGTGCAGGAGCCCTGTTTGGGGAGATAGCTAAGATTGCGGTTGACTATTGGGCCATAGACATTTTTGGGCATTTCTGCCTTCCGTAGTCTCACGGGATCTCGTGGGACTTGGTCGAGGATCTCGAGAGATTTGAACGGTGACTCAGCAGATCGAGCTAGCGCCATTGCTGCTCGGGCGCATGGGAAGAGACCAGAGAGAGAAAAGACAGGGTTATCGCTATTGTATAGATATATTGTAGTTTCTTGTAAGATTAAAGAATATTTTCGTCTCCATCCTGTCTCCGGACTCCTTCCCGCGGCGCTGCCATTCCAGGCTGCAATCCCTTTCCGGCGGCAACAGTTGGTGGCCCGTACGGGGAATTCAGCACGGCAGGTAAGAACTGAGAAACCTCGCAGGAGTCTCTAGTCAGAGCGGTGAAAATGGGTTCGAAAATAACTAAGACCCAAGTGTACGAGGCTCTTGATGAATTCTTTGATATAGATGAGTCTGTCGTTAGCGAGGAGGATTTAGAAAACAGTGAAGGCGATCATGAAAGCGTAGATTCCGCTGAGTCAACTAAGACCAGTAAGGAGAGTATTAGAAGCGTCCCCAAAATGACAAAGATCCGAGCTGCTAAAGCTATTCAAGATTTATTAGAGATACTTCAAGGATACATGGTCTCAATTGAACCTGGGACTCAGGATGTTACTGAGTCAGTTAGGACCAATGAGAGTAGTAGTAGTGAGGAGGAATTAACTAAAGGTGATTTTGAGAAAATGAACAAAAGGAAATTAAGGAAGACCAAGATAAGGGATCATCAAGTGGAAGAACTTGTGTCCTCTACTCCCCCATGGGTGAAATCGATTACAGAAAATATGAAGGGTATCACTAGGCGTTTTCATACCCTAGAAACAGAAATAAAAAGTCTTTCTGAGCGCTTATGTGCTCTCGAGGGTAACTCACAGATACGTTGGGAACTGCCAGTATTTGAATATGAAAATGGACGGAGGGACCACCAGCCAGTAGATTTCAAAACAATAAAAAATCTCAAAGAGGCAGTAATGACTTATGGACCCCAAGCTCCTTTCACGTTGAGTATACTGGAGTCCCTTAACACCTTTAGCTTAACCCCCGCAGACTGGAAACGTCTATGTAAAGCAACATTAAGTGGGGGACAATACTTGGTTTGGCGATCGCAATTTCAAGAACTTTGTATAGAAACAGCTAAAAGAAATGCAGATGCGGGGTTTGGAGACCATAATATAGAAATGCCCACAGGAGAAGGGCAATTTGCAGACGTACAGGATCAAAAATATTATACCCCAGGAGTATATGCTCATATAAACGCAGCTGCCTTAAAGGCATGGAAAACTGTACAAGGACCTGGGGATCTACAAGGTAGCTTGTCCAAAGTAATTCAAGGACCTAATGAACCATATGCTGAATTTGCTGATCGACTTTTGAGAACTGCAGGTAGAGTTTTTGGAGACATTGATCAAGTTATGCCATTAGTTGTCCAATTAGCGTACGAAAATGCTAATAAGTATTGCCAGGAAGCCATCAGGCCATGGAAAAATAAAAAGGATCTTTCCATATATATACAATTATGTAAAGATATAAATGATGCCTTTGTCATAGGGAATATGATTGCAGCAGCTGTGAGAGATGCTGCCCCTCAAAATTTTACAAGAGCTCAACATAGACATTATAATCAATCAGGATATTCTAGGCAAAATTATCATAATCAATCAGGCTATTCTAGGCAAAATCCTAAAAGAGAAATAAGACCAAATTCATACCGTGCTCCAGGTTGCTGCCCCAGGTGTAAGAAAGGAAATCATTGGGCCAATAAATGCTATTCAAAATTTGACATCCATGGAAATCCTTTGTTCAGGAATTCAAAAAACGGGGCAAGGGGCCCAATGCCCCGGGGCCCACAAATGTACGAGGCATTGGAGGAGGAGTATCCTCAAGCATCCACTCAGATGCTTCCCCGACACAATCCCTATTACCCATCCACTCCCTCGCCAAAGGAACAGGAGGAAATGCAGGATTAGACCTCTGTTCCACCACCCGAATAGTGTTAACACCTGAAATGGGGGTTCAACTGATTCCCACAGGAGTCAGGGGACCTCTTCCCTCAGGGACTGTAGGACTTATTATCGGGCGAAGTCCTGAGAGCTTATTAGGTTTGCAAGTGACCCCAGGCGTAATAAACTCAGACTATAAAGGGGAAATAAAAATAATGCTTAGCTCACCCCAAAGTATAAGTTCTATTAATCAGGGAGATAGAATTGCTCAGCTGCTCCTCCTTCCAAATTTACATAAGTCATTTAAAATGAATATGCCTCTAAATAGGAACAATAGAGGATTTTGTTCCACTGATTCGAAACCCATGGTTTGCTGGGTTCGGGACTGTACAAGGAGGCCTATGTGTAAAATAAGAATCCAAGGAATAGAAATGGAGGGTCTTATAGATACTGGAGCTGATTCTTCCATCATTAATTTATGTCAATGGCCCAAACACTGGCCTCTGCAAAAAGCTTCAACCAGTTTAAGAGGCTTGGGATATAATAACCTCCCAGAAAAAAGTGCGGTAATTTTAAAATGGGAGGATGATGAAGGACATAAAGGCACGTTTCAGCCTTATGTTTTACCTAATCTACCGGTTACTTTATGGGGAAGAGATATTTTACAACAAATGGGAGTACACCTTGCAACCAAACCTGCAGGTGTTAAATGTAAAAATCTACAGAGTAATCTTAACCCTATAAGAAATCATCAAAAAGTACAGGGTAAGCTTAACCCTAAAAGAAATCATTATCATATAGGAAAAAGACATTTTTCTTCGGGGCCACTGAGAAAATAATTTTGAAAATACCATGGCTTTCTGATAAGCCAGTGTGGGTCCCTCAGTGGCCCCTATCTAAAGATAAATTACAAGCGGCCCACCTACTAGTTCAGGAACAATTAGAAGCAGGACATATAGAACCTTCCACCTCTCCCTGGAATTCCCCCATATTTGTGATCAAGAAAAAATCAGGAAAATGGCGATTATTACATGATCTTAGACAAATTAATAAAACCATGCAAGTCATGGGCCCTACTCAACCTGGACTTCCAAATCCTATAGCTATTCCAAAAAATTTCCATGTTATTAGTCTTGATATAAAGGATTGCTTCTTTTCTATTCCCCTACATCCTCTGGATGCCCCCAGGTTTGCCTTTTCAGTTCCTTCTATTAACAATAATGGCCCTGATCAGAGATATCAATGGAAGGTTTTGCCACAGGGAATGGCTAATAGCCCCACCATATGCCAAATATATGTGGACAAGGCCATCCAACCCATTAAAAATAAATATCCAAACCTCATGTGTCTACATTACATGGATGATATTTTACTGGCCCACCCTAATCAAAAAATCTTATTTAATATATTCAGTGACATGGTAGAAAATTTAAAAAAAATACGGATTATATATAGCAGAAAATAAAGTTCAAACCAGATCTCCCATATTATATTTAGGATTTAAAATCATGGATACTTTTGTTAGACCCCAAAAAATTTTAATAAATAAAGAACATTTAACCACCCTCAATGATTTCCAAAAACTACTGGGAGACATTAATTGGCTTCGCCCTACACTAAACCTCACTACTGGCCAATTAAAACCTTTATTTGATATCCTTCGAGGGGACCCTGATCCATCCTCACCGCGAACATTGACTCCTGATGCTAGGAAAGCTTTAAAGGTAGTAGAAAAAGCCATCGAAGGAGCTCATTGTGACAGATTTGATTTAACTCAACCGCTGATATTGATTATTATTTCTTCACAATATACACCCACAGGAGTATTTTGGCAACAAGGGCCTTTATTATGGATACATTTGCCTGTCTCTCCTAAAAGCATAATTGAGTCTTATACCTCCATGGTGGCTAAACTTATTCTTCAAGGACTTAAAACTTCTACTAAAATATTTGGCATTCACCCTGCTACTATTATTACTCCCTATTCATCGTCACAGATTGAATATTTATGCTTCAACGATAATGACTGGGCTATAGCTAGATGCTCTACCTCTGCAAATTTTGATAATCACCTTCCTAAGTCTCCTATATTATCTTTTTGTATTAATCATCCTATTATATTTCCACAGGTAATAAAAAATCAACCTATTCCTAAGGCATTTAATGTATTTACAGATGGGTCCTCAAATGGTACTGCTGCAGTAGTCACTACAAAAGAAAATATGACTTACATAACTGCACACAAATCAGCTCAACTAGTGGAATTGGAAGCTGTGGTAAGAGCTCTGGAAAATTTTAGAGACCAGCCCATAAACATTTTTTCAGATAGCCACTATATTGTACAAGCCGTCCCAAAATTAGAGTTAGCAGGACCAATAGCGCCTCATACTCCAGCTTTTAAATTGTTTTATCAAATACAAAAACTTTTGTGGGCAAGAAAAGAACCTCTATTCATAGGCCATATTAGAGCACATACTAATTTGCCTGGCCCCCTCCATGAAAGTAATCAAAAGGCTGATGAACTTACAAAAACAATATTTATACTTTCAGCGCTACAACAAGCTACTTTATTTCATTCCCAGTTTCACGTCAACAGCACCACCTCGCAACGTAGGTTTAAAATCACAAAGGAGCAAGCCAGAACAATTGTAAAAGATTGTAAATCTTGTCTGACACATTTGCCCAATCCTCATTTTGGTGTTAACCCTAGAGGATTAATGCCCAATCATTTGTGGCAGATGGATGTTACTCATGAGCCAAGTTTTGGAAAATTGCGATTTATTCATGTAACCATAGATACATGCTCAGGCATGATTTTTGCTTCCTTACATTCCGGAGAAAAAGTTAAAGATGTCACATCTCATTGTTTACAAGCTTTTGCTGCATTGGGCATCCCCAAAATGCTTAAAACAGATAATGGCCCCGCATATACGTCCTCATCTTTCAAAGAGTTTTGCGCAAAATTCAACATATCCCATAAAACAGGCATCCCATACAATCCTCAGGGTCAGGGCATTATTGAAAGAGCAAACCGCACACTAAAAGTTATGTTGTTAAAACAGAAAGAAGGAAACTGGAAAAATCCTAAGGACAGATTGGCAGTTGCCCTGTTTACCTTAAATTTTTTAACTTTAGACTCTGATGGTTATTCTGCTGGAGACAGACATTGGAACCCACATCAACAACATAAACCTTTGGTTTACTGGAAGGATGTTCTTTCAGGCACATGGAAAGGTCCAGATCCAGTGTTAATTTGGGGGAGAGGATCTGTTTGTGTTTTTCCAAAGCATAAATCCTCTCCAATATGGATACCATCTAGATTAATAAAGCAAGTACCAAATCAAAAGGATCAAGATGAAGTTGTTGAAGAATCAAGATTAATAAAAAAGGTACAAAATCAAGAGGACCATGATGAAGATATGGAATGATTCCCTTAAAAGAGTCCTTCAAAATACGTCACAACTTAAGTGTCATTCCTCCCGGCTGGGACGAAGAGATCTCTCTTTAGTGTGCACACAATTGTATTTTTTTTCTTTTTATATATGTGTTTATGTCTGTGTATTTGTCTAAATTTCATGTTAATGTGACGTCACAAATATATGTTTGTATGTGCGTCTGTCTGTCCAGTCTGACATCAAAAATAACAAAGCGCTTGTGAATATAATATATATATATATATATACATATATATATATATATATAATATGGATCCAAATAACTCTAATTCATTTAAGTTTAAGAGTATTCTAATTGGGTAAATAATTTAATAAGTGAAGGTACCTTCAATTTTGTTTTATAGGTGTCCCAGGGATTTCTCTTAAGTGAAAAATATGACTAGGGCTGTATAACCTGATATTTTGGTGTTTTGACATTAGGTTGCTTATTTGTTATTAACTTCATTTGTTTAATAAATGATTAATTTCAATCATTTCAACAGGTAAAGGACTACTGTGTATGCAGAAACTCGAGAGTTCCAGCTAACAAATTATTTCTCCAAAGTGCTTTTAGTTTTTCTTTAATCTATCTTTAATACAGTAAATACCCTCAGTCTTTCTTTGTTTTGTTCTAAATATGATGTTTTGCCAGCTTATGTTTGTGGGAGCTCAGGCTGCAATGTGTGTGAGCAGAAATCAACTTTAATTTTCTAATCTAATAATTCTATTTTTTAGTTTGACAACTCGCCTCTTGACTCAGTGCTGGAATAGCACTGCCTTTCCTTTAATAATTGATGCTTGAGTCTCTAGGGAGCGGGCCCTGAAGATTTGCCAGTCGCATTGTCTAGACATAAAAAAAGACGGCTGCTGCTACAGATGCAGGGATCGCGATCGCTGCAAGCATCCCTGCTGCTCAAATGTCAAACAACCTCACCAGCAGTGTGGCCTCTGTTCTGCATGCATGGGGCCTCCTAGATCTACGTGTTATAACAAGTGGACATTTTGATCTTTCATTGTTTGGGACTTCATGGGACAGTACCTTGGGGTATTTGTTTAGACAACTCAGTGTGTTACTTGATAGAACTTAGGGCAGCTGATTTGTTTAAAGAATTTGATATGCTATGCAATTTGGCTCGTCACCAAAAGGCTTGTTGCCTTAAAGCCGCAGCATCTCCCCACAATTGGACGGCTGTTAGTCATCTTACACAGTCGATCCTAAAGGGCTCCATTGGATGGCTGGTTAGCCAATGACGGGTAAGATCCCCAGAGGGGGACAACCTAAGACAGGCACAGTCTCACGGGATAGTCTCATGTGGCCGACATATCAACCTAAGACAGGAGTCAAGGGCACAGCCTTGATTATCCGATGACGGGTAAGAATGTTGGTTGCACATAGACGTCCTAGAGCATCCCCTCTTTTAAAACAAAAGGGGGAAATGCAGGAGCCCTGTTTGGGGAGATAGCTAAGATTGCGGTTGACTATTGGGCCATAGACATTTTTGGGCATTTCCGCCTTCCGTAGTCTCACGGGATCTCGTGGGACTTGGTCGAGGATCTCGAGAGATTTGAACGGTGACTCAGCAGATCGAGCTAGCGCCATTGCTGCTCGGGGCGCATGGGAAGAGACCAGAGAGAGAAAAGACAGGGTTATCGCTATTGTATAGATATATTGTAGTTTCTTGTAAGATTAAAGAATATTTTCGTCTCCATCCTGTCTCCGGACTCCTTCCCGCGGCGCTGCCATTCCAGGCTGCAATCCCTTTCCGGCGGCAACAATCCAGGACTTCTGCCCTGTTGATTAATTTAAAGTTTTAGGACTTAATTATATCTGCATGATTCTTTTCACAAGCTACTACAAATTGTCTTTTGATTGGATCACTAGTAGCAGGTTTCCTTTGATTGGATCATCCAATGCTGGGTTTTCCAAAGGATTCTGAGCCCAACAGCTCCAATTGCAAAATGAGAATTTGTTGAGTCTCTACAAATGTGCACTTATGATTTCTGAATATTTTGTCTACTTCTCCAAATAAGAGAGCTGAAACTCAGCCTCTACATAACTGTGGAATTAGAGGATTTTCCTTCATTTTGGAATTAGAATAGTTCAGGTGGTAAGGGACATCTATATGAACAACAGTGATTGCTGTTTTAAGAATTCCACAATTTGAGAACAGGAGGGAGTTTTCTTACTCCAATTAAGGGTATTTAAAAACTCTACAACAAATGTCACTCTTTTTTTTTTTTTTATTTGAACAAGGAATTGAATCCAGCAGCAATTAACCACTGAGCAACATCCTCAGCCTTTTTTATATTTTTTTTCTCAGTTATTGTTTTGGGACAGAGTCTCACAACTTAGCAACTTAGCTGAGGCTGGCTTTGAACTCATGCAATACTCCTGCCTCAACCTCCCAAGTCACTGGAAATTACATGCTCAGCTACAAACATCACTTTTTATTTATTTATTTATTTATTTATTTATTTATTGGCACCAGGGATTGAACTCAGGGGTACTCGACCACTGGGCCACATCTCCAGCCCTTTTTTGTATTTTATTTAGAAACAGGGTCTCACTGAGTTGCTAAGTACCTTGCCATTGCTGAGGCTAGCTTTAAACTCAAGATCCTCCTGCCTCAGCCTCCCAAGTGCTGGGATTACAGGTGTGCGCCACTGTGCCCAGCTTCAAACATCACTCTTAATGATAAAATGCAGAAAGATGAGGTTGGTATTGAGACAAGAATGTCCTGTGTCACCACTTATATTCAACATTCAATAGAAAATATACAATAAGGCAAGGAAAAGTAGTAAAATCCAGGATTGGAAAGGAAGAAACAAATTATCATTATTCACAGACAATATCAACAAATAGATGATAATAGAGTTTAATAATGGTGCTGATTGGATAGAATATTAAATGCCAATTTTGTATCCAAAGGTCATTTGCATTTCTGTATGTTAACAGAATTAATTGAGAGACTATTTACAGAAACAACAAAACCATAGGGATGTAAAACCAAATCTTATTTTTTTAAATGTTAAAATTGTAACACTTTAGCCGGGCACGGTGGCGCACGCCTGTAATCCCAGCACTTTGGGAGGCTGAGGCAGGAGGATCGCAAGTTCAAAGCCAGCCTCAGCAATGGCGAGGCACTTAGCAACTTAGTGAGACCCTGTCTCTAATAAAATCCCAAAAAAGGGCTGGGGATGTGGCCCAGTGGCTGAGTGCCCCTGAGTTCAATCCCTGGTACCAAAAAAAAAAAAAAAAAAAAAAAAAAAATTGTAACACTTTAATGGTAAGTAATCACAAAAGATTCCATCAATGGAGACATGTAGAGGAAGACCTAATGTTACAAATCTCCAATCTCACTAGCTCTGTTTTTAAACTGGAATGCTACTGTTGCTGAAAGCTTTTTAAGGGAAAAGGGAAAAAAAAACGTTTATTGCTTTGCTAGCAAAGGAGAAACACAGGGGATTCCTGTCCCAGAGGCTGTGATTCTGACCATCAGCAGGAATAAGGGCCTTTTAAAGAAGTGATTCAAAAGCTACATTCCACGTGTCCTCTGTTGGAGTTGTAATTTACTTGTTAATTTGGG
The DNA here is from genome assembly GCA_025594165.1 of Tamias sibiricus. Taxonomy (NCBI): domain Eukaryota; kingdom Metazoa; phylum Chordata; class Mammalia; order Rodentia; family Sciuridae; genus Tamias; species Tamias sibiricus. The sequence goes on along the minus strand of CM046662.1, from coordinate 40,038,845 downwards.
AGGCAGTCATTTCTGAGATCTTCTGGTCCCATCCCCAAAGTCTGGATTGCTTCAATCTTATGGTGGGTGAGTGCTCAAGGACAGATAACCCTGTCTAGGATGAGGAAGAAAGGTAATCCTGTTGCCCCTGAGATTAGGGAGGGGGAGACATTAAGGAGGATGAAGAGAAAGAAACATGTTTATTCTAAAAATCAGTTGCTTTGGCAGAGCAGCAAGGGGTATCTAGATTCAAAGCATAAGGTGGACCACTGTTGCAAATAGAAGAGGCAAAAATAGCCATCCTTGGGCTGGGGTTGTGGCTCAGCAGAACGCTGGCCTAGCACGTGCGTGGCCCGGGTTCAATCCTCAGTACCACGTAAAAATAAATAAAGGCATTGTGTACAACTAAATAAATAAATAAACACTTAAAAAATAGCCATCCTTGTTTCATTCCTGATTTTAGGAGAAAGCTTTCATTTTTTTATCACTGAGTATGATGTTAACTGTGTCTTTTATATGTGGCACTTATTATGTTAAAAAAAGATTCCTAGGTTTTTTTTTTAATTATGAAAAGTTGTTGGATTTTGACAACTGATTTTACTACATTAGTTGAGATGATGATGTAGGGACTTTTCCCCTTTATTCTATTAATGTGGTGTATTACATTGATTTCCCAATGTTGAACCGTTGTTCATTATGGAAAGAAGTCTCACAGGTTAAGGTTTTAATCTGTTTTATATGCTGAATTGAGTTTGCAGCTATCTTGTTGATTTTTGCATTTAAATTGATAAAGGGATATTTGGCCTGCTCTTCTTTTGCTTTTCCCATAACATTTATCCTCTAAAATGCTATCTGTCGCGTTCATGGCTTATTGTCTGCTTCCCATACCCTTAGGAAAATTTCCCAGGGCAGTATTTACCAAGTATTTTAAACCACTTCCTGTAGTGCTTGGTACATAGCAGGTGTTCTGTACCCGTTCGCTGAATAACTCCATTGGGAATGGGTCTGGTTTTGGCTATTTTCTAATGTCCTCACCACCATTTAGGCAGATACATAGCTACAAGATAACGCCCACAGGGAACCTGATTCCTTTCTGGAAGAACTTTGTACCCAGGGTCCTGAAGCTCGGGGATGGTGTAAACAAACCCAGAAGCGCTAGAGGGAGCTCTATTGGGGTCTGGGCACCCTTCTGCAGAGCCCCTCAGCACAGGCAAACGCAGAAACTACACTTCCCAGAATCCTCGAGTGGACTACATTTCCCAGAAGTGTTAGCGGCCTTCCCTTCCACCCCCCCCCCACTCCTACCCCCACCCCCCCGCCCCGCCCTCCTGGACCTTCTGGGCCGCGGAGTATCTGCCACTCGGTTTCCCGGGTGTAGAGCAGAAGTCGCTGGCGGCTCGGGTCCCGACGCCAGGTTGCGGGCGAGCTGGGCGGTTCCGGAGCATCCCGCATGCGGAGCGCGGCCTGGCGAGGCGTCGCCCCGGGAGCCCCGAGCCTTGAGGAGGTGAGCGGCAGAGGGCGGCGTGAGGCGGACCCGGGCCTCGGGAGGATGCGACGCCCGAGTGTGGGGAACAGGCCCGCAAGGTGCGCGGAGAAGCTTTTGTGGGACGGGCGACACCCTGGCTCCTATTGCCTGCCTCCGCCAGCCGTCCCGTGACGTCGCCCCAGGCGCGTCAGATGGGGCACTTGGCCCAGGTGTTCGGCAGTTCCACCTCCTGCTTCCCCGGATCTGCCCCCAGCGCGATCCCTGCCCTGCCCCGGCGTTTTGGTCCCAATGGCCTCAGCTAATGTGTGGGGATAGGCGTCGTGACCTGCTTCACCCAAGGAGCGCGGTGCTGGCTCCGCAGCCAGGACTACTATCCAGGTCTTTGGTTTCAGTGCCCACTGCCCTCCCCTCCATAGGAAAGCCATCGTTTTCCTTTTTCTGCAACAGTTTTTTTTTTTTTTTTTTTTTTTTTTTTTTTTCCCTAAAACTCTGGAAATTGATTCCTTGACATGGGGCACAGAAACTGGGAAACACTTGTGGAGGAAAATTGCGCCGGGGCGCCAGTGAAATTAAAGCGAATGCTCAGGTTTTGGAATCCTGGTCTCATCCTCATTGGCTATGGGGAACTGGAGCAATTGGCTCTTAAGTTTTCTGACCCATATAATGGGGTGTTAGCAATGCTACCTGGTGATGTGTGGGACTAAATAGTGTAAAGCTAATGGTGCCTGGCACTTGAGGAGGCTCAGTGAGTCCCTGCTGTGATGGAGTCCAGTCCCCTTCTCCCACTCTTGCTTCTGGAAATTCTCAGAGCAATGAAGAGTCAAGCTCTGTACTAGGACGCCAGCCCATGTCTCTCATTCTGTCCACTCCTAGCTCCTTTTGACATTCCTCTAAAGACATGTGGAGTCAGAACTGCGATTCCGAGGGGTGGAAAACTGAAGGTCTTCCTCATGGTATCTTTTTCTTCTCTTAGATCTGCCTCTGGAGACTGCACCCATCCTGGCGAGAAGAGCCCAAAAAAAGGACATGGCTTCTGAGCAAAGGGAATCAAGGTCTCAGGTGAGCTCATTGCCATATCAGTTCTTAGTGGATGGATTTTTGTTGGTGGTGGTTGGTTTTATCCCTCTTAACTGAAGTTCTGTAGCCAATACAAACTTCACTAGGATTTGGAGCCCAAGTCCTTTGAATTTAGGGAAGCCGGTCCACGTTTACAGGTGGTAGATTTCTGTAGGGAATACTCCCCACACATATGAACACATGTCTGGTGTTCACTCATCTCAATCCACTGTGTGATCACTAATTTGACAGATGTCACATAACTTTGTATCACTAGGGACAGAGTAAACATGCAAAACTTGATAAAATTCCTTCTGGCACTGCATACTTCACTCGTCCTTATCTTCCTCCCTGCCCTTGGCAAAATGCTTTTCTTTTTATATTCACCCCTGAGCATCCTCATGATACTTTCCCCAGGCTTCTCTAGCCCATCGTTTTTTATTTTTTCTCACTCTTTATTCTAAAGATCAAGTGCTTACACCCTTCCTCCTGAAAACTGATCTCAATCTGCCATTTTCAACCCTGTGTTGGGGGCAATGGGGGATTTACCCCATCCAGATGACATGACCTGTGAACAAAGGATAGCCATGTTTCAGGGGACACAGGTGGAGGGATCTCTTTCTCTGAGGGCAAAGAAGAGACTCCTCAGGAAGCACAAGGAGGGTTCTGTGAGGTATTGGTGGTAGAGAAATAGGGAACGCAGTGGTTAGAAAGTGGGACTTTCAAGCCAGACAGCCAGGTTTTAACTGTTGTTACTGTTGATGGGCCTTGGGCAAAAATAATTCTACCTCTCAGTGCCTCAGTTTCCTCACCAATAAAAGAAATAGCAACCATTCCCACCTCCTCAGTAGGTGAGAGGATGACACGAGTTAGTGCATAGAGAGTGTTTAGATCGGGGGGAGCACATAGTAACAGCTCATTGTGTATGGTTATTGTGGTGGCCAAATGATACTATATTAATAAAAATATTAATATTAATAGATAGAAAGTGCTATACAGTGTTTCCAGGACCCAGAAAATACTGCCCTTTCTCTACTCATCTTCATTTGTCACTAACACTTGATGTTTATTGAGTGTCCAGCATGTTGAGGAATGTGTGGAGGCTTTGCATTTGTTATTGTTTTCACAGCAGTACAACAGTTAGTATCCCCATTTTACATACATATGAGGAAAACAAGGTTCAAAAAAGCCAACCCACGTTTGTGACCACAATCCATGCTTGAACTGTTCAGCTGCTCTTCTAGTACATCTTTCAGAAGACCCAGGCACTTTAGTAATATGGGATTATCTTTGGACCCATAAACATGGTGGGATTTGATTTTCTCAGGCAACAACCAGTACCTGCCATTGTGTGTTTGAGCTATTCTTTTTTCTTTAAGCCTTTCCCGTTCCATTTCCCCAGAGCCCAATTGCTCTCCTGCCCAGAACCTTCTCTATCCCCATGTGTGAGTGAATCCCCTACCACATCCCCTACCATGCTGCCTGTTTGTCAGTCCACACAATTTGATGTGTAAAGGCTCGGAGAGAGTGCTGGGTTCACAGTTGGAAACTTTGGTTATGGTCTTGCTGTTGCCACTAGAAAAGCATGTGACCTGGGGTTTTGGCTGTCCTGAACCTTATTCTCCTTGTTTCTAAAATGCTGATTGAACTAGGAGATGACATATGATCCCGCTGCAAGCTTTTTTTTCATTGTGCAAACTATTTCATGCATTTTCCTTGTCTGCTAATTATATTATTAAATTCTTTGAGGGTGAAGATCCTTTATTGTAATCCTTCCATATACCATTAAAGTGTCTTTCTTATTATATATGTATTGCATGCTCATCAAGAAAAGCTCAAAGAATAAATATGTGTATGAGTAGAAAAACTCAGTTTCTTATGCTATAATCTCACCACACTATTCTGATACCAGGAGTGAGGGAGTTTTTCTTCACTCACCAATTAAGGAATGCTGCAATGGTGGACCCCAACTGAGCATCATCTAATTCAGTACAATTCTGACATTGTCTACCTGGAGGTAGTGTCAGATCCCACAGGTTAAGGGTCCAGTCCCACAAGACTTTTTCTCACTTCAGATCCCAGTTGCAAGTCTGGGCCTCTAGTACTTGACCAACTGGCTACAAATTGGGGTTCCCATGACCCCCTTCCTTTGGCTTGATTAATTTGTTACAGCAGCTCATAGAACTCAGGGAAACACATTTACTAGTTTATTATAAAAGGTATTAAAAGGATTACAGATGTAGAGGTGCATAGAGTAAGGTATGGGACAAGAGATATAGAGCTTCCACACCCCCTCTGGGTGTGCCAGTCTCCAAGAACCTCCATATGTTCAGTTTTCAGACTCTAAATCCTGCCAATTTGGATTTTATGGAGATTACTTTGTGTAGGCACATTGATTAAATCATTGGCCCACTTAACCTTCAGCCCCTATCCTGATGATATCCAGAAGCCTCCAGCCATGGTCAGCTTGTCACTGGAGCTAGGAACAAGACTAGAGGTGGAGTCAGGTTGAAGTTGTACACTTCAGTGTTTTCTCTAGGGCTTGCACATTACCCTCCTGTTGTATTACTCATTGTGGGCAAGAACATGGGACACAAGCCAAGGGCCAAGAGAGCAGATTTATCCTCTCTTTACCTTTGTTTTTTCTTGTATATAATGGGGGCAATGGTAGTTCCTTCTTCATGGGATTGTGGTGAATATCAAATAGATTATACATAGAAAATTAACATAAGGCTCTTAGAACAGTTCTTGGCTCATAGAAAGCACTTAATAATGGGTAGTTATTTTAATTTTCATAATAACTATCCTCAAGCTTGAGGCAACATACACTACCTTATTTTACCTCGTCTGTATCAGCATTTAGGTTATTTCTACCATGGTAAATATCCTTATGCATGCAATTTTGTGCATTCTTCTTTATAGTACAAATATGGTAATTGGTAGTTAAGAAGATACCCATTTCTAAGCTTTTTAATAGGTATTATCAAATCTCTATTAGAAGGGTTATTCTAATTAACACTTTTACTAATTACATTAATCCTTCAATATACTTCTCATAGGGCTTAACACAAGACTAGGTTCCTATTTCCTGCTGCTCTGTTTTTGTCACTGGATGAATATTCATTAAACGAATGTGTGGCCTCTTGAGAACCTTGAATAGTATCAGCAGGATTTCATGGTAGCATGTTTAACTCTATTTCCACCATCTACATGCTGTGGAGGGCTGGTCCTGGGTGAGCTTGAGTGGCTTGTTCTTACAGGTATCAGTAACATTTGAGGATGTGGCTGTGCTCTTTACTCGGGATGAGTGGAGAAAGCTGGATCCTTCCCAGAGAAGCTTGTACCGGGAGGTGATGCTGGAGAACTATAGTAACCTGGCCTCACTTGGTAAGGAAATCCCCTTTGGACACAGTTCAGAAATGGGGAGATCTTAGCACCTGCTTCCCTGAATAAAAGCTGGGGGTCATCAAAAAAGTTTAGCTGAGCTTTGCCTTAGGATTGTACAAATCATATATCTATAAATATTGAAACTTTTTTTCCCCTCTTTTAGGTGTAGAATTGCCCCATATATGGGAATGAATGGGGTTGGTGTTGATGATTACCCCACTCTATCAACACAGTTTCACATTAGAAATTCCTTCATAGTTGAGGCAACATTTTCCTATGATTTTTAAAATTTTGTTTAGTTCTAGATGGACAAACAATACCTTTATTTTATTTATTCATTTTTTATGTGGTACTGAGGATCCAACCCAGTGCCTCACATGTGCTAGGCAAGTGCTCCACCACTGAGCTACAACCCCAGCCCTTTCCTATGAGTTTTGTTTGGTGTGCTCATCCCTGAGCAGAGGCATACCTCAGTCTTCCTCACTAACCTACCACTTCCCTTCTCTACTTCTCTATTCCAGCCAGATGAACACTGTTAACTCTATCTCTGAAAAGAGATCACAGACTGTTTTTTTTTTTACTTTAAACAAGATACTTGGTATATAATCTTTCCCATAAATACCTGCTTACAAGTTTTAATTCAGCCCATACATCTGACATTTTCTACAGAAAGCTACAAGTCTTTCTGTTTATCGTATTTCCCTCATATACAATGAATTTTACCAAAATCATGTCCTATAAGTCACTTTACCTTTTACTTAACACATCCTTAACATCTTTGGGGTACATCCTAAGCATCCCACAGAAGATCTTTGTATCATTCTCAAATGCAGGATACTATGTATCAAAATATGACCCAAGTTTTTTTTAACTTATCTATGTATTTATTTATTTTTTATTTTGTCTATAAGCAGGACCCCTGTTCACCAAACCAAAGGTGATCTCCCTGTTGCAACAAGGAGAAGATCCCTGGAAAGGAGAGAAAGAAAGTCCTGGAGACTCTTCTTTCGGTGAGTGGGCATGCCTCAGGCACCCAACAATCACCGCAGGCTGCTTAAGAAGAGGGTGCAGCTTGGAGTATTGGTTGGGAAACTTTCTTTAGGGTTCTCAGGCCTCAAGAAGTGATGGGGGAAAAAAATGGCCTTACAAATGGAATCCAAAAAGAAGCTCCCCTTCTAACAGCAGTTAGAGTGACTTCTTCAGAGGGAGGAATGAATAAGAATATAAATCCATGGTCAGTCTTATTCAAACACAGGAACCACATGTGGAGGCTAACCAGTAGACATATTAATGAGCATCATCAAGGACTATTTCAGGTGTAAAAGAGCTTGAGACTTACCTGTGGGAACACTTTCAGCCAACTCCTTGTTCCAGAGGTAGAAAACCTGAAGGTGGGGGTGAACCCTAAAAGAAGTTATAGGAAGAAAGTTGGGGGTCAACCCAGATGGAAAGGAAGACAAGAGCCTTGATACTTTGTTAATGCCTATTTTACATATGTTTTGCTCCATGCTCGGCCCAGAACCATATATAAACTCCTAAGCTGGCACACCAAAATGGGTTTTTCTGCATTGGACCCCCTGCCCCATAGCGGGACTCCTTTCACTTAAATAAATCCTGCTCTATTTACTCTTAAAAATAAAGAAGTGATGGGGAAGGGAAAACCCAGGCTCCTAGGTGCAATCTCCCTCTTTTTATTCTTCCTGTTATTTCTGACAAGAGCTGCATTTTCATGCATTCCTTCAATTTGCCCCTCCTCAGTTCTGGACAACTGCCCTGAAGGAAAATTATTAGCAGATTTATTATCACCCTGAGTAAAAGGGGATGGGCCACTAGAGTTGTTTTCTGCTCCATTCCTCTTGAGGGATGGCCCTCCTTTCTTTCCTCAAAGGTGTATGTCAGGTGGGAGTCCTAGGGGAGCTGATATGGGTGCAGCTGTGCTGTGCTCCAGGCAAGGCTGCCATCTGCCTGAACTCTAGTAGCCTCAGAATAGCCCTTCCTGACAAAAGCAAACACCCCTGGAGCACAGTTAAAGGACCTGGATGTTCTTGGAAGTACCTCAGATTATTAACTGAGGACTAGAACTAAAATCCTAACCCTTGAACAGCCAGTGGCAGAAAAGTTCATGCTCCCAGGGCAGAACTCTCTAGAACATCCAGTTATCACAAAATATACTTTTTCAAAGTTATTTTCACTTCAGAACTCTTCACAAAGAGGAAAAAAGCAAAACAAACTTATAAGATATAAGACAACTTCCATCATCCCTGGGTTTGTCAGTTTTACACTGACAGATGGAAGGACATGGCTTAGAGGGTCTTCATCTCTCATTTGGCATTTTTGGTTACAAAATGAGCCCAAATCATAAGCACTTGAAGTTTTACTTTCTGGAATAGATGTACTAAGAATAATGGCTTTAAACCAACTTGTACATCTCTTAAATTTGGTTCATGCCCAAATGTGAAAATGTTTTGGAAATTAAAATTTTTTAATTCAATTCCTTCCAGTGAAAAACTGATATCCTCTATGAGGTTTGCTGGGGCAACATCTTCATGAAGGAAGCATGTGTTTTCCCAATTTCTGCAAGGTGTCAGAGGGCTTAGTAGCAACCCCAATGAAATAGCCTGTACTGGTTTTAAAAAGTGACTGTTCTTAAAAGGCCAAAATGAGTATGCAGTACTCAGCAGCACTGTTTCATTTGTATAAGTGTTGTTCCTATCCCTCTGCCCTCTCTAACAAAGACCAGTAAACGGGCCCTGCACTTCCCTTACTACCACCACATCATCTCCTTGGAGCTGCCAGAAGGATCTATTTAAAAGGAAAACCATGCTATATTGTTCCTGTGCATAAAATTCCTAATGGCTTCCACCAGAAGGAGCAAAATCCAGAGTCCTCATCACAGCCTTCAGAGAGCTACCTGTTCTAGCCCAGCTACCTCTTCACCTTTATCTCCTCTCACCCTGCCCTTCATTTGAGGACTCTAACCATGCTGACTGCCACCTCAGGGCCTCTGCATTTGCCTTCTCCTTTTGGGGACCATTCTTTCTGTTGACCACAGCCCATATAACTTCTTTGTGTTGCAGAGGTTTCTTGAACAGACAGCGCATCTAAAATAGCTCTCCATTTCTCCATATTTTTATCCCCTTAGCATGCTTTGTTTTCCTTCTGCATGCTATTAATATAAGTATTATTAATGATCTTTCTCTTCCTTTTGCATCGTAGGCTACCTTATGCAGTGTTTCTTATTTTGTTCATTCCCTTTTCCCCAACACAACACCTCAGTGGCTGGCCAGGGTAGGTTTCCACTCACACAGTGAATGTAGGAATGACTTGGACTAGATTAGTGGTGATGGGAGACCATTCCAGAAACAGTTGAGATAAAAGCAGGTCTTGGATTATATATGGAAAACAGACAAAATGGAGTTGTCAGGGATTCTTGCTTGGTTTCTGGCTTTTTTTGGGATAGACAGTGACATCATTTAAGGAGTTGATAATATCCAGAAGGAGGTCTAATTTGGAAGATGGTGGAAATTTGTGCTTTTGGGGGGGGGGTGGGGGTGGTCATTTTACTTTTTTCTAAAGAGCGTTTATTTTGCCGGGCATGGTGGCACCTGCCTTTACTTGTACTATCAGTTGCTCGGGAGGCTGAGCAGGAGGATAGCAAGTTCAAAGCCAGCCTCAGCAAAAGTGAGGTGCTAAGCAATTCAGTGACACTCTCTAAATAAAATACAAAATAGGGCTGGAGATGTGGCTCAGTGGTTGAGTACCCCTGAGTTCAACCCCCAGTACCTCCCCCGACAAAAAAAGTATTTATTTTGAGACAGTTGATTTATATGCAATTATAAGAAGTGGTACAGAGGGATTCCATGTCCCATCTGCCCAGTTCTAAAACCATAGTATAACACTGTATCACAACCAAGATATTGACACTGATACAATGAAGAAATGAAGAATTCCTCAGTCCGAACAGGGATGCCTCCTAATGCCCTTTTTTTAGACATACCTACTTCCTTCTTGTTTATTGTCCCTATTCCCCACCTTCCCTCAGCCTTAATCCTTAGTAGCCACTATGTGTTTTCTATTTGTATGATTTTTGTCCTTTCAAGACTGCTAGATATGGATGTAACTCAGTGGTAGAACACTTGCCTAGCATGTGTGAGGCCCTAGGTTCAATCCCCAATACCACAAAAAAAGAAGAAAAGCTATATAAATGGGATAATACAGTGTTTACAGTGTTGGGGGTTGGCTCCCCACCCACACATGCACTTATCATCATTCTCTGGAGGTTCATCCAGGTAATATATGCATCAGTACTTCATTCCTTCTGATTGCTACATAGTATGCCATGGAATGGCTATGTCACAATTTATAGAACTATTCCCTTGTCTAAAGACATCTGCATTGTTTCCAGTTTGGGGCAGTTACTAATAAAGCTTCTATAAACATTCATATAAAAGTTCTTACACTAAAATACGTAAGTTTTTATTTTTTTGTCTAAGAGTGCAATTGCTAGGTCATAATGGTAGTTGAATGGTTAGTTTTGAAAGACACAGGTAAATTGTGTTTCAGAATGGCTGTATCATTTTATGTCCTACTAGCAATGTGTGAGTAATCCAGTTTTGCTGCATATTTGCTAACATTTTACCACATCACTACTTTTTTATTTTAGCCATACTGATGGGTATATGGTGAAATACATAGTGATTTTCATTTGCATGTTCCTAGTGTCTGTTGACATTGAACTCAACATATTTCCATGTGCTTATTTACCATTTGTATATCTACTTTGTATAAAAGATACATATATTTTCTTGTATATCTTTCTGTATAAAAATATCTGTTTATGTTTTTTGTTCATTTTCTAATTAAGTTGTTTGGGGGTTTTGTTATAGTTGTTTTACTGTTGAGTTTGAAAATTCTTATTTTCTCAATAGTAGTTAATTTTTCAGATGTGTGTTTTGCAAATATTTTCTCTTAAGTCTATAATTTGCCTTTTCATCCTTTTAGCTGGGTCTTTGTAGAATAAAAGTGTTAATTTTGATGAGGTCCCATTTATCAGTGTTTCCTTTTATGGATTGTCCATTTGTTACCAAGTGGAGAAACTCTGCCTAATTTTACATCTTAAATGTTTTCTTCTGTTTTTTTTTTTCCATAAAAGTGTTAAAATTTTACACTTTACATTTATGTTCATGACCCTTACGTTTTTTAAAATTGTTATTAGATGTGAGATTGTGTTAAGGTTAATTTTTTTGCTGTGTACATTCAATTGTTCCACCATTGTTTGTTGAAGAAGCTATTTTTTCCTCCACAGAATTCTTTAGTACCTTTGTCAAAAAGCAGTTGGACATAGTTATTAGGATGTCTGTTTCTGGGTGTCTTTTCTGTCCAGTTGATCTATATGTCTGTTCCTTTGCCAACATCATACAGTGTTGATCGCTATAACTATACATAGGCCTTAATGTATGTATATAGTGGTTACTTTCAGTATTTTTCCAAAATTGTATTAAGCTATTCTAATTCCTTTGCTTTTTCATCCAAATTGTAGAATAATTTCTACAAAGAAAAATTTTTTTTGCTTGGATTTTGATAGGAATTACATTAAGTAAATATGTATATCCATTTGAGGACAGTTGAGATCTGTATTGTGGTGAATGTTCTAATCCACATGGCATGTCTACTATTTCTTTAGCTTTTTAAATTTTTCATTGGTGTTTTGTAATTTTTATCATGTGAGTGCTACATGTGTTTTGTAGCACTCATATGATAGATTTGTAGATTCACTTGAAAGTATTTTTGAGCAATTGTAAATGGCATTATAGTTTTAGTGCTCACTTGTTCAGTGCTATTATGTAGAAATATAATTGATTTTTATAAGTTAAAATTGTCCTTGCAACCTTCCTTCTAGGTAATGTATTATAGATTACTTAGGATTTTTAACATGTTGTTACCTACAAGTTAGGGACAGTTTCTTTCTTTCTTATATATATACGTGTGTGTATATATGTGTGTGTATGAGTGTGTATGTTTTTTATTTTCTTTCCAGTTGCACTGACTAGACCATGCTGAATAAAAATGGTAAAAGCAAGCCAGGACTATAGGCACATGCTTATAATCCCAGTGATTCAGGAGGCTGAGGCAAGAAGATCACAAGTTTGAGGCCAGCCTGGCCCTGTCTCAAAAATAAAAATGGCTAGGAATGTAGCTCGCCCCCCGGCCCAAAAAAAAAAAAAAAAAAAAAAAGTGGTAACAGCAGACATTCTTACCTTGGTCCCAATTGTAGGGGAAAGTATTCAGTATTTCACCAGTAAGTATAATATTAGCTATCAAGTGTTTTTAAATATCCTTAATCTGAGAAACTTCTCTGTTTTCATATTTGGGAATTTTATATTTGTATATTATGAATGGTTGTTGGATTTTGTCAAATCTTTTTTATTTTTTTTTTATTTTTTGGGTTTGGTGGTGGTGGTGGTGGTACTGGGGATTGAACCCAGGGGTACTTAACCACTGAGCCACATCCCCAGCCCTTTTTGAATTTTATATAGACAGGGTCTTGCTGAGTTGCTTAAGGCCTCAGTAGATTGCTGAGGCTGGTTTTGAACTCACTATCCTCCTGACTCAGCCTCCTGAGTCTCTGGTATTGCAGGTATGCACCACCATACCCAGCTGGATTTTGTCAGATTTTTGTACATTAATAGAATAATGCTATTTTGCTTTTTTGCTCATTAGTATTGCTGAATACTTTGATTTTTTTATTTTTAATGTTGAACCAGCCTCATAACACTGGAATAAACACACATAATCATGGTGTATAATTCTTTTGATATATTGCTGCATTATATTTGCTAATATTTTGTTAAGGATTTTTATTATTTATATTCATGAGAGAAATGGATCTGTGGATATATATTTTTTAATTTATGTTGTAGTTGTAATGGACAGCATGCCTTTATTTTACTTGTTTATTTTTATAATTTTTAATATGTACAACTCATAATGCATATATTTAGTATCTTTTTACATACAACTGTTTGTATACAACGTATATTCGTACAATTCAGGTCTTCAATCATGCATTAAGGAAAATGATATCCGTCTCATTCAACCACCTTTTTACTTGTTTATTTTTATGTGGTGCTGAGGATCAAACCCAGTGCCTCATGCATGCTAGGCAAGCTCTCTGCAACTGAGCTACAGCCCCAGCCCCATGGATGTATTTTATTATACCATAATTGTCATATCAGGGTAATGTTATCTTCATAAAATGAATTAGGAGGTATTCCCTGTGCTGATATACCTGTGACAGAGGATTTCACTTGTAACAATGTAAATTCTAGATCTATAAAAATAGAAAACTTAAGCCAGGCTCCAGGACTCATGCCTATAAGCCTAGTGGCTCTGGAAGCTGAGGCAGGAGGATCACGAGTTCAAAGCCAACTTCAGGAACTTAGGCCCTAAGCAACTCAGCGAGACCCTGTCTCTAAATAAAATATAAAAAGGGGCTGGGGATGTAGCTCCGTGGTTAAGTGCCTCTGGGTTCAATCCCTGGTACCAAAATAATAATGATAATAATAATAATAACAATAATAATAATAATAATAATAATAGAATATTTAAAAATCAGACTTATCCCAACTTGTCCCTACAATGAAATTCTATGCAACTGTGAAAAAAGTTAGATAGATCTATAAAAAAGATAGACCTCTGGAAATTCCTCTAGGGGAATCTGGATACCTAGAATCTCCATCTCCAGAGTATATTATCAAGGGGATAAAAATATTATGAATATTTTATGAAGAAGGAAATGCAGAACAGTATCATACCTTTATATAAGAAACAAGAATGATACCCATCTCTGATTAATTATAAGGTGAATACAAAAAAAGAAGACAAGGGTAAATATTTTTCTGAAGGTACCTTTTTATAGTTTTTAAATTGAAAGTATGAAAAATATATCTTATATGATTATAAAACAAGATTAAATAATAAATCCTCAAACATGGAGAACAAAATGAAACAAATGAACCTCACTGTGTTTCAACTTTGTGACTTAAACAGAGAAGAATCACTTCCAGTGTCTTTAAAACACTGCAATTCAACTGAATTTCCTAGTGGAGTGATAACCTAAAGACAAAAAGAATTGCCAACAAATCTGAAATCTTTTTTTTTTTTTTTTTTTTTTTTTTTTTGGTGCTGGGGATTGAACTCAGGGGCACTCAGCCACTGAGCAACATCCCCAGCCCTATTTTGTATTTTATTCAGAGACAAGGTCTCACTAAGCTGCTTAGCACCTCACCATTGCTGAGGCTGGCTTTGCACTCACAATCCTCCTGCCTCAGCCTCCCAAGCCACTGGGATTATAGGTGTGCACCACTGTGCCCAGCTTAAATTGTTCTTAATAATCGTATTTTTAGTAATAGTACTGTTATTGTTATTTTGAAATTACAATGTAGGTTATAAGGAAAATGAATAATTTTCCTTATATTAGAATCCCATTTTTAACACAAGAGAAAAGAAATGCAAATATAAAATAAGATAGATGCAAGGCCTATAATCCTAAATTTGAATTGAAAATATCAGAAGAAACTTACTCCTCTTGCAAGGAAGGATAGAAAAGTGTAAGAAGACTTAATTTTTAATTTGATTGTGGGAAATTTCAAGCATATTTAAAAGTAATGCGATAGCATAATGAATCCCCATGTGTCCATCATTCATTTCAACAGTTATCAACTCATGGTCATTTTTCTTCCATTGATACCAGTGGTTCTATACTAGGGACTCTTTTGTCATTTGCCAATGTCTTGAAAGATTTTTGCTTATGATAACCTGTGTGGGAGTGTTGTATGAGGAAGGTACTACTGGCATCTAGTTGGTAGAGGCCAAGTATTCTGCTAAATGCCCTACAATATGCAGAACAACCCCATATAACAAAGAATGATCTGGTCCAGAATGTCAGCAGCCTCATCCATCTCATGTTTACCACATCAACATGTCACATCAAGTGATTAACCTATACTATCTAGGTTATTATTAAGAGACACATAATTGTATATTATTCACAACAATTATTTCTAAGAATAGGAGAGGTCCATCCCATATTTTTCAGGTGTATTATAATGTCATTCAAGATGGTTGTAAGATTTTTCTTGTATAGCCTTTTCTTATTTTTGTTTTTTTTAAACCTTTATTTTATTTATTTATTTTTGTGTAGTGCTGAGGATTGAACCCAGCGCCTTGCACGTGCTAGGTGAGCACTCTACCGCTGAGCCACAATGCCAGCCCCCTTATTTTTTGTAAATGTATTCTTCTACTTCTTTATAAATGTAAACAGTAGTTTTTTATTTTAGTGTGTTGATTTCATATGCTGCTACTTCACTGAATAAGTTTTATCATTGATTCTCTGGGATTTTTCAGGCTTAGTGCTATACCATCAATAATTGGAGGTAGTTTCACTTACCTTTTTATGCATCCTTATGTCTCTAATTGATTTCTTGTGTCTGATTGCATTGATTATAGTACAGCATTGAATAGTAGAAGAAATAACAGATGTTTTTTACCTTGTTTTTCACTATGTTAGAAATACACCTAGTGTTTCTTTACTATGTAAGGTACTAGCTGTAAGGCTAAAGTATGTGAATTTTACCCTAATGTGGAAGTACCCTTCAGTTTCCTGTTTCCTTGAGTGTTTGTATTATCTGTAATGCAAGATTTTGTTTAAGGCTTTTTTGACATCTCTATTAGGTATATGTTTTTTCCATTAAGTACATATATTATAATAGGGTTTTGTACCATTTAATGATGTTTTGGTCAATGATGGACCACAATAGTGGTCCCATAAGATTACAAGAGTGAAAAACTTCCTATCTAGTAACATCATAGCCATTGTGCCTTTTTTTTTTTTTTTTTTTTTTTTTTTTTTTTGCCTTTTTTGGGGGGGTCAGTACTGAGGTTTGAACCCAGGGAAGCTGCACCACTGAGCTGTACTCCCAGCCCTTTTTATTTAGTTATTTATTTTAAGCCAGGGTCTTGCTAAGATACTGAGGCTGTCCTTCAATTTGCAATCCTCCTGCGTCAGCTTCCCATGTCCTGGGATTACATGTGCCTCCACTCCCAGCTTTGTATTATTATTTTACAGTGTGGTTTTACTTGTGAAAATGAAAAGTTTAAGTAGGCTGTGTTACCTTGGCAGCAGCCTCATCCATTACCACATCAACAGGTCACATCAAGTGATTTACCTATACCATCTAGGTTATTATTAAAATAATGAGACACATAATTGCATATTGTTATAAGGGTTATAATAAAGGAAAGGCATAGATTGTTGAAGTTTAGAGTTATGAAAAGGTGCAAGAGGAGTTAACATTTTCACTGAATCTGACAGCTCCAAAGTAGTTTTAACACGTAGGATAGGAATCAAGACATTGAAGCTTAGAAATAATTTCAGAAGTAAGGTAATGTACAGATCCATCATAGACTTTAGATACCAGACTACATTTCCCAACTCATATGCCTCTTCTAGTCTGTTCTCTCCATTCCCCTTTGTCACTCTTAACAAGCATGACCTATGTAAACAAGCTTACACTTTGCTTTTGTTTTTATCTAGTACATCTGCCACCATCCATTTTCTTATTTTTCCCTTTTGCTAATGTCTTTTAGACATGTAGCAAACCCTTATTCATATATCACTAATAGTCCCTCTATAAATTTAGTCTCAATCACATCAATCATTGGCAACTTCTTTCTTTTTCTTTTCTTTCAGGATATAAGAGCAGTCTTCAAACCACAAAGTCAACTCAAACTAAAGACTCCACATTTCAAGGACTGAGGAAGAAAAGACTAAAAGGGGATGAACTCTGGGATGTCATATCAGAAAAACCCTGTATATCTGAAAACAGGTTAAAAAGACAGCAAGACAAAAATGAAAGCTTAAAAATATTTTCAGTTACCCATAAGAAAATTCTTACTGTAGACAGAAGCCATAAAAATTTTGAATTTGGCCAAAACATCAGCCTGAAATCAGTCATGTTTAAGAAACAAAGGATTGCTAGAGAAAGAACACCCTTAAAGTATGAAATACAAAGAAATAGTTTCAAGCAGAATGCAAATTTACTTAACCAATCAAAAATCAAGACAGCAGAGAAACGCTATAAATGTAACATATGTGAAAAAGCTTTCATTCATAATTCATCCCTTCGTAAACATCTGAAAAATCACACTGGAGAGAAATTATTTACATGTAAAGAATGTTTGAAAGCTTTCAGCCAAAGTTCTGGTCTTATTCAACATCAAAGAACTCATACTGGAGAGAAACCCTACATATGTAAAGAATGTGGAAAAGCCTTCAGCCATAGTGCATCCCTTTGTAAGCACCTAAGAACCCATACTGTGGAGAAATCCTATAGATGTAAAGAATGTGGTAAATCCTTTAGCAGAAGATCTGGCCTTTTTATGCATCAAAAAATTCATGCTCGAGAAAATCCCAATAGATATAATCCAGGTAGAAAGCCATCCACATCTCTCCCAGGATGTCAGAGAATTCATCCCAGAAAGAAGTCCTATTTGTGTAATGAATGTGGCAACACCTTTAAGTCTAGTTCATCTCTTCGTTATCATCAGAGAATTCACACTGGAGAGAAACCTTTCAAATGTGGTGAATGTGGGAGAGCCTTCAGTCAGAGTGCATCACTTATTCAACATGAACGAATTCACACTGGAGAAAAGCCCTATAGGTGTAATCAGTGTGGAAAAGGTTTCACTTCTATTTCACGACTCAATAGACATCGAATAATTCATACTGGAGAGAAATTATATAACTGTAATGAATGTGGCAAGGCTTTAAGTTCCCATTCAACACTTATCATTCATGAGAGAATTCACACTGGAGAGAAACCGTGTAAATGTAAAGTATGTGGGAAAGCTTTCAGGCAGAGTTCAGCTCTCATTCAGCATCAGAGAATGCACACCGGAGAAAGACCCTACAAATGCAGTGAGTGTGGGAAAACATTCAGGTGTAACTCATCCCTTAGTAATCATCAGAGAATCCATACTGGAGAGAAACCCTATCAATGTGGGGAATGTGGGATGTCATTTGGCCAAAGTGCAGCTCTTATTCAACATCAGAGGATTCATACAGGAGAAAAACCCTTTAAATGTAATACATGTGGGAAAACTTTTAGACAAAGCTCCTCACTTATTGCACATCAAAGAATTCATACTGGAGAGAAACCCTATGAGTGTAATGCATGTGGGAAACTCTTTAGCCAGAGATCATCCCTTACAAATCATTATAAAATTCACATTGAAGAAGACTCCTTGAAATCAGATTTGCATGTGTAAAAGCCTTAAACCAAAGCTTATCAGAGAATACGTACTTGAGATTGATTTATTGAACATTAGGAATATCAAGAAACTATTTTGATAGTCTTCATCAGATATTAAATTCCAAGGACTAAACCTTGGCCATGTAATAATTATGAGAAAATTTTCATACCTGTCATTCACTTTCTTTTTTTCTTTTAGCCATACTGGGGATTGAACCCAGGGGTGCTCTACTACTGAGCTATATCTCCAGCCCTTTAATTTTTATTTTGAGACAAGGTCTCACTATGTTGTCCAGTCTGGCCTTGAACTTGGCAGTTCTTCTGCCTCAGCTTCCCAAGTTGCTGGAATTACAAATGTACACCACTTAGCCTGTCTTGTCATTTACTCTTTAGAATGTCCTGCACAGGCACTTCACAGTTGCAGACATGATAGCAGCCATTTGTAAGATAAAAGATAGGCTTTTTTTTAACCCTGCCTTTATCAGAATTGTGCAAAATCTGCAACATGTTAATATGAAAAAAAAATCTGGGTTCGGGGTGCTGAGTTTCTCACTAGAAAGGCAACTGTCTAAACTACTAGCATATTTATTACAGCTAACACTTAAAGGAAAGAACTGATCTTAAAAATATATGCAGGGGCTGAGGTTGTGGCTCAGCGGTAGAGCGCACACCTAGCACGTGCGCGGCCCGGGTTCGATCCTCAGCACCATGTAAAAATAAATGCATTGTGTACAACTAAAGCAAAATAAATAAATATTTTTTAAAAATATGCATTTTTAGAGCAAAGGACCAAATAAAAAAAGAAAACAAACTATGAGCTACCTCTTGAGTGTCTGTAATTCACCTTTTCCTAATATACTGTCAAACTTTTTGCATAGTTTTCATTTAAAAAAAAGAAAAAGAAAATTATCTGCTCCTTTTGTTTCATGTTTATTATTAAGCCATATTTGCTATGCTCTGAGCAATGATACTGGATAATTTAAGTATAACTTTCGTTTGTTTTGGCAATCAGATCAAGATTAAAGCTATGCCAGGCATGGTGGCGCGTGCCTGTAATACCAGCGGCTTGGGAGGCTGAGGCAGGAGGATCCCAAGTTCAAAGCCAGCCTCATCAAAAGTGAGGTGCTACGCAATTCAGTGAGACCCTGTCTCTAAATAAAATATAAAATAGGGCTGGGGATGTGGCTCAGTGGCTGAGTGCCCCTGAGTTCAATCCCCAGTATCAAAAAAAAAAAAGGATGAAAGCTATATTTTTCAGTTGTTTGGGGGGAAAAAAAATCCCAGTATTTGGAAGAAACTACTACCAGTGGCAAAGTCTTGAAAAGGAATCACTTCATGAAGTAAGAGTTTATTTTCCTTGCTTGAGCTTTTCTAGTTTTTTACAATTTCAGACTGCAAAAGAAAAAAAAAAAAAAAAAACATGAACTTTGGAAGTGGTTTACATGGTAAACATTTGTTTATGCCTAGGCTTAGGCCAGGGACTATCCTGGGCACTAGAAATTGTATGGTTGAAAACAACAGGCCCTCTTCAAGAAGTCATTAATTTAAGAGGGGTAGGAAATTGGACGTTAAAGGAAACAGCAAATGAAAAATTGTCAGTGGTTTTCACAGAGAACTAGGTAAGTTGTGATGATACTATGTTGCAGAACAAACTTAAGAGTTTTACAGGAGGATGCAGAGAAAAGAAATGAAGACTAACCAAGGGAACTTGGAGAGATAATGTCCCAGAGACAGTAATACTGGTGCCCAGATTTGGAAGAATAGAGGGAATTCTTTGGAAGGTGAAATGAGTGCTCTAAATAGGGGAAACCACATATGCAAAGTTGTGGCACAATTGTAGAAAATCTGCTATAAGAAGTGATGAGACTGAATCTTCAGAAGAAAGCAGAAATGAGATAGCAAAACATCTTATTTGCCATAGTAAGGAGTTTAAATTTTACCCTGAAATTTATGGCACCAATTTTAAGTAAGGGAGACTGTTGTGGCAACAAAGGGATGAATTTAGGATGTTGAGCACAGCTGAACAAATAAGCTTAGTCACATAGGCTATTACAGTGATTTGATAGGTAAATGAGACTCCAAACACAAGGAAAGACAGTGAGGTATTATGAGTTGTAAAGCATGCTACTTTTATATATACAACAACATTGAATAAAAAAAAAAAGAATATGTGACAATATTAATGCAGTACAGAATAGATAGGGCATAGTCCTTGCAATCAAGTAATAGTGTTCGGTGAGTAAAAAGAAGGGTCAGTTAACATTCAGATTTGTCACCTGGAGGATGATGGTACAGTGCACCAAGACAGGAAATTTGAAAGTAATCAAGATTGATTTTGTACATGTTAAATATGGCATACAGTTTTAGGAAATGAGAGTTTAAAAACTAGAATTACGAGTAAAATATAGTAGTTAGTGAAAATCACAGTGCATGAAATTGGCCAGAAGAGTGAACAGATTAAAGTGAGAAACAAAGGGATCATGGATAAAACTAGGTAAAATACGCAGGAGAAGTTGATAGAGGTGTGTTGGGGGTGGGGAGGAGTTGAGCTAAGATCAAAAGGAGCAGTCCTATAAGTAGGAGAAATGCCATAAGTGTGATGACATGGAATCCAAAAGAGAATTGAATCATATAGTTCATGTGTTGGTCCACAAGTCAAGTAATAAGGAGAGAATAAATTGATAACCAAGCAGATCACTGAAGATGTTGGCAAGTACAGTATCAGTGAAGTAGAGTGAACAGAAGCTAGATTATTCTACCTGGGATTTTTATATGAAGGTGGAACTAGTCCAACATTAAAGACTGTTTCAGAAAGTTTAAATGAAGGGGAAAGAATAATTTAGGGAATATACATTTTAATGACTTAGGCAATGAGATATACACACTTTGGGAGTGGATTAAAGAACATGTTACTGGGTAGGCTGGGTGTGGTGGTGCATGCCTGTAATTCCAGTGGCTTGGGAGGCTGATGCAGGAAGATTGTGAATTCAAAGCCAGCCTCAGCAAAAGCAAGGCACTTAGCAACTCTGTAAGACCCTGTCTCTAAATAAAATACAAAATAGGGCTGGGGATGTGGCTCAGATGTGTGTGTGTATATGAGTGTGTGAATATATGTGTATACACACACACACACACATATACACACACTGAGCCACATCCCCAGCCCTATTTTGTATACACACACACACATATACACAAAAAAGTTCAAAACCAGCATTTTTGCGAAGTCCTAAGCAATTCAGTGAAACCCTGTCTCTAAATAAAATATGAAAAAGGACTGGTGGTGTTACTTAGTGGTTAAGCACTACTGGGTTCAATCCCTAGTATCAAAAAAAAAGATGCAGTTAACAGCACTTTCTATTCAGGTGCACAAAAACTTAATGGCTTCAAATCTATGCTTTGCAGTTGTTTCTTTTTTTCTTTTTTTTTTAAGGAAAGCGTGAGTTTATTCCTTATTCTTATTTCATTAAGAATTCTCCATTTTTATCAGTTTTGTATATTTGACATCTGTTACTTTTTAGCTTTTTTAAGAAAAGGCTTTGTTGATGAATTAAACTTTGAAAACTACTCAAGGACAGAGAGAAAGAACATTTTTTAAAAGAGTGGAAATTCTAAACTGAGACTGGAAAGAAATGTAGGCCTGGAACAGGTATATGAAGGTAGATAGAAAAATATTCCAAGTAGGGAAAAAAGCATACACAGTGGCAAGAAGGCATGAGAGGACATGATGTGCTTACTGTACTACTGTAAGTAGTATTTTTCAACTTCATTTTGTTTTTTACTAGTGTATAAAAATACAACTGACTTGTATATTGGCCTGGTATCTAGCAACTTTGCTCCATTTACTTATTTTTAGTAGTTTTGTTTTGTTATCCAACCATATTATCTGTACATAATGTAATTACCATGTTATATTTTTCTTTTCCAATCATAATACCTTTTATATATTTTTCTTACACTGTAGTGCTACATAGCACAGTCCAGTAGAACACTGAATAGAAATGATAATATTCAGTATTTCTCCATTTAATGTATTAGCAAACAAATTGACATTTATATATATATATCTGTTATGAAAAGGACATTGTCTCACATTTACTCCTTGTGTGCTGTGAGTTTTTATCATAAAAGGGAGTCATTTTTGTCATATGCATCTTTTGCATGGATTGAAATGATCATATCATTTTTCTCTTCATTATTTTAATAGAGAATTGCATTGTCCTAATTTTGATGATGTATTCCTGAGATAAATCCTTTTTGGTTATGATGTGTCATCATGTAGTGTATGTGTGCATTTGATCAGGTTTCTTCCCTAATAGAAACCTGATTGAAGTTACCAGAAATGTCTTCCAAGAACTTAAGAGCAGAAATAAATTTTTACCATCCAAAAATGAAAGATGGGTGAAATAGCAATACCCACAGAGGAAGGTGAAAGCAAGGCCAAGAGTACTGCAGGGGTGAGAGGCTCAGAGGAAGAGTGAATCAGCATCTGTAGAGACCCACATGGCTGGCATAAAGGGCTCCTGATAAGATAAAAGAAAAAAACTATTTGAAGTGAAAGCCAAAATTAGGCTGTCAGAGATATTGAATGGTTTCTTTAGTCTAAATATCAAAGAGTTTGGACATGATCCTAGAGGAATTATTAATTTATTTCTGGGGAGAAACTGTTTTAGGGAGAATGTCTGATGGGGCAGTTATTTCAGGGATAATTTTTTCAATCTGGCTCGAGAAATTGATGGAAGAACTGAATCTTGGAGGAGTTTGGGAGTCTTTAAAAAATATTCTTAGAAGTTAAAAAGAGAGAGAGAGACCAGTTCTGTTCCTACTGACAGACAGTTGTCCTGGCATTTTGCCAAATACCATAGCTGGTAAAATTCTTAATTAAAGCCTATATGATTATTATTTTTCAAAACCAATATGCAATTAGTCTTTCAAAACTAAGGGAAAAAAATAATATCTGGAGCTGCACCAAGATAAAGCCAAATATCTCCTTCCACTGGCTACCAGAAATTCATTGAAGTGGACAATGAACACAAATTTTATACTTTCAGAAGCATATGGCCACAGAAGTTGCTGCTAACACTGGGTGAAGAATGGAAGGGTTATGTATTCCAAATCAGTGATGGGACTGACAAACAAGGTTTCCCCATAAAGTGGGGTATCTTGACTCATGGCTGTGTTTGCCGGGTGCTGACTAAGAGGCATTCTTGTTATAGACCAAGGTGAACTGGAGAGAGAAAGCACAAATCTGTTTTAGGTTGCATTGTGGATGCCAATCTAAGCATTCTCAACTTGGTTATTGTTTAAAAAAAAGAGAGGGGGAAGGATAACCACTGTGCCTCATCAACTGGGACCCAAAATAGGTAGTAAATCCTGTAAACTTTTCAGTCTTTCTAAGGAAGATGAATATGTTGTCAGAAAACCCTTAAACAAGGAAAGTAAAACAAACAAATAAAAACAAACCTGGACCAAAGCACAGAAGATTCACTATCTCATTACTCCACAACATCTCATTACAACACAAGCACTGGCGTATTACTCTGAAGAAACAGTATACTAAGAAGAATAAGAAAAAGTCTGCAGAATATGCCAAACATTTGGTCAAGAGAGTGAAATAAGCCAAAGAAAAATGCCAGGAACAGATTGCCAAGAGAGCCAAGCCATTCTCTCTGAGAGCTTCTACTTCTAAGTCTGAGTCCAATCAAAAATAAGAATTTTTAAGAGTAACAAATAAGATCAGACCTTCAAAACAATTCAGTATCTGTAATGGTTGAGATCTGGAATTCTCTCAAAGGTTCAGGGTCAGAGGTAGGGTTTTGTGGAGTGATTTGATCATGAGGGCTCTCATCTCACTAATCTATTGATAGATTCTTTGCTGAAAAGACTAATGATGAAAAGGAGGTGATGAAAGTTGTAGGAGGAAGAACTAGTTTAAAGAAGTGGTTCCTTGTGGGCATTCCCTGGGGGCGTATAGTGAGTGTTCTTGGCCTCTCCCCGCCCCTCTTCCCCCCCCCGCCACTACTTGCTTATGTGAGGTGAATCTGTATTCACTCCACGACACGCTCCCTGCCATGACATGCTGGCTCACCTCAAGCCCACAGTGATGGAACTAAGTAAGCAACTATGACCTGAAACCTCTAGCTGTGAACCAAACTAAATCTTTCCTTTCAGTTGATTTTCTCAGGTATTTTATCAATGATGAAAAGCTGACTAGAGTATCATGTATGTCAATCTGTCTCAAGTTGTTAAAATCAATTTTTACATAATAACTTCCCATAGAAAATGAAAGATTTTTTTTTATTTTGAAATAACTTTCTGAGCTGGGCGTGGTGAAGCACACCTGTAATCCCAGCCGCTCAGGAAGCTGAGGCAGTAGGATCACAAGTTCAAAGCCAACCTCAGCAAAAGTGAGGCACTAAGCAACTCAGTGAGACCCTGTCTCTAAATAAAATACAAAATAGGGCTGGGGATGTGGCTCAGTGGCTGAGTGCCCCTGAGTCTAATCCCCAGTACAAAAAAACAAAAAAAAAAAAAAAAAAAAAAAAAACAATTCTGAGAGCAATGAGCAGAATGAAGAGAACTGTTTGTTTTCTAGCCCAAATTCTGTTTCAAGTTACATAATTTCTGGCTTCTTCAACTTCAGAAATTCCACAGTGTTGTTTGGTATCCTGCTTTATGAATTTAATGATGTGGATAAACTCAAAATTTTAAATGTTCATATGCATTTTTTTGTATAAAACTGCCAAGGTGAGTAGTAGAAAACAAAGAACTATAAAGAAATAGTACTGCTTCTGTGTTATTGTTACTAACATTATTGTGTATTGTTGGATTCAAATAACTAAATTATGCTTTATGAAATAAATTTCCAGCCTAAATATTAAATTATTTCAGGAAAATGGCGATGGACTAAACAGATGTGCTTCTTGCTATTTCTCCCACTAAATATATCTTTTTTAAAAACTACATCATATATAAAATAAGAATAAGAAGATTTTGGTGATTCTTTTTGCTTCATCTATCCCAGATATTGAGCTGAAGAAGCAGGAATCCCAGAAACACCAAGAAAGGAAAAAATAGCAAGTTTCAATAAAGCTTCTTTTCTCTATCTAGCAAGACCAGAAACTTTCAGACAATAACTTTCTACTTTAAGCAAACACACAGGTGATCCCATCATTCCACGCACTAGCAAAGGCCAAATGCAGAGCATAGACTCCCACCCCTGCAAGGTTGTAAAGATGGGCCATAAAACCCCTGCTGCATAGTGTCAGAGCAGACCAAGAGCTGACCAAGACGAGACCACACTGGCTAGTAAGGGGCACCTGACACATGCTGCTAATAATAGTGGAGACCCTGTGGGGTACCTGGATTTCCACCCCACCCAGTAAGAAGAAGCCCCTGCCACTTCCCAGATAGGATAGTGTCAGTGGAGACTTACTGTCCAATCAAAACATTTACTATCCACATTTCAACCTCATGGTGTCACCAGAGGCAAAATAGGAATCAGTAAAAGGGCATACTTGCCCCTCTGAACCATGGTGATATCAGTAAAGGCCTAGTGAGGAGGTGGAACTCCCACCCCCACCAAGCAATAAATAGGAGATCCTTACCTCAGGTGTCTAGAGAAGAAGTGGGAGATCTGTGATTCTATTCCACCTGGTTATAATGAAGTATTACCTATTCTTCCTCTGCTGCAGCAGTATCAAAGCAAGCCATATGAAAGAAAAAGTTCACATAAGATCCAGAGTTTCATAATGTAATACTAAAAATGTTTAGGTTTTAACAAAAGACATTCATTACACCAAGAACCAGAAATATCACTAGGATGAAAAAGAAGATAACAGCATACACCAAAAATTTAATGACAGAGATGTTAAAATTATCTGACAAAAACAAAGTTGATAGAGTATGAAAATATTTCAATGAACAATTATTTAAATATTAGAAACAAAAGTCTGAGCAAAGAAATTGAAGGTCTCAGAAAAGAGATAAAGACAAATAAATGGAAATTTTATACCTGAAGAAATACAGTTATCATGTTATGTTTTAAACCGATTGCATAACAGCAGAACAGTGAACAGAGGAAAGTATCAGTGAATTCAATTGTAAACAATAGGAATTAATTAAACTTAAAGATGGAGAAATAACAAATGGGGGGGCAGATTCAGGAACCTGTAGGAGTATAACAAAAGATTTTTTTTTTTATCATGAGTGTTCAGAAGGGAGAAGAAAAAGACTTTGGAGTACTAATGGATGAAAGTCCTCAAATTTAGCAAAAGACATACATCTACAGGTTTAGGACATTGAGCAAGCTCCCAGATCATAAATCCAAAGATATCCACACCAAAACACCTCATAGTAAAATTTCTGATAACAAAAGTCAAAGGAAAACTCTGAAAGGAGACGAGAGAACAATGACACCTTTTCTAAAGTGACTTTTTCTAAAAAAAAAAAAAAAGAAGCAAATTTCTCATCAGAATCATTGAGCCACAAAACAGTTTTCAAGTGCTGAAATAAAAAAATTCTCAACTCAGAGGAATAAAATCAGCAAGATGAGGGAATAAGAAGTCCCACACCTTCATTCTCCCATGGAGACATTGACTAAACATTAAAATGTGAACCAAATTGCTTTTTTTAAGAATGACAGAAACTAGTTAAGGGGTTGCAGCACCTCAGGTAAGTGCACAAACAAGAAGAAACAGTGACGTGGGTAGGAAAAATGTTGACATTTTACACACCCTAGCCACTCCACTGACCCAGAATAGCAAGGAAGGAATAAATGTGGGAATGTGAAGTTAGTTCTCTATTATAAAACTCAATGAAGGTAACATATACCACATTAACAGAAGGAAGGTCAAAACCACTCAGTCAGTTTGATTGATGTAGAAAAATCAGTTGACAAAATTTAACACCATTTTATTAAACAAGAACACTAAAAAACCTAGGCAAAGAAAGTAACTGCCTCAACATAATACAGACCATGTATGAAAAACTGACAGCAAAAGACAAGGTTGTAAAAGACTGAAGCCCTTCTTCTAAGATCAGGAACAAGGGAAGGATGCCCACTCTTGCCACTTCTAGTCAACAGTACTGAAGGTTCTAGCTAGAGCAAGAATAATTAATAAACAAAGGCAGCCTTATTGGAAAGGAAGAAGTAAAATTATCTGTCACACCTGACATGTTATATATTGAAAACACTGAATATTTCACCCCACAAAACATTTTAGAACTAGTAAACCTTTACTTAGTGATGTTATAGATCACAGTAATCTTTACAACAAAAATTGAATGTTGGAACACAACTTTAAATGAGCTGAAGTCTAGCCTATTTTGGAACCATTCTAACATGGAGTAAGGTGGAAAGCAGAACCTTATCTCAGGTAAGGTGGGGCTTTTCACAAATAATACAACATTACTTCTGAAACATGAATCAAACAAAGGCTAAGAGAGCTTTTCACTTTCTTTTTGTGGAAGAAGTGGCAAAATGCTTCTATGTTTTACAATGTCACATTTAAACAGATCAGGCTCTCCTTATTACCTTCCAAAAATACATTTAAATTGCAATTCCAGTGCAAAAAATAACACAAAATTGTATATATAACAAAATTGTATATATAACAAAATTGTATATATATATATAACAAAATTGTATAATATATATAACAAAATTGTATATATAACATCACTAAGTAAAGGTTTACTAGTTCTAAAATGTTTTGTGGGGTGAAATATTCAGTGTTTTCAATATATAACATGTCAGGTGTGACAGATAATTTTACTTCTTCCTTTCCAATAAGGCTGCCTTTGTTTATTAATTATTCTTGCTCTAGCTAGAACCTTCAGTACTGTTGACTAGAAGTGGCAAGAGTGGGCATCCTTCCCTTGTTCCTGATCTTAGAAGAAGGGCTTCAGTCTTTTACAACCTTGTCTTTTGCTGTCAGTTTTTCATACATGGTCTGTATTATGTTGAGGCAGTTACTTTCTTTGCCTAGGTTTTTTAGTGTTCTTGTTTAATAAAATGGTGTTAAATTTTGTATATATATCAACAGGTTACTTTATCTAGCTATAAAACATCAAATGACATGAATAAATACCAACCAAATTTGTTATTTCTATACAAATCCTAGACTATTGTTACAGATAATTTTAGTTTGGAGAACTTGGCAAAATGCTTCCCTTAACATTTACATTTAACTAACTTTCTCAGATGCATACACATACCTAGTAGCACATAGTGAGGGTTTTAACTATATTGTTATAACCTAAATAACATTTGTTAGCCAGTTATAGAGTAACCATTTAAGACTTTAAAACAGGTACAAACCCTAATTTCTTTTTTTAAATTTCTACTTATTTTATCTATTTTTTTATTCAAAGTTGTATTTATAATAGGAGTATGCATTATAATTCATAATAAACATATAGAGCATCTTTTTACAAAACACTGTTTGTATACAATGTATATTTGTACCATTCAAATCTTCAATCATGCATTTAGGATAATGACATCCATCTTATTCAACCACCTTTTCTTTTTTCCCCTCCCTCCCCCCTTGCTCCCTTCCTTCCCCTCCCTCCCCTTTGACCTTTCTAGCATTCCTCTAATCCTCCTATGTACCCGACCCAACACCACTGTGGATCAGCCTCCTTATATCAGAGAAAACATTCAGTATTTGGATTTTTGAGATTGACTAACTTCACTTAGCATTATATTCTCCAACTTTATCCATTTACCTGTGAATGCCATTATTTTAATTTCTTTTATTGCTGAGTAAACCCTAATTTCTTTATGACTTAGTTTACCCAAGGAATAAAACCTAGTAAAAAAAATTATCCTAAGGGGGCTACAAGTGACAGCATTGGGGTGGATCTCCCAGCTACTCACTCACGTGGGACAACTGCCACATGGGACTACCACCACAGAAAGGGACCATTTGCATCAGTGTGGTCGCCCAACTGAGCGGAGAGCACGCTGAGGCCACTCTCACGCAAGACACCTGGCAACTCCCCATGCACAGGAACTCCAGAAGCTGCTCCCATGTGGACCCCCATCTGCCAATGTGGGGCAGCCACCGCCACAGAGCTCATATCTGAACCCAGCATCTGGCGCCATTGCCTGGCTTCATCACCCAGCTCCATCACTGGGCTCCCTCCATATGACCCAACACTGTGTCATGGAAAGTGGGTGCCTTTATCTTGGGTCACCTTTCAGTGCTATTTCCCAAGGGTGGCAACTTCCAGCTTGGAACTCCAGCTGACCAGGTACACAGTTTGTAACTTTTCCCCTCCCCCCCCCCCAGCAGCCACTACACTGGTACAGTGACTCTGTGGTAACCTTCACCATCCAGAGGGCGGAGATACCAGCTGACAACAGATGACCCCATCTATTGGATTTGAAGGGAAGCAGTAAATCTCCTTCAAGATTTTTTGTTTTTGTTTTTGTTTTTCTTCTCCCTCTATTCCCCAACACCCTCACACCCCCAACTTATGTGAGACCAAGCATGAATTAGAATTTTGAGAATTGGGGCATCCGAATAGTGTATCAAAGTTGTGTTGTATATTATTTTTTCATTTCCCTTTTTACTTTCTTTTTTCTTTCCACCAATTTCTACCATTTTTGACATTTTTTTTATTTCTCTTAATATATATGTGTATTTGTTTTATGTACACCACTGTCTTCCCACTAACTTGTATACCCCAAATTACTTCCTCTCTCTTCTACTGCTACTAATCTACCTCCTTAGACTTCTCTTTCACACTTCCTAAGAAATAGTGACTTAATATCCTCACCTCCTACCTCCTCAGCCTACCATATCTTTGTCCAACATCAGAAACTATAAACCCCTTTACAAACCTACAGAGCATGTTGTGGATAATAATTGAATTCACTGCTTTTGTACATTGTGACCAAACTGTAAACATCTTAATAGCAAATGTCTGGTTTTAGGGTGTAAATTGTTCATATTTTTGGGGATCTGTTAACATTGTCCTACAGGGGCTTTATAAAGCTATAGGGTAAAAGCAAAAAAGCCTCGGATTCACACTGCTGGAAGAGAAGACACACAAGCAATATGAAAAGACAAGGAAAGAAAGTTCCCCAAACAAATAAATATACCTCATTATTAGAATCCATAGCAAGCACATCAGAAGAAATGACAGAGAAGGAGTTCAGGACGCACATAATTAAAATGTTCTGCAAAATAAAAGATGATATAAGAGAGCAAATACAGGCAGCAAAAGATCATTTTGACAAAGAACTACATAAACAAATACAAGAAGCAAAAGATTACTTCAATAGGGAGGTAGAGGTTCTAAAACAAACCAAACAGAAGTCCTGGAAATGAAAGAAACAATAAACCAAATTAAAAGTTCCACTGAAAGCATCACTAACAGATTAGACCACTTGAAGACAGGACCTCAGACAATGAAGACAAAATATATAATCTTGAAAAAAATGTAGACCACTGAAGGAGCCCCAATTAGGGAGATGGCTAGTACGGTTAGCTGGAAGCCATAAGTTCCACCTGATAATAAGTATGTATGTGACGCACCTGTAAATGCACGTGAGGCACCCACAAAGCTAAAGATATATAACCAGGTGAAAGCGGTCGGAGTCAGAAGGAAGGAATTCATTCAGTCAGTCGTGCAGTCGCTCAGTCGGTCGGAAGAAGAGTTTGGGTCGGAGAAGAAGAAAAGAGTCAGAGCGGCCAGAATGTAGTCAGAAGAAGAAATAAGAGTCAGAGCGGTTAAGAGTTCGGACAGAAGAGAAACCAGATAGAAGAAGTAATTGCTGGTCAGAGTCAGGCCGAGGCTGCCGAAGAAGAAAGAAGAAAGAAGAAAGAATCTCTCTAATCTCTCTCTCTCTCTCAAGCTCTCTCTCTCTCTCTCTAAGCTGAAGAAAGAGGAAAGAAGAATCTTTCTCTAAGCTAAGCTCTCTCTAAGCTAGCTCTCTCTAGAAAGAAGAAAGAAGAATCTTTCTCTCTCTCTCTAAGCTCCCTCTAAGCTGAAGAAGAAAGCTCTTTCTAAGCTAAAGAAATCTTTCTTTCTCTCTTTAAGCTCTCACTAAGAAAGTAGAAGTAAAAGTAGAAGAATCTTCATTCTGCCTCCGAGTTTTTCTCCCGTGGCATTGTGGCTGTAAGTCAGGCAGCTAACAGACCACACAGTGAAAATGGTAAGAAACCATGATCAGAACATTCAAGAAATATGGGATAGCATAAAAAGACCAAGTTTAAGAGTTATTGGATAGAGGAAGCTGTAGCGTTCCAATCCAAAGGAATGAGTAATCTATTCAATGAAATAATAGCAGAAAAATTTCCAAATGTGAAGAATAAATGGGAAAACAAAATTCAAGAGGCTTACCAGACACCAAATGTACAAAATCACAATAGATCCACACCAAGGCACATTATAATGGAAATGCCTAATATACAGAATAAGGAGAGAATATTAAAAACCATGAGAGAAAGGAATCAGATTACATATAAGGGAAAACCAATTAGATTATGTGCAGATTTTTCAACCCAGACCTTAAAAGCCAGAAGATCCTGGAACAACATATATTAAGCTCTGAAAGAAATGGATGCCAACCAAGAATCTCATATCCAGCAAAATTAAGCTTTAGATTTGATGATGAAATAAAAACCTTCCACAATAAACAAAAGTTAAAGGAATTTACAACTCAAAAGCCTGTACTACAGAACATCCTTGGAAAAATAGTCCATGAAGAAGAATTGAAAAACAACAGTGAAAATCAGCAAAGGGAGAGATTAAACTAAAGGAAACACTAATCAAAGGAGAAGCCAAGTCAAGTTAAATGCCAAAAATAAACAAAAATGGCTGGGAATATATAAATCGTGTCTTAATAAGAACCCTGAATGTTAATGGCCTAAACTCACCAATCAAAAGACACTTAGACTGACAGATTGAATTAAAAAAAAAAAAAAACAAGAATATGCTGCCTTCAAGAGACTCATCTCATAGGAAAAGACATACACAGACTGAAGGTGAAATGCTGGGGAAAATCATACCACTCACATGGACTGCAGAAGCAAGCAGGAGTTTCCATCCTCATACAAATAAAGTAGACTACAAGCCAAAGTTAATCAAAAGGGATAAAGAAGGATATTTCATACTGCTTAAGGGAACCATTCATCAACAAGACATAACAATAATAAATTTACATGCCCCAAATAATTGAGTGCCTACGTTCATCAAACAAACTCTTCTCAAGTTCAAGAGTCAAATAGACCACAACACAATAATTCTGGGAGATTTTAACACATCTCTTTCACCACTGGATAGATCGTCCAAACAAAAGCTAAATAAAGAACATTTAGACCTCATTAGTACAATCAATAACTTATACTTAACGAACACATATAGAATATTTCATCCTTCAATGAACAAATACACTTTCTTCTCAGCAGCACATAGATCCTTCTCTAAAATAGATCATATATTATGCCACAAAGCTCTCTTAGCAAATATAAAAAAGTAGAGATACTACCCTGCATTCTATCAGATCATAATGAAATGAAATTAGAAATCAAAAATAAACTAAAAAATAATAAAACCTACTCCAAACCTGGAGACTAAATAATAAGCTACTAAATGAGCAAGGGGTTGCAAAAGACATCAAGGGGGAGATTAAAAAATTCTTATAGGTGAATGAGAACATAGATACAATGTATCAAAATCTCTGGGATGCTATAAAGGCAGTACTAAGAGGAAAGTTCATTGTATGGAGTTCATTCCTTAAAAGAAGAAAAAGTCAACAAATAAATGATTTAACATTACATCTCAAAGCCCTCAAAAATAAGAAAAAATCAACACCAAAAGCAGTAGAAGACAGGAAATAATTAAAATCAGAGCTGAAATCAATGAAATTTAAACTAAAGAAACAATTGAAAAAATTGATGAAACAAAAAGTTTGTTCTTTGAAAAAAATAAACAAAATTGACAGACCCTTAGCCATGATAATAAAGAGAAGGAGAGAAAAAACTCAGATTACTAAAATCCATGATGAAAAAGAAAATATCACAACAGACACTTCAGAAATATAGAAGATAATTAGAAATTATTTTGAAAACTTGTACTCTTAATAAAATAGGAAATACTGAAGTCATTGGCAAATTTCTAGAGTCATATGAATTTCCCAAATTTGATCAGAATGTTATATACAATTTATTTCTTTAATATTTATTTATTTGCTTTTAGTTGTACACAATGCATTTTTACGTGGTGCTGAGGATCGAACCTGCACCGCACACATGTTAGGCGAGCACTCTACTGCTGAGCCACAACCCCAGCCCAATATACACAATTTAAACAGATCAATTTCAAGTGATGAAATAGAAGACGCCATCAGAAGCCTACCGACCAAGAAAAGCCCAGGACTAGATGGATACATGGCCGAGTTCTACAAGACCTTTAAAGAAGAACTAATACCAATACTCTTTAGTTTATTTCAGGAAATAGAAAAAGAAGGAGCACTTCCAAACTCATTCCATGAGGTCAATATCACCGTGATCCCCAAGCCAGGCAAAGACACACCAAAGAAAGAAAACTTCAGACCAATATCTCTAATGAACATAGATGCAAAAGTTCTCAATAAAATTCTGGCAAATCAAATACAAAAACATATCAAAAAGGTAGTGCACGACGATCAAGTTGGGTTTATCCCAGGGATGCAAGGATGGTTCAACATACGGAAATCAATTAATGTAATTCATCACATCAATAGACTTAAAGACAAGAACCATATGATCATCTCAATAGATGCAGAAAAAGCATTCAACAAAATACAGCACCACTTCATGTTCAAAACACTAGGAAAACTAGGGATAACAGGAACATATCCCAACATTGTAAAAGCTAGCTATGCTAAGTCCCAGGCCAACATCATTTTAGATGGAGAAAAATTGAAAGTATTCCCTCTAAAAACTGGAACAAGACAGGGATGCCCTCTTTCACCACTTTTATTTAACATACTACTAGAAACACTGGCCAGAGCAATTAGACAGATGAAAGAAATTAAATGGATACAGATAGGAAAAGAAGAACTCAAATTATCACTATTTGCAGATGATATGATTCTATACCTAGAAGACTCAAAAAATTCCACCAGAAAACTTCTAGAACTAGTAAATGAATTCAGCAAAATAGCAGGATATAAATTCAACACCCATAAATCAAAGGCAGTTATGTACATCAGTGACAAATCCTCTGAAAGGGAAATGAGGAAAACTACCCCATTTACAATAGCCTCAAGAAAAAAATGAAACTGGGAATCAACCTAACAAAAGAGGTGAAAGACCTCTACTGCTGGGGGCCAGCCCCAGCCAGGGAGTACAATGCGAGCACTCAACGAAGTACGAAAGCAGAGAAGCAGCGATGGGGAAAATAACACACTGACACATGAGTCAGGCTGTGGAATCTTCTCTCTTTACTTTCACTTTGTTGTAGGTTTTCAAGCATAATTTTTGGCAGTACAGATTGTTTATACTTTCTTTGGTGATTTCATTAAAGACATGACTTAATTTATAGATTACATTTTAGACATATTAAATTTCTTATTTCATATATTTCAAGGTTTTGAGGTCACTTGCACCTTTTCAAGACCCTGTACATGACTGCCTGGGTATATTATAATTTCGTCATTATTTATCTAATTAGTTTGGGTGAAAATTTATTTCTCATGGATTCCCTGAAACTGTTTTCTCTGCACACCATTCAGGCTGTCTGATAAAAGTCAACTTTCTCTGTCTGGGATTCCAAAGCACTATTGTTTTTCTTTTATAGCAGTTGTTTATAAAACCTAGAAGCAGGGAAAAGAGGGAGGCAAGGCTGAATGTTAGCTTATGAAGGACTTTTTGCTCTAAGGGATTTATATCTACTTTAAAAGTAAGAGAAATTTATTTTTAATCACAAAAAGACTCTTAAAGCTTATTAACTAGAAATCAAGTACTTATAGAAAAAGATTTGTGTTACTTATTTTATGTAAGGTTTCTTAATTTTCAAGGAAAGATAAATATACAGAGTTAGTCTGGATCTAAATAATTGAAATAGCGACACCTGGTGGCCATATAACTCTTTCAGCACCATGATATCTTTCATGAAAAAAGAGAGGGCTTTATCAACAGAAAGGTTATAGGGAAGCATAGAGAATATGAGCAGATCACATTGGAGTAACAGCCATTAGCCAATCCTTGTGGTGGTTTGATTTTTCGTCATATGTCAGGGCAACACCCCTGGGCCAGGCCACGTCCATATATCAGGAAGTCATATTTTTGGCTGACGTATTCTCAATGTCCCCAACATTTCTTTTCCCCCTTTCTGTTGATGGGAGTCCACCCTACTCGAGAATGCGCCTGTCTTAGGTTGCATTATCGCTAAGATCTTACCTGTCATTGGCTGCCATTCTAGCACTTCAGGCGGACTTACCCAAGGCCACCAAGCCGTAGTGACTGGGGGGGAAGACATGGGACAAAACAGTCGCCTTTGGGAAGGCTTCCCATGGATGATTTAGACTTCCACATCCTGTCAAGGACCATGGCCTAGTTCATAGGGCTCCCAATCATCATTGCTGAGGGCAGCATATTGTTGGCGGACCACTATAGGCTGTACTGATTTTGCCCTATCCTCAAGGAAGATGCCACTAAAATGCTATAGAAAATGCCACAACACTCTACAACAAAAACTACAGAACACTAAAGAAAGAAATTAAGGAAGACCTTAGAAGATGGAAAGATCTCCCTTGTTCTTAGATAGGCAGAATTAATATTGTCAAAATGACTATACTACCAAAAGCATTATACAGATTTAATGCAATTCCAATCAAAATACCAATGGTATTACTCATAGAAATAGAAAAAGCAGTCATGAAATTCATCTGGAAAAATAAGAGACCCAGAATAGCTAAAACAATCCTTAGCAAGAAGAGTGAAGCAGGTGGCATCACTATACCAGACCTTAAACTATACTACGAAGAAATAGTAACAAAAACAGAATGGTATTGGCACCAAAATAGATGGGTAGACCAATGATACAGAATAGAGGACACAGAGACTAACCCACATAACTACTTATATTAGACAAAGGTGCCAAAAACATACATTGGAGAAAAGATTGATTGTCTAGATGTTAATAACCATTCTCTAACACGTACTCAACTAGGGTCATCTTGACCCCATTCCCTTCTACTTGATCGTTACTATACCAACCTGGAAAGTCCCATGGGAAATATTATTGTACCCATTGCTTTGTCTCAATAACTTCCTAGATTCAGCTTATGTACTTGCTTGCATTGGCTTGCTTGCATTGGCTGAAACCCTGCAATTGAATATTCCACCCTCTGTGATTTTTCTTTTTATAAACCCTTGAAAATCACTGCTGGTGCGCCATCTTGTCTCACTGTGTGATGTGTGAGGATGGTGGCCACTGATCAGCTTAATAAAGGCTTTTTATTGGCTCAAGTGTGATGTGGCTTGGATTTTTTTAAAAAAAAATATTTATTTATTTACCTTAGTTGTACACAATGCAATGCATTTATGTTTACGTGGTGCTGAGGATCGAACCCGGGCCGTGCACGTGCAAGGCGAGCGCTCTGCCACTGAGCCACAACCCCAGCCCCATGGCTTGGATTTTTAATTGGCATTATGCTGGGTACAACATTTGGTACAACAAGGTCAGATTGTGTTATAGTAAACTGTCTTTCTCTTAGACAGTCTTATACCTATAGATGGCACATTCAGCCAAGATCTCCCTGCTCAAGAGACTACTAGTAAGATCAATGCAGCATAGCCCATGTCTTAAAAGGCCAATAACATTTACCAAAACAAACAAACAAACAAAAAACAAACAAGAGATGATCACTCCTAGGCACAGTGTTGTATGCCTGTAATCCCAGTGACTTGGGAGGCTGAGTCAGGAAGACCATGAGTTCAAAGCCAGCAATGGAGAGGCACTAAGCAACTCAGTAAGATAATGTCTCTAAATAAAATACAAAATAGGTCTGGAGATGTGGCTCAGTGGTTGAGTGCCCCTGAATTTAATCCCTGGTGAAAAAAAAAAAAACAAAAAAACAAAACAAAAAAAAAAAACCACCAAAACCATGGCTGACAGATGGGAAACTTTAAAGCATACAGATGTATATATACAAGTTTCTTGCACTTACTTTACCTTTGATGGACCAACTCCAACTGCCAAATTGTATAATAATACAAAAAGCTATTCAAAAGCCCGGTTGTTACAGTAAAACATTATCTTAAGCAGGTTTATACCTATCTATATGTGTAAACTTCTGCAGATTGTGGACTTCTGAGCCCCTCCCCCTGGGTATAAAGTTCTGAAACTGCCTGAACTGAGTTCAGGGGGATTGATAAATTGCAGTGAAAGCTTTTCCCTCTGAACCTGGCTGCAGCCAAATAAATCTGCTTCCTGTGGCCCTTCAAATTACTTTACCTCTGACAGAACAACTCCAATTGCAAGATTGTACAAAAATGAAACACAGGGAAAGACAACCAGAGAGGAGCCCCAAAACCATGGCCAACAGATAGGAACCTTTAAATTGACCAGCCAAGATCTTTCCCAAGAGACTACCCATAGAATCAATGTAGTATTGGCCATGTCTTAAAAGGGGGTAGTAACAAATACAAACAAAACAGAAACACAGACAGAAAACCAGAGGGAATTCTCAAACCCAGGGCCAGCAAACAGATGTTAACATAGAACAAAAATATCCCCAGGTGAGTCCCATTTAACCATGACTCCTTACACTAGTGGCACCACAGATGTCCCCAGAAAGAGGGACCAGGTGTTCCTACGAAGAGGAACCAGATGTGTGGAATCAAGGGTCTTGGCATGCAGAGTGGGGGACTTATTAGATGGATGAGTTTGTCATGAATTTACTGAATTCAGTTTCCTTTTTTTCAAAGTGGACTGGCAGCTGTATGGAAAATAAAAAGAGACACAGAGACAAGATGCAGAGGCAGGAAAGATGACTGCTTGTCCAAGTGGCCATATTTATTTATACCAGTAGGTTACATTAGGTCATTAGTGCCATAACTACATTATTGTTTATTGTATCACTAAGGTTGCTTATGCTGCAGTTGCATTCTACAGTTACATTATGCACTGTTAGGAGCTTTGTGCCGCAAGAAAGTCCATTGTCTGAAGTTACTGTTAAGTGGGCAGGTCCAGGAGTATCAGGGGTTGGTGAAACATTGTAGTTATCTGGCAATCAAGTTTCTTTATTTCAGGAGCTATGTGCCTGAGATCAAAGTCAAGGCTGATAAGACTTGTAGCACAGAGCCTCCTCACGCAGGCATTGCTACAGCATCTAGGCATCCCATGTCTTTGCACAGAAGTTTTCTTAGCAGCCAGGCATTCTGCATCTTTGCACAGAAACTTCCTAGCCACTAAGCATGCCACAATCATGAAGCCATCAGAGACCCCAATCACAAACACAGAACACTTACAGGCAGCTGCTGGGACAGTCCCTCAGTCTCTCCCTTTACATACAGGAATGGCTCCTCTGGTTCAACCTGAGGCAAACTCACCTTGTCTCCTAACTCTCCTGAAGTTGACTGTCAGCAATTTTGCCATCAACCTTGCATACTCAGCATAGAAGTGAGGTTCCTTGAAGAACCAGGCCTACCCAAGAAATTTGAAGCAAGGGATGCTCTTGGGTCCCATCTGGAATGCCAAATTTGTTGCCAAAAGTTCAGCTCTTGTCCCCAGTGCCAATCTAGTAACGAGGACACAGTTTTGAGAAAAAGGAAAAAAGAAGCCTTATTGCTTTGCTAGCAAAGGAGAAACACAGGGGATTCCTGTTCCAGAGGCTATGATTCTGCCCATCAGCAGGAACAGGGTCTTTTAAAGAGGTGATTCATAGGCTACATTCCACGTGTTCTCTGTTGGAGTTGTAATTCACTTGTTAATTTGAGAGAGAGTCATTTCTGAGATCTTCTGGTGCTATCCCCAAAGTGTGGATTACTTCACTCTTATGGTGGGTGGGTGCTCAAAGACAGATTACCCTGTCTGTGATGGGGAAGAATATGGAGGGGGAGACATTAGGAAGGAGCAGGAAGGGAGGAATAGAAAGAAACATGTTCATTCTAAAAATCAGTTTCAGTGGCACAGCAGCAAGGGCTATATTCAAAGTATAAAATGGATCACTATTACAAGCTTAGACGTTCACATATGGTTCTGGGAAGAGCATGGAGCAAAATATATGTTAAACAGACATTGAAAAGTATAAAGGCTATCTCATTCTTTTCATCCAGGTTTACCCCAACCTTCTTTCCTATAAATTACATCTGGATTCACCACTATTTTCCAATTTCCACCTCTGAAACAAACAGTTGGCTAGAGGTGTTCCCACATGTGAGCTTCAAATTCCTTTACATTTGAAATAGGTCTTGATAGAGCTCGTCAATATGTCTACCAGTTAGCCTCCAGGTGTGGTTCCTGTTTTTGAGTAAGACTGATTCTTGATATTCTTATTCAATGTCAAAACATCATAATGGGGATGTGATAAGATGTTCAACAATTGGAATTTATTGAAAAAACTGTATGATATGCAAAATAATGAGGTGCCTTTATATTGCATCATATAAAAATTAACTAAAATTGGATTAAGTAGGGCTAGGGTTGTAGCTCAGCGGTAGAGTGCTTCCCTAATTGCATAGCAAGTGCGAGGCACTGTGTTCAATCCGCAGCACCACATAAAAATAAACAAATCAAATAAAGGTATTGTGTCCATCCACAATTAAAAAATAATTTTAAAAATGGGGGACTGGGGATGTGGCTCAGTCTTTAAGTGCCCCTGGGTTCAATTTCTGGAACCAAAATCAAAATTTAAAACATAAACTGGACTAAGATACTTAAATATAAGACCTGACTTCAAAATCCACAGAAAAAAACATGGGAGAAATCTTCATGATATTAGATTTGATAATCATTTCCTGGATGCAACACCAAAAGCACAGGCAATAAATACAAAACTAGACAAATGGAACTAAATGTGTTTTTAAAAATATTTTATTAGTTGTAGATGGACACAATACCTTTATTTTATTTATGTGGTGCTGAGGATCAAACCCAGGGCCCCACACATGCAAGACGAGTGTGCTCCACCGCTGAGCCACAGCCACAGCCCAGAACTAAATGTACTTTAATGCCATTCCTCATCTTAGGTTACAGGACTGGTGTTATACCTGGTGTTGGTATTTCTATGTCAGGTTTCTGAAAGTGGAGAGTCAGATTTCCATTTATCTCTCTTATTCTGACTGGAGATTTTTCAGGTATGCCAAGAAAATAGCATCCATTTACCAGGTCCAAGATGTTGTTGTTGCTATTTGTTAGCACAAAAAGACAAGGCCAGCTGCAAACTTCATGGATCAGCTATTTATTCTGATTTTATGCAAGAATGGGGTGATGCTGGTGGAGCCATTTTTCTTCTGGAAAATGAGCCCCTGGACAAATTTATTACTGTTTAATGTTTACCAGGAGAACTGAGGACCACTTTCTCTACTCTTCGTTCAACTCCCCCTTAATGTTAGGTGGTGGAGTTTTTGACCTTAGTTGGTCCTCTCAGGAACTGTCATGGTGGCTAGGGGCTAAATCTACAAGTCAACCCCATGTTAATGTAGGCACTGGGGTCAATGGCTGGTCAGAAGTTAACTTAGTGCTCAAGGAATCTTCATTCCCAGACAAATGGAGATACCTCTGGCCATAATTTTTAGCTTCACATCAACATCAATGGACTCTGTAAAGAGTTACTTCCATTAATCCTTTTCTTTTGACATGTTATCCCATTAGCTCCTTTGCTTCTGTTTATTTTCTACAAATTAACTACCACCCTTTGTTTTCTCATCTCTTTGGAAATAGTTTAAAGAAACCCTAAGTAACTTAAAGAACACTTGTGACCTTGCCATACATTTCACTGCTCATTGCTTGCTGCTTCCTAAGAGTGTGCCCTTATATTTCCTGACCTTTTCAAACCATCCCTTACATTTGCTTTTAGTGGTGTAGAGGAGGAAAAATATCTTTTTCTTTACTCATCCTAGGTTCATGACAGACTTCCATAACAGAAGATGGATAACAAGAGAAAAGTATACATATTTATGGAATATAAGTTGTACATGACACAGGAGCCTTCAGAAGGAAATGAAGACTCAAAGAAACAGTTAAACTTGTGTATTTTATACAAAGTTTGATGAAGAGTGGGTACTTGTGGAGAAATAAAACCAGACAAAGGCAGTATGATCTGATAGTTATACCCTGGGGGGAATTTAACAAGACCTATTTGTCAGATTCTTCTCTTGTGCAGGGACAGGTTTTTCATTTGGTAAAATTGTTTGATGCTGAGTTACCTTAGTTTGTGTGAACTGTGAAACTTTTTATATTTTTCCATGTTTTGAAATAATTCAGACAACTGTGAAAGAGAAAGAGCTAGACACTAATAAAATGCAGTAGAGCCAGATTTTATTCCATACTATTGCAATGCAGAGAGCTGAACAGTAAAACAGAGCTGAACTCTGAATTCAACAAAGACATCAGGAGATTTTGGGCCAACAAGCAGAGTGAGAGTGTCAGTGGACGAAAAATTACTAAGAGGAAACATCAAGAGGTAGGTTCCTGTTAAAGGCAGGCCAATGACTTAATACATCAAGGGCATGGGATAAGGGACTTGATCACCTATCCAGGGTGGGAGACTTAACAGGATTCTTGCTAAAACTGGGCTTGGCGGTCCCAATAGGAGACCTAGTCAAAAGAGGGCTCTAGGAGACTGGGTAAAATTTGATTTAGGAATTGGGCTTTGTCACAGCAAAGAGGCAGAAGAAATTAGCAGTTATTTTTAGAAAACCAATTTTTACAACCTAAGGTATCATTTTTCTGCACCAAAATGCCAAACACTTCAGCAAGTTCCAAAGTGGCAAATCTGTTGATACTACCTCAACGCAGGGCACACCTTTAATTGAAGGGTTTTACTGGCTTTTTACACAGTGATAATTTTTAAGTTCTCAGAGAAGCTCCTGAAACGGAACCAGAGAATCGGATATAGTAGCTAAGGCTCACGGAGTATCCTCCATGTACCTGGTGTGTTCCTTTGCAAAGGGTCCTCTGGGCTCCCCTCATTTCAAAGAAGGAAAATTCAGGCTTAACCAAGGATGTCTGTCTTCAATCCCCTTCGACAGGATCTAAGAAGAGTTTCTTGGGGGAAGCAGGGATAAAGTGGTAACGCACATCCATGTCTCCCTTGGCAACCCCATCAAGCACAGGTGCCACCTCCCGCCCACCGCACTTCAGCGGCCCCACGCCTGCGCACTCTGACGCCAGCGTCGCGGCCCCGCAGCCTTGTGGGAAATGTAGTACGACGCGCCGGGCGTGGCTGCGTCTGTCTGCCGGCCGCTCCCGCTTCTTCCGCGAGAGGGTGAGTGCGGCGCACGGCGGCGGACCTCGGAGGATCCCGAAGGAGGAGCCCAGAACTGCAGGGGGAGGCCTCTGTGGCCCGCGGGGCGGAGCTGGCAGCGGATGGGCTCGGGGAGAGTTCTCTCATCCACCGGGCCACTGAGCTGCAGGTGCGCCCCCTCACGTCCCCATGAGCCAGGCCGCGGTGAGAACACCTAGAGCTAAGAATGTCCCTGACACGGACCTTCCCGAGGAGGGCGCCAAGGTTGGGTCACGGCCCGGGAGCGGCGGGGGCGGGGGACTTCGCGCGGCGATCCAGGGATCCAAGGGTCTTTGAGGGCCGAAGGCACGGCCAGTAGCTCGGACCCCGAGTCCCTTCCCAAGGGCTTTCTCTACCCCGCGCATCCTAGTCCTGGAACTCTTCGCCAAGGTGAA
The DNA here is from genome assembly GCA_025594165.1 of Tamias sibiricus. Lineage (NCBI taxonomy): Eukaryota > Metazoa > Chordata > Mammalia > Rodentia > Sciuridae > Tamias > Tamias sibiricus. Next base: position 39,995,780 of record CM046662.1, on the reverse strand, counting down.
TGGGATCTGCCTCCAGCCCTTTGTGTAAACCGCATCTCAGAACCTACCCACTGGTTTCTGATTCCAAGGGGCGTAGGCGTGGGCTCCCCTTGACCCATCTCTTCAAAAGAACCGGGAAGCCACAGTGCAGATTTCCGCTTCAAGAAAAATTTTTTGAAGTATTTTTTTGTTGTTAAAACTTAACTGTAGGTCAACTAGAAAATACAGATGAGCAAAAATCATTCGAAGGTTCTCAAAATCTGCACGTGTTTGTACATGTGTATAAATATATTGTCACTTTGTTTTTAGACGGAAATATGAATATTAGTATCACTTTTCCATTTACCCATTAAAATCGAATTATGAAATGCATTTGGTAAGGTTAAAGTGCAGGAATCTTAAGCTCCATTTTTTGTGTAACTGCCACTCAATGGAGATAGAGAATAAACTTTTAAAAAAATTTTTACAATGTGAAAACATTTACTCTTACACCAATTTTAAAAACAATATCAACATTTAATGAGTGTAGGGAAAGTATGGCTGTGTCCTTTAATTTTCTCTTAAGGCCTTTGCATCCCAGTTTTTTAATATATAAATACATATAAATGATAATGGCAATCAGGCTAGGTACAGATTTGCATTGTTGTCTCAGTCTATCAGTCTCTTCAAGTGATATTTCTAGGTCAGTGGTACAGTGTCTTTTAAGACCACCTGTGTTCTTACTCTGGGGGGGGGGGATAGCCATTTATGTAAGCACTTGCAGTGTTGACCCATATCAACTCTGAATGTTAGCATTTTCTTTAACATTCTGAGAGGTGTGAATGATAAGCTGTTTAAGTTGCAGTTTGAACATTTAGGAGAATTTTTATGCAGTTTTTTTTTTTTTTTTTTAAACCAGGGATGCTGTACCACTGAGCCACATCCCCAGCCCTTTTTATATTTTATTTTGAGCTTTTGGGTCAGAGTCTAGCTTAGTTGCTTAGGGCCTCGCTAAGTTGCTGAGGCTGGCTTTGAACTAACTATACTCCTACTTCAGTCTTCCTAGCTGCTGGGATTATAGGCATTCACCATTATTTTTGTTTTTGATGCTGGGAATGTAACCCAGGTCTTTAAACATACTAGGCAAGCACTCTACTAGTGATCTGTATACCCCAAGCCTTTGTTTAATTTTTAAATTTTCTGCTATACAAGCACATATTCCCTAACTGGGCAGAGATGTTACATGTTCATATCAAACATAAAACCATTCCTTCATGTTTGGGTCTTCAACATCATTATTAGGGAGCCTCATCTGTGCTTTGTTCTAATACTTTTGTGTCATTACACATGTACATCTTAACTTTTTCCCAAATGGAAAGTCCTTACTGTAACTTTTTAAATAATTTTCTTCACTAATGTGAAATGCCACGTTTCACATCCTGAATTTTTTATGGTGCTCTACTACTGAGCTATACTTTCACCCCCTGAATTCTTATGTGTACATTTTTTTAATGAATCATCTATGTTGGCAAGATTTCAAATTGTTCCATTGGTCCTTTCCCCTGTTAGATAATAATATCCATTAGGACCCAGAGTTTATCTGTTTTACCTACAGTTGTTATCACTGCCACAGCTTAAAATGGTGAGCCCCTTATACAGTTGATAGTTTGGTGAATGAATGATTCTGCCTATTTGGTAATACTGTGTTTTAATTAATATAACTAAAAGTTCTGGTTGGGCAAACTGTCATCAGTGTGCTTTTTTTTATTTTAAAATATTTAATTGACTATGTGGTTTAGGTGAAGTGTTATAGTCGGTACATATATACAGTGTGCAGTAATCAAATTAGAATAATTAGCATATACATGACCTCAAATATTTATCAAACATTGTGTTAGGAACACTTAAAATCCTTTCTTCCAGGTATTTTGGAGTATAGGTCAAGTTATTATTAACTCTAGTCACCGTACTGTGCTACAGAACATTAAAACTTATTCCTCCTATGTAACTGTATTCTCTTTGTCCTTTTCTCCTCTCCAAAGCCTCTGATAACTTTTTTTTTGTACTGGGGATTGAACTCATGGGTACTTGACCACTGGGCCACATCCCCAGCCCTTTTTTTGTATTTTATTAGAGACAGGGTCTCACTGAGTTGCTAAGTGCCTCGCCATTGCTGAGGCTGGCTTTGAACTCTTGATCTGGATGCCTCAGCTTCCCAAGTGCTGGGATTACAGGCTTGCGCCACCAAGCTGGGCTCTTCTGATAACTTCTGTTCTATACTTCTGTGAAATCAACTTACTTAGTTTCCACATATGAATGTGAACGTGAGGAACTTGTCTTTGTGTTAGCTTTTTGTCACTGTGACAAATACCTGAGAAAAACAACTTTAAGGAGGAAAGCTTTATTTTTGCCTCTCAATTTCAGAGGTCCATGGTCAGCTCCTTGCTTTGGACCTAAATGGAAGTAGAACATCATGGGGAAAGGACATGATGAAAGCTGTCCACCTGGTGGCAGCCAGGAAACTGCCAGGAAACAAGAAGAAAGGAGGAAGGGCCTGGGGACAAGATACACCCTTCCAGGGCACATCATCCGTGACCTACTTCCTACAACTAGGCTCCACTTCCTATAGTTCCTACCACCTCCCAATAATGCCATCAAATTATTAATCAATGACTAATCCATTGATGAGGTCAGAGCCCTCTTGATCCAGTCACCTCCCCAGAGCCCCATCTCTGAACACTGTTGTATTGAGGGCCAAGCCTTCAACACAGGAGCCTTTAGGGAATATTTCATCCAAACCATAATAGTCTTCATCAGTACTTTTTTTTTTTTTTTTTTTTTTGGTACTGGGAATTGAATCCAGGGGTGCATAACCACTGAGCCATTCCCCAGCACTTTTTTTTTTATTTTAGATACAGAGCCTTGCTAAATTGCTGAGGCTAGCTTTGAACTCATGATCCTCCTGCTTCAAACTGGATTACAGGCATGTGCCACCGTGTACCCAGCTTCATCAGTATTCTTTTTAAAAAAATTTTCTTGCTGTTGTACAAAACAGCTTGCATCATTTTTGCCATAGTTACCTTCAAAATATTGTTACTCTGGTGTAGCTTAATTAGGAGTGTAATTAATGTAAAAAATGTCGCTTTCATTTCATGGAAACGACAACTTAGAATACTGTGACATCCTATCCAGGAATACAGTATGTATCTTTATGTTCATCTTTCTTTATATATCTAAATAAACTTAACAGAGCAAACTATAAATAAAAATTATAGTTTTCTTTATGTAGATGCCTTACACTCCTATTTATCTTTAGGTATTTTGTTTGTTGTTGCAGGAATACATTTTCTCATGGCTTCCTTTCCTCCCCTCAGCTCCACATTCCCTAGGAAGGACCCTACAGGAAGGAAGAAGGCAATGGCTGCTGGGCTTCTACCATTGGAAACTCAGGTGAGCTCATTTTCCTCTCAGACCTCTTCCTGACTCCCATACTGTGTGTGGGATTCACTGCAGAGGACAAGGCTATTGATGTATCAGAATGTTGGGGATTTTTTACAAAGCCTCCCTCAGTGTCCCTTTGTTCTCAGGCCACTGATAACCTGGCCTGCTGAGTTCTTTTTCTTTTTCTTTTTTTTTTTTTTTTTTTTTTTTTTTTGGTACCAGGGATTGAACTCAGGGGTACTCGACCACTGGGCCACATCCCCAGCCCTTTTTTGTATTTTATTAGAGACAGGGTCTCACTGAGTCACTAAGTGCCTCGCCATTGCTGAGGCTGGCTTTGAACTTGTGATCCTCCTGCCTCAGCCTCCCAAGTGCTGGGATTACAGGTGTGCGCCACCATGCCTGGCTCCTGCTGAGTTCTTGATGGTGTTCAAGGATCAGAAAAGGAACAAAAATCATAGAGATGGTCCTCATGTTTATAGGGCTTATGGTCTCTCAGGCATCATAAAAGAGGACACATCTGTACAGGATACAGTTATAATGATTGTACATGAAAATGATGATAAGACCAAGTATGGTTATCTTCCCAGATTGTCAGTGTTCCAGAATCTGGAGAAGAGGAATATCAGGGTAGAGATCATAAGAAGTAGGGGGGCCCATCTAAATAGTTGGAAATGGATAAATGTTGAGGATTTGCTATGTAATGGAGTTGGAGTCTCCCAATATTAAATCCTGACCTTACCATTTAATATGTGCATTGTTCTGCGCAAGTGACTTAACTTCCTTAAAGCATCACTTCTCCATAGTGATGATAGAAATAACAGAATTAACTGGATTTCTGCCATACACTTGGCATTGTTAAGAATTACCTATGCCTCATCTCATTTACTTCATAGGTTTTCTCAAAGCTCAAATAAAATAAGCAAGTGAAAAGTGCCTTATCTTGGTTCCTGTAATGTTGAAGGCATGTGGTAATTGCTGGGTATCCTTAGTATTAGTCCAGCCAAGAGCTTGGTAGTTTAGAGTTTCACTGGTGGGGTAAGGGTAGTAGGCACTGATAGTGAGACATGCTTGACTGGCATAGAAGGAATCCAATACCCTATTTGGAGTCAAGTGGGAAAAAGGAGTTTGCACTTGTGGTGACCTGGCAGGTTTGGGGATAGAAGAGGCACCTGGGAGATCAGTCTGAGGAATTTTGTTAAGAGACTTGGCATGATAAAAGTTTTTCTAGCCAGGCAAGGTGGTGCACCTGTAATCCCCGCAGCTTGGGAGACTGAGGCAGGAGGATCATGAGTTCAGAGCCAGCCTCAGTAACTTAGCGAGGTCCTAAAACAACTCAGTGAGACCCTGTCTCTAATAAAAAATTTAAAAGGGCTGGGGATGTGGCTGACTAGTTAAGCACCACTGGGTTCAATCTTTGGTACCAAAAAAAATAAAAATAAAAATGAAATTTTTTGTAGAAAAAAAGCAGTATCCATCAGAAAGAGGAAATCATGAAGTTGAAATTAGAGGTGAGGAGCCCAGACCTTTTTTGCCCTGATATATTACTTGAAATTAGAACCTGCTAGTTTTCCTGGAATCTGAAGTTGTTGCTTCTCTGAAAAATAAAGTAAGACATCAGGGGGACTTGGCTCTAAGTGCTTTAAAAAATGTATTTTTAAGGTTAAGTTTACTTAACTTGGTCATCTGAGAAACCAGGATGTTTAAGATGTTTTCTTTTTTCATAAGATCAGGTATTCGGGTTTTTAAAAATATGTTGTTCATTTATTCATCAAAAAACAGTTTAAAGAAAGTTTCATGGAGACAGGTATCAACTGTTGTGATTTTTCACTCCTCAATATAATAGCTAAGCTCATTTATAAAAGGTAAAATAACTTATAGTAAGGACTAGAGGTGTATTTCTGTGGTAGAGCACTTGCCTAGCCATGTGTTTAATCCCCAGCACCACCAAAAACAAAACAAAAAAAAACATAAAGCAATAATGAATATTACAGAAGGGGACTTGCTAGAAGAGGGGAACATTTAAGGGGGTCATCTGGAAGATTCTGGTTAATGAAGATTGTAATTTGGTTATCAGTAGCCTGGATTTGATTTGATGTTTAATGTTAATTAAGGGTGGCATACGCCTGTAGTTCCAGCGGCTCAGAAGGCTGAGGCAGGAAGATGCTGAGTTCAAAGCCATGCTCAGTAACTTAGCAAGGCCCTGAGCAACTCAGCAATAAAATATAAAAAAAGGACTGGGAATGTGGCTCAGTGGTTCAATTCCTGCTACCAGAATAGTAGTAGTAGTAATAATAATAATGTTACTTGAAATTTTTTAGTGTTAAAATTTTAAATCTGCTTTTTTGAGATGTAATAAATATAAAATAACCCACTTAAAGCCTAAAATTATTTAGCTTTGACAAATTTATGTACTAACATAACCACCAACGAATCGAGGTGTAGAACATTTTCATTGTCCCAGAAAGTATCAGCATGTCCCCTTCTGGTTGTTAAACTTTCAAGACTAAGAGGTCTCTGAAAATGAAGTATTTGAGCTATATAGATGCTAACCAAAAGGTGAAGGATGAGTCCTGGGACAAATCCCTAGGCCACCAGCAGCATGGCCAGATACAGGTAGAAGAATCTCCACTGGACCTAATGGCAATTTATAATGAAATTTTTGGGAGAAGAAATATAAATCATTTATATTAAACCCATATTGGCTATAGATATGAGGGGGTGGAAGTTAGTCCATAAAGAGAAGTTTTTGTTATTTCTTATTTGGCTGGTTTCAAAAGCAGAATGTGGTATAGCCTTGATAGGTAATTTTCAGCATATAGGCAAGGAATGTGGAGCATTTGTTGTTGTTGTTGTTTGTTGTTGTTGTTCTTGTTGACTTACCTTGAAGCTATGGGATGAAGTAGCCTTCTCTTATCTCTTTCTTCCCTCTATTCTCTGGGCTGTAACTTAGTTTAGAATATCTCAGAATTCTTCTCGTATCATAGTCCATATCACCCATCCCAGGGAACCACTGACTTGATTTCTATTATTATAGTTTAGTCATGTCCTTTCTAGAACTTCACACGAATGAAACCATACCAGGAGATATACTTTTGTGCCTAGTTTCTTTTGCTTAACACACTGTTTTTCAGATCTATCCATATATAATGTTGTATGTAGCAATAATTCCTTCCTTTTTACATCTAATAGTCCATTGAATGTATCACATTTTGTTCATCCGTTTACTCATCATACACATTTTAATTTTTCTGTTTTTAGTTATTATGAATAAAGCTATAACAAGCATTCATGTTTAAGTCTTTGTGTGGCTATATGCTTTCATTTCTCTTAGGTAAATACATGGACACATGGGAGTGAAATTGCTGGCTGAAGTGTATGTTTGATTTTATAGTAGTCAACTAAGTTGTTTTCCAAAGTGTATGTACCATTTTAAATGTTCATAAGCAGCGTCTGAGAATTCTAGTTGCTCAGCATCCTCTGCCATGCTTGATATATCATATTCCTAGGCCTGCTGTAACAAAGTACCACAAACTGGGTGGTTCAAAACAACAGAAATTTGTTGTCTCACAGTTTTGGAGGCCATAAGTCCAAAATCAAGGCAATTTCAGAGCTATACTCTTTCTCTGAAAACCATGGGAATATTTTTCCTTGCCTCTTCCTAACTTCCTTCTGGTTGTTTGCTGGCAGTCATTGTTTTCATTGGCTTATAGCTACATAACTCCAATCTTTACCTTCTTTGTCACGTGGTATTCTCCTTGCATGTTGATGTCTTCAAATGGACATTTTCTCATAAGGACACCAGTTATATTGGAGTAGGGGCCCACCCTTCTCCTTTATGACCTCATCTTAACTAGTTAAATTTGCAGTGACCTTATTTCCACATAGGGTCACATTTTGAGGTACTAAGAGTTAAGACTTCAATTTATCTTTTATGAGGGATGCAGTTCAACCTGTAACACATTGAATTGTAAGTTATTTTTTTTTAATTTAGTTATTCCCAAGGATGGAAAATGTTATCTCATTTTTGTTTGTGTGGGTGTTTTTTTTATTTTAATTTTTGTTTTTGAGGCAGGTCTTGCAATGTTGCCTAGGCTGGCCTCAAATTCAGTGGGTTCAAGTGTTCAGCCTGTCTCCGCCTCTTGATTAGCTGGGATTACAGATGCACACCACTATGTCCAACTTTATCTCATGTGTTTTTTTTTTTTTTTTAAGGAACCTGTTATTTTGAAATTTTTCATGTGAAAACCTGTTGCAAAAATAATACAAAGAATTTTTAAGATAGCTTTCACCTAGTCCAACTAACATTTTACCATACTTGCTTTCATTCTCTTTCTTCCCTCATATATGAATGTGTGTGTGTGTGTGTGTGTGTGTTTCTGAACCATTTGAGAAAAAGTTGTAGACGTGATTTAACTCCAAAGTATTTAACTATATGTTTCCTAAAACTAAGGCCATTATCTTACATAATCAAAATACACTAATCAAAATCAGGAAAGTTAAACTGATTACACACCATTAGCTAATCTACAAACATTACTGTATTTTGCCACCTTTCCCAAAATATCCTTTATCTATACCAGAATCACAAATTGAATTAGGTTGTTATATCTCCTTTATCTCCCTTAATTTGGAATAGTCTTTGTATTTGATGACTTTGACACTTTTTTTTGGGGGGGGGGGAGTACTAGGGATTGAATTCAGAGGCACTAAACCACTGAGCCAGATCACCAGCCCTATTTTTGTATTTTATTTAGAAACAGGGTCTCACTGAGTTGCTTAGTGCCTCTCTTTTGCTGAGGCTGGCTTGGAATAATGTGATCCTCCTGTTTCAGCTTCCCAGGCCGCTGAGATTACAGGGATGCACCACTGTGCCTGGCAACTTTGACACTTTTCAAGAACACATTCCAATTATTTTGTAGAATGTTTCTCAGTTTGGGTTTATTTGATATTTCTTTGTGATTTCAGATTTTAGTTTTTTAATTGAAATCTGAATAGCTGATATATTCACATGTTATATTCAGAATTTGAAAAATTTAAATTAGCCAGGCATGGTAACCCAGGCCTATAATCCTGGCCACTCAGGAGGTTGAGGCAGAAGGATTACAAGTTCAAGAGCAGCCTGGGCAATTTAGTGAGACCCTGTTTCAAAATAAAATTAAAGGCTGGTTTTATAGCTCAGTGCTTTTATACATGTGTGAGGCCCTTGATTCAATCCTTAGGACTGCGCAAAGGAAAAAAACCCAATATATATAAATGAGCACTCAAACAAAATATCTCTGCTTTCTGACCTTGTCACTGAGCCTCCTAGTGATCCCTTCTTGTACAAAGGCAGAGATGATAATTTCTTATGGAGCCTTCCAGAAGAAATAACAAAAATCTATATGTATATATATTTTCTCCGATTTTTTATCCAGTTGGTAAAAGTTAATATGTACTCAGGATTCTACACCCCATATCTTATTTTTGGTTTTTGTTTGTTTTTGTTCTTTACAATGTATCTTGGAAGTTGTCTATATCTGTATGTAAAGGGCTTTTGTCTTCCATTGTGCAAGTGTATCATAGTTTATTTAATCAGCTTCTATTAATGGAAATTGGCCTAGACTCTTAATATTAGTTAGCTATAGGTAGTTCTTCACTTTTGCTGCTCCTTCCCTGAATGACTAATCACTTGGAGCAATACAGGAGATTATGGGAAATGAGTGATTAAAATGCCAAGAAACAAAAAGTGTCAACTAGCTATTATTATAGATACCACACACTTGATTATGTGTTCCCTCATCTAATAGATATTAAATACTTACAGTGTTTTACTTCCTCTATTAAGGATAGAGACTAGAGAACAAGGCTGTAGTGGACTTACAAATTTGAAATGCATTTTTCAATTGAAGCTGGTGTCTATAAGATAAACAATTCACATTCTAGGTCAATCCTGTTGCACATAATTTCCTATAATAAGTGAGATTCTCATTGTATGGTAAGGCCACACACTCTCTTGACATCTTTAGGCCTCATGATGCGGGGAGTTAGGCTGTGAGACCCAGTGGTGAGTTCTCCTGCTCTCACCATATATGCCTTCTCTCAGCAGGAAAAGCTGTCTTCCAGCTGTCTCCACCATCAGCTTGACCAGGTGCATTCTGCTTAGTGCTCCACCTAACCATTTCACCTCCCTGTCAGCCTGTGAAATTGTTCAGACAAGCCAATCATATCATTCCACAGTAACCACGGGTTACTTCTTGTCACTACAAAGCCTGCCTCTCATAGTTCCTGCTGGTTCACTGTTTCTGAGTGAAACCCCTGTGTGACCCTGAATAGTGTCTTCCTTCCTGGGCTGTGACTAAATGTGATTAATAAATTACTGTACATCTCATGTATCCAGTGTCAAGTGTTTCATTATCTTGTAATAAATAGGGCAGGAAATCCTTTCTTCACCAGTGGGCTAAATAGGAAGTGATCGGAATGGCATCACTTCTCCAGTAGAAATCTAGAGCAGCTTTTACTACCTTCCTCTGTATTAGTCTGATTTCTGTTACTATAACAAAATACACATGGTTGAGTGCTTTATTAACAAAAGAGGCTTATTTAGCTCACAGGTTTAGAGGTTCAAAGGCATGACACTGGCTTCTGGTTGATTCTGGTGAAGGCTTAATGGCAAATGATATCACAGTGGTGAAAGGGCATGGAGAAGGAATACAGGAAGTCAAGAGAGTGGGGAGGTACCTGTAACAACCTCCCACTAGGCTCCACACCATAAATACTCACCATCTCTTAATATTGCCATCCTGGGGACCAAGTTTCTTATACAATCTTTGGGGACAAACCACCTCCAAGTCCAAACCTTACCATTCTGTTATACCAACTCTTCCTGTTCTTGACTCCCAAACTACTTTCTATGTTAAATTTATCTCTGATTCTTTCATAATAATATCTGTTTTCATTGCAGATGTTTTGTTTATGTCAGAAGGTAGCATGTTTTTCTCACACAGATCTCTGTATCCTAGCCCTTTTCCTCCTAGTGTACTTGGTTTTTCACTGCCCTCAGAGGGTTTTATTGGCATAATCCCTTCTTGAGGAGGAATTTATAGTTTCAGGAGTCAGTGACATTCAAGGATGTATCTGTGGATTTCACTTGGGAGGAGTGGATGCACCTAGATTCTGCTCAGAGGAACTTGTATGGGAAGGTGATGCTGGAGAACTACAGGAACCTGGTCTCACTGGGTAAGGACTTCTCCTTGTAATTCAAGACCTACCTCTTGACACCTTTTACCCCCCAATACTGTACAACATCTGAAATTTGTGAATTTGGACTTGAGATCCTAGCTTTTATAGGGCATTGTCTTAGGGTATCTGCTTGGTGTCCCCTTTCAAGGTGAATGGTCTTTTCTGTAGAGAGTGGAAAATGGGAAATTTCATAAGCTACACCTTCCTTTATTTCAGAAACCTTGACAAGGAAGGGATCAGAACAATACTGGGATTAGTTTTTAGACTCAGTCCAAATTCCAACCTTGTTCTCTTTCCTCCCTTGCAGGGCATCAGCTTTCCAAACCTCATGTGATCTCCCAGCTGGAACAAGAAGAGTTGAATCTGAAGAACAAAGAACTCCCAGGGTGTGTCTCTCCAGGTAAGTGTCAAGATGCAAGCATTTGTTATGTGAGACACACGTGAGTGTGTTTCATTGGGGAGAAATCACTTCAGGGAACCTTGGGTCTAGAGAGACCAGTGCCAATTGATATGTATTCCGAGGACACCTCCGCATTACTGATGGGACACATTCTTCTTAGCTCTTGCCTACATCCTTATCTTGGAGGGAAATAATACATTGCAAGGATTAAATGAGTCACTACATTTGTATAACTTGTACTTCTCCTGGAACAAACTAAGTATTCAGTAAATGTTAACAGTAACTGCCTCTTCTATCTTCATCTGGACTTTTAATTGAATCTCTATCATTCTATCTCCTCTGAATAAGGTGTCTCCTCTTACTGTCTTTCATGATTTTTTCTTCCCAGTTGTAACTTATATCCCTAAATTCCCTTTCCTTACTTATTTAAACATTTGGAAGCTTTCTTCACGTTTAAAGGTATCCAACATTCCTCTTCCTCTGCCTCAGATAGGTGTTTTATAGTCTATGTTTAAAAACATCAAAAATGACTGTAGCTTCATTTTAATTTTTAGCAGTCTTCCATTGTATATATTTTCTTTTTCATTCCCAAATTTTTAATCAGCATTCACTACCCATCCAGTTGCATTTGCCTTTTAATGTTTAATTCTTCTTGATCTTTATTACCTGGTCACTAAGCCCTATCACAACCAAAAGTTCTTTTTTAGATGTTATCACTGATTTATTTCAGCAGAAATGCATTTTAGATCTTTATTTTCCTTATGGTATGTGAAATAATCTTTTCTTTTCCTTTTTCCTTTTTGATCATGGTGTTGGGGATTGAACCAGAGCCCAGATCCCTGCATGCTAATGATACCTGTCCAGTGTAGATTGGGAACCAGTTCTTATTCCCTGCTATTTAAGAATAAATACCTGAGGAATGCCAAGGCAAGCATAGCAAGCAAGTTTTATTTAAGAAAGTGATGGAGGACAGATTGCCCAGATGAGGAGGGGGCTTCAGAACTGAAAGCCTGTGGGAGGGGGTACAACTTGCATTCTTATAGACTCCAGAACCACCTCTTTAATAATTGTCTTCTCTTTTTTTCCCCAATATGTGTGACTGGGAGAAGGAAGAAGCAGGAGGTGGGAGGTTAATTGTTAGCAACTCAGAGTGCCAAGGAGAACAATGGTGGAAGTTAACCATTAGCAATCCATTGATAACCAGTTGTCACCTTCACAATCCCCATCATTCATTACCCACACTGATTGCCTATCCTTTACCCCTGCCTCAGTTTGCTGAGGAATGTGACATATCCTGTCTATTTAGGCCAGGCAGGGCTGCAGGCAAATTGTCTTTTGGCAAAGGGGGGGTCAGTATGGTGGGCCCATTTTATAGAATTATTCTCTTAACCTTGCATTCTCACCATTTTCATTTGTCTGTCTCCTGACATTAGGAAGGTACTCCACTGCTAAGCTGCATCCCCAACCCTATCACTTCTTTTTATATTATTTTTATATTAAAGAGCTAGTAAATATTTATTTGCTCTCTGGATAGTATAGGTCTATCAAAGTATAAATTGTAAGCAAAAATAACCAGTACAGTTTCAGCACCATAATGAAAATACAAATAACTGGAACAGAAGCAGACTTCAAACAGATCAGCAAGTTTTCTTTATTTTGCAGCAGAGTCAATCAATCAGGCATGGGGGGAGGGCTCATTTTCTGGGTATGGAAATGGTTTATAGGTTACAGAAGGAGCCTCAGTTTACGGTGAGGTGAATTAATTATTGGAGACTGCAGATATGCTGTTCGGACAGTCAGGGACCTAGCTATGCAGGTTAAAATTTCAACTCAGGAAGGCAGTTGTAAAAAGTTTGAAACTCATTGTCACTGGGAAAAGCTCATAACTTGGTGTTCACTGCCTTATCTTCCTCCTTTGGGGACCCATTGTTACCTAGAACTTCACTATTTGCTTTTCTCCTTCCAGGACTTATTGGCAATGCGAAAGGGTAAAAGTCCAGGGCCCAGTGGTTCATTATCCGCATTCTCCCTTCAGAACCCATTGTGGTTAGGAAGGGGTGAATGTTTGCTTTTGGTGGAGATGCTCGGGATGAACTCAGGAAAGAATGAAAGTTTGTTTTTTCCCTCAGGGCCCATTGTTACTAGGAAAGGATGTACTGAGAGAGATTTAATGTTTGGCTAATTTCTCTCTCTCCTCCCAAGCCACATTGTTTTTCTGGGGTGCTGTCGTATAGGAATATTATTTTCCATAACCCTTCATAAAGAGATTTTTAAAAACCATGAATAAAAGTATCCAGGCAAAGTAACAACTCTACCTTGAAGGAAATCAGAAAACAGTTTGAGACAAACAAGGCTCAGCCCAGGAGCACAGATTCAAGTTGTCTTGAATGAATATTTCAAAGAAAAAGCAGGTATTACAACTTGTGAGAAAACAAAGGTAAATTGATACATTGAATAGATAACAAATCGGGGGACATTACATAGGCCATTAAGGTAGAGTGGGAAAATTTGACTATTGGTCATACTAATGGTATGGTAGTGATACAGGAGATCGTGTTTTGTTCTTGCTCTTGTGTTCTTAAGTGATAAAATTTCAGACAAGATACGAGGCTTAGTAATAATATAGCAAAGTTTATTAGAAGGGAAACAAGACAGTCTTAGGGAGAGAGTGGGTCCTTTCAGAGGAGAGTGACAATTTTGTTTCCCAGTTTTATTGGAGGTCTTAGGAAAGTTTCTAGAGTGTTCTGCCTAGGTACCACCTTTCAACTTTTGACTGACAGTAGGATTGCCTCAGATTTTTTAAGTCCCTACTGCACATGATCTTACCCACAGGTACCCAAGCAAAACTTATGGGGGGAGGGAGGGAAATTTATTGTTAAAAGGACATGTTAAATTTAGATCTAAAATCAAACCTAGGTTACCTCAGCATATACTTATTGGTTCTAATTGGAACTTGTTCTTACAGATTTTATGGTCAGTGATCTTTGTTTTTAATTATCCTATGTTCCTGAGTCCTGGAGTCTTTGGTTTGTATAAAGGTCATAAAAGTCTCCCTTTTAGGGTAACTTATATTCTTCTTCTTGAGGGAGGCCCTGGTAGTGGCTTTGCAGATAACAGGTTGTTTGCTGAGGAATATAACATATGCTATTGACATAAACCAGGGTAGGGTAGGAGTAGCCTTAAGGAAATTGCTTTTTTCAAAGAAAGCCTGGAGGTGGGCAGTTTCCCCTTAACTCCCTATGCTTATATCTGTCTGCTACCTATCATTATTGTATTCTTAGTGAGAAAATTGGTCAAGGCAGGAATCTGTTCTTTGTCAAGGTATGGTTGGTCAATTAAGTCTAACATTAAAAAAGGTTAATCTAAAGGCTGAAATAGCCCTTATTAGCCTCTAGTGTCATCCCTTGCAGGCCTTCAGTAAGCCTGCCCATGTTTACAGTTCCTTGTGGAAAAAGTTATTCATCTGGTGCTTGCCTGAAGAAATTTTATCACAATACTTTCTTCAGGAATGTTCAATCACAACAGGAAAAAAAATAACTTTAGAACCATCACTGCTGATTTCCAGTAAACTCTAAAGAATCAGATTCTAGAAGTGGAGTTACTGGGTCAAAGGGTATATTATATCCTAATGGATCTTGCTACATACTCTACAGCTTTGGAAACTATTGTATGTTTTTAATGCTAATTTATTTGGCATAACATGATCTTTTAGGGTATCTTTAATCATTTTTATTATAGCTGTCTTTTACTCTAGCTGTCTATGGCTTTTATTACTGTTGCTATTGGTATTTATTCTTATGTAAATGACTTATTCACTCTACATATGTCTACTGAATACTAGGCCCTGTTCCTAGCTGTGGTGATATAGTAGTAAGCAAAACAGGCAGTTGCCTTGAGGTACTTACATTCTAGTGGAGGACATCGTAAACTAAGAATGAAAGAAAGAAGGAAGGGAAGAAGGACATAGGGAGGGAAAAAAGAAAACTAATGAATACAATATGGTTGTAGATGCTTCGTGGAAAAATAAAGCAGCATAAAGGGACTAAGTTAACAGAACTGCTGTTTATAGGCGTGGTCAGGGAACAGGTGATCTTTCAACAGATGCTCAGATAAATTGTTGGGCCATGTAGGAGGACATTCTGAGTATAGGGGATAGATGTGCAAAGACCCTGAGGTAGAAGAAGAGGAGAGTGCTTATTTCTTTTCACTTCTCCTGTGTGTGTGGGGGTGGGGGATCTGTTTCAACTATCAGATTTTTTCATGTCCATGAACTGCCTTCTTGTTCTGTAAATGCTCCTTCTTTTTCTGGGGGAATGGGGTACCAAGGATTGCACTCAGGAGTACTCAACCACTGAGCCACATCACCAGTCCAATTTTGTATTTTATTTAGAGACAGGGTTTCACTGAGTTGCTTAGCACCTCGCCGTTGGTGAGGCTGGCTTTGAATTTGCTATCCTCCTGTCTCAGCCTCCCGAACCACTGGGATTACAGGCATGCGCCACCATACCTGGCTCCTTCTTTTTTTGATAGCAATCTTTTTTAATGTATGCATTAACCTTTCTTATTTGTATGAAGATAGTTAATATTTTTTTTATTTATTTTTTGGTTATTTGGGGGTTGTTGGTATATACATGCAACAGTTTTTCGCTCATTCCCTATATTATTTTAGTGACTTTATTTAGGACTTTGCTGTCATTTTACTGTCATTTTGGTGGGTGCTCAGAGACAGCAAAAGAAAATATATTTTTGATATAGTGTTTTCCTTTCCCACTCCTTTACCCCCATCATGCTTCTCCTTTGGGATGGATCCTAAAGATTCTTCATTAATTATTGAATTTCACCCAGTATTTTACTTGTCTCTTTGAATATCTATCTGCCTACTAGCACTGAATTGTATTATTGAGCATATATTTCTTTGTACCCCCTGCCTACCCCATTCCCTGCCAGAGTAAGTACTTAATGTATTTATTTAGTGAATATTGAATGACATCAAGTAAAATTTTTAGAAATCAAGTGAAAAATGTGGCTTCAATAGTTGTAACCATATTTGTAAAATTCATATCAATGAAAAATGAATAATTATCAGAATGAGTGTGTGAGAAGTTCAGAAGCACTTGGATAGAATCCCAAGGCCAGTAACATTGGGCGGGGTGGGGGCAACGATGCTGTCATAAAGGTGACAAAAAGTGGTCAAAGGAGAACAGGGTTGCTAGGAGAGCTGGGTCAAGGGAAGAGAGTAAAGAGGACAGAAAGCAACAGTGTTGAGAAAGAAATGAAAAATGCCTCTAGACTTGGCATATGTAGCCTACCACCCTGAGAAGAGCCCCTTGAGTGCTGAGGAAAGTATGCTGTAGGTGGAGAAGTGATAGAGAAACAAACAAGACAAGACAGTAATAAGCAGGTGAAGGAGAAGCAAATGAGTACAGACTTTCAACTTTCAACAAGGTTAGCTCTAGAGGAAAAGGAAGGAAGAACAAGAACTGAAAGAAGCCAAAGGTACATATGCCTCTGGTATGTTTTTTAATGAGAGAAAGACTTGAATGTAGCTCTAAGGACAGAAGTATTCGATAGAGAAGGAGAAACTATAGGTCAAGAAAAGTAGAGGCATGGAACGAGGGCCAGAGAACATGATGACTTTCAAACTCCAGATCTGGTTCTTTCTGGATTTTCTTGGATATTACTGCCAGATTAATCTACCATTTAGTCCTCTTAGTATCTATCCTGTCCAAGCCAAGAAGAGAAAGCATCAACTGAGTACTATGCTCGGCTCCTCCCCAGTCATCATCTAATTTACTCATGATCACAAACCTACAGGGTAGGTATTATTAGCCCCTTTTATAGTGGAAGAGATGAAACAACATGCCAGAATTCGAACATAGGTGTTTTTGTCTTCAAGTTTAATACTTAAAAAAAAAAACATAACTTCATTTCCTTGCCTGGCTATCACTTCTTATTATTTCCTAATATAATTAGTAAAACTAGAGCTTCCGATTTTTCTTTTGATTTGTCTTTTTCTGTATTAAAGTATTATTTATATAGTTATCAAATGCTTTGTTAGATTTTGTTCCTGTTTATATAAAAGATGAATAGCAAATGAAAAGAGAAGTGCTGTTCCTGATGCCAGTATTAATGCTAGTAAACTTGTTATCATTTAAATGCAAAATATTATTAGTGATATGGAAAGCAATGAATTTTAATTTAATCAGTGGTTGTTAGACTTAAATCAGTTCATATTTAGTTAATAAGGAAACAAAAATTAACACATGTACAAAGTTTTAGTTAATGTATGTATAAAGTATTAGAAATTTATTATCAAAGATTAGGTCTAAAAACTAAAACTGGGCCCAGCAGCTCTGGAGGCTGAGCAGGAGGATTGCAAATTTGAGGCTAGGCTCAGCAACTTAGTGAAGGCCGTGTGTCAAAAGAGGATTGGGGATGTAGCTCAGTGGTAAAATGCCCCTGGGTTAAATCCCCAGTACCAAAAATAAGTAAATAAATAAATAATAGCTTTAAAATATTTTGTAAAAATTAAAAATATAGTTGGGGGGCTGGGATTGTGGCTCAGCGGTAGAGCGCTCGCCTAGCACGTGCGTGGCCCGGGTTCGATCCTCAGCACCACGTACAAATAAATGCATTGTGTACAACTAAAGCAAATAAATAAATATTAAAATATATATATATAGTTGGGAATTCTATAATATTTAATGCTCTCCAGGAAGCTACCCCTAACTACTCCTAAACATGGAAGCCTATTGCCTGTGGTTTATATGTGATTTTTAATCATTTTCATAGACGTCCTGGGTAACTCTGTGTGTGTGTGTGTGTGTGTGTGTGTGTGTGTGAATATATGTGTATACACATACACACACACACCAAGAAATATAAACTGTTACCAAGTGCCTATCTGTTCATGCCTACATGAACATCATTATGTTTTATAAATACACATCTTTGTTTCTGACCTACAAAACTATTGTAAATGTAGAAATGCCCAGGAAAGCATGTTCATTCTTAACAGGACATGCCCACTGCTGCCTCTGGGTGGCAGCACGGGCTAGTCTCTTTTTCTGGGTTGCTCTCCCTTAGGTATTTCTGTGACTCCCTCTCAGTCCCTTAAAGTCTTGAATTAAATGTCACTTTCTCTTCCTATGTTCATATATGAATACACCACCAGTGAAACTCTATATCATGTTCAACCACAAAAATGGAATAAGTTATACTCTATGTATGTATAATATGTCAAAATACAGTCTACTGTCATGTGTATCTAAAATAATAATAGAAATTCTAAAAAATAAAAATCTGCCAAAAAAAAGTCACTTTCTCCATGAAGCCTGTCCTGATGACCCTATTTAAAATTGAAAACTGTACTTCTCACATTCCATATTTCCATTTTGTTGCTTTTATTGTTATTCCATAAGGTATACTGCTTAAATACTAGGTATTTTACTTTTTATATTGATTGTTCTCCTTCCTCTCACCAAAGTATGAGTGTCATAAGGGCAGAATTTAGTGTTTTTGTTCATTGTTCATCCTAAGTACTTTGAAGTGTCTGGCTCAATAAATAAATGTTGATGATTTATCATGCTTAACAGATCTGGCTGCTATATGGAGAATATATTGTAGGGTTGTAAGCATATACATAGGAAATTCAATCAGGTGGGTATTGAAATAGTTAAGTTTTGCTATGAGTACTTTAACTATTACACAGGGTGTGGAAGAAATATAAAAGGAAAAACCTTGCCCGGGCCTGTTGCCCAACCCCCATCTCTACCCCAGTGCTGTGTAAGCTCTTGGTCTCTGCTATGGCCTTTTCTGTTCATAAATACTGAAAGATCTGTGCTTTCCCAGACTCCTTGGTTCTGGACACTCTTGTTCATGTCCTGATGAGTCCCCAAATTATATAAATCTTATGTTAACCAGGAAAGGCTGAAAAAGCATTCTAAGACAATAAAGGAATATAAGTTATAACTTAAAAGTCCTGTTTAAGAAAAAAGGAATACAGAACTGTATATTACTTAATACAAAATAATGGTAATGATAACAGCTTATAATCATTGAACCCTTAGGATAGTCAAGCATAATGTTGTGTGCTTTGTAAAGTACTTATTTAATGACATAGCAAAGTGTCAAGAGTCTGAAACATTGTTCAGTCCTTGATCCTTAAAACTAAAGTTTCAGGCCCACATACTTCATTAATTCTGAGTAAAGCCATTCTAACAATTTGTTATTTTGTGGGTAGAGAGTCACAATCTAGGATTGAAAATTCCTCTCTTCTCAATTGCCTAGTTGTATTGGTCACACGTTTGGAATGACATTCAATAGAAGTAGTAATAAATAGTAAGAACCCTTTCCTTGATCTTATCAGTGAGAATTCTTCTAGTGATTTTTTTTTATGCTTAGTGCAATGCTAATTTTTTCTTGCAAATCAGAAATTGATGTTGGATATTATGTAATACTTTTGAAGTATCTGTCAAGTTGATGATATGTCCTTTCTACTATGAACTGTTAATATGTTACTAATTTTAGGTGTTATTTTACTGTAACTAGTTTATGTATGTATAGGTACAATATGCATAACATAAAATTACCATTTAGCCATTTTTAGTGGTTAGTTTGGAGGCATTTAAATACATTCACATTGTTATGCAGCAGCCACCACCACCCAATCTTCAGAACTTTCTCATCTTCCCCATATGACACTCTACCAATTAAATACTCTCCGCAGTCTCTGGAAACCATTCTACTTTCTGTATGTGAATTTGGATACTGTAGGTACTTCATTTAAATGGAATCACACAATATTTATTGTTTTGTGACTGGTTTATTTCACCTACATAATGTCTTCAGGTTTCATCCACGTTGTAGAATTTCCTTTTTTGACTGAATAATATTTCATTTGATGAATTTATCACACTTTGTTTATTCATTTATCCATTGATGTATACTTATATTGCTTCCTCCTTTTGGCTATTATGAATGTTGCTGCTGTGAGCATTGGTGCACCCTTTCATTTTGTTGGGGTATATACCATGAAGTGGAATTTTCTGGATTAAATGGTAATTCTGTTTTTAATTTTTTGAGGAACTGCTATAGAGTTCTCCACAATGGTTGTGCTATTTTATATTCCCACTAGCCCTGAAAAACCTTAGAAGGAACTACCTCAACATAATACAGGCCATATATGAATAAACTGACAGCATCATATTCATGGTGAAAGGCTACAAGCCTTCTTTCAAAGATCAGGAACAGAGGAATGATACCCACTCTTTCCACTCTAGTCATCATCACTTTTGTCAATTGTATAAATATTGGACAATTTAGTTTCCCATTCTCTTGTTGATGAAGATTTGGGTTTTTCTCCATTTTCTTCTTTTGTGCATAGTGTTACTCAAAGCATTATGTATCTTAGTATACCTTTGTAAGGCAGATTTACCTAAATACTTGTATCTATTAGATATGATAAATCATAATCTGTCTATTCTCAATTGTAATAAACTATTTTCATAGTACTTGGAGCAAATTTCTCTCCCAATAGCCACATGTGAAAGTTATCATTACTGTATTTTTTAACAAAATCTGAAACTATTTGAATTTTTACATTTTGTTATGCAGAGGGATGTGTTAATGGTGTCTCTTTACACCTCTATTCTGCTTTCCTCTGTATAACACTGAGATTGGGCATCTTTATTTATGTTTACAAACTGTTCACATTTACTTTTCTTAAGTGCTTATTCAAGTTTTTGCCCATTTTTCTAATGGGCTTAAGTGTTTCATAGACATTGTTTTATAAGTCCAGGACCAAGTTCTTTGTGGGTCATGTGTTGTATATTCTCTCCTGGTCTATAGCATCTGTTTTCTGTTTGGTTTTTGTTTTTACTTTCTTTAGTGGGGGGTGGTTTCTGGGATTGAACTCAGGGGCACTTGACCACTGAACCACATCCCCAGCCCTATTTTATATTTTATTCAGAGACAGGGCCTCACTGAGTTATTTAGTGCCTCACTGTTGTTTAAGCTGGCTTTGAACTTGCGATCCTCCTGCCTCAGGCTCCAGAGCAACTGGGATTACAGGCATGTGCCACCGCACCTGGCTATTTTTACTTTCTTCATATATTTGGTGACTGGAAACATTTAATTATCTCAACATTTATTCTCCCTTTTGGTTTTTATACTACTTCTTGTCTTCTTATTCTCCTCTTATCATTTTTAAAATTTATTTTCTGAACCTCTAGGTAGTTTTCAAACTCAATATTTTCTGTGTATCATGTATGGAGGCAGTTCTTTCTAGACTTTATTATTATCTATCCATGTGAATGGATTCTGCTTTGCTTTCTGGGTAGCATTTTATTCCCAAAGAACTTGAATTGGATAGCTGGATATGACCATAGTGAGGTGGGGAAAGAGACAGCTGTTATTTCATATGTTGCCTGCTAATACTTTCATATTTAATTGGATAGATCTTCTCTCTTGGGATACTTAGTGGGATGTGTATTTTTGATGCGGGGCTGGCTTGATTTTTTTCCCTTTTCCCTATTTATTTATTTAATATAGAAACAGGTCAGGTTGGAAGGGAACCCATTTAATGCATCTCTTGCTTCACAGTCAGGCCTGTGCTCACAGCCTTTGGTTCATTGATTCATTGTCTTATCTCTGCTCTCTTGACTTGGATAAGCAATTATAAGCTGATTTTGAGATTGTAGTTTTCTGTTCTCTCTCCCCCTTATCTATGGGATCTGAGAAAATAAAGTCAGTGACTCCAAGTTCCTTCCTTCAGCCCTCTCTCTAGCAGTTCAACAGTTCTCCTTTGCCTGCCCCTGCTACTAGTTCTCACCTTCCTGGAGAAGATACTTAGGAAAGGGTAAAACTCTTTAGGATTCTCTTAACTCTGTGAGCCTACTTAAAGTTGAAAGGGAAGAAGCCTGTGGATCACATCAGTTTCAAGTATGTTCAAATATATTTATGTTGCAAACAAGTATGTTCCCCAAGGATAGTTTACGTACATTATCTTACCTACTCCTATAAGATTGTCTTTACTTGTGATTTAAATATGTGAAAAATCAGATCAGAGAGATAAGGATAAAGTGTTAAAAGTCATGCTTTGAACCCATTTTTCTGACTCTAGGATCACAGTCATTTTACTATGTCACATTGTGGTGCTTTATGAAGATTACTTTGGTATAGAATTCTAAGAAGCCTTATGAGAGAAAAAAAAACCCTGCTGTTGTAATAGCAATATGAGGTAGCAAGGCTTTCTGTCAGCTTCTGCCAATCCTAGGTCTTCTGTATATTTTCCCTTTGTTCATCTTCATTGTTTGTCCACCAGTTCTTAATGAACTCATTCTTTTCTCTGCTTGCCCAGTAGATCTTTCCATCCCTTGCTTCTAGTTCCCCTGTTTTCCATCAACTGGTTCACGGTTCTTTCTTCCTTTCCAATTTGTCTACCTAATGGTAGAGATTTCTTTGGAAGCTCTAAAACATATCTAATAGTTATTCTAGTTTAATTTTCTCATTCCCACCTTATACAGTTTCTGTCTCCTAGCATACAAACCAATGTGCCTTTGAATTTTTTATTTTTATTTCCAGTCTGGGAGACAAGACTTGAAATCAAACAGTCAGCTCCAAAACCCAACATTACTGAAGATTTATTCCATGGGGTCATAATGGAAAAGGAACATGTCTGGCATTCAACCTTAGAGGAAACCTGGGAACCTGGAAATTGGCTAGAAGGGCAACAGGAAAGACATCTGGGCCAAGTGGCAGTTACCCATGAGGAAACCCTCACAGAGAGAAGGGTATGTAGAGGTGACGAATTTGAAATATTTTCCAATCAGGGCTCAGTCCTTGATACACCACAAAGCATTCCCATGGCAAAAAGGTCCTGTAATTGGAATTCACAAGGAAAAGACACCAAACAAAATTATGAATTAATGAAAAATCAAAGAATGTTTGTGGGAAAGAAAATCTATGAATGTAATGAATGCAGGAAAACCTTCAGCCAGAGCTCATCCCTTCTTAAGCACCAGAGGATCCACTCTGGGGAGAAACCATATAGATGCAATGTATGTGGCAAGCACTTTATTGAACGCTCATCTCTTACTGTACATCAAAGAATTCATACTGGAGAGAAACCTTACAAATGTAATGAATGTGGGAAGGCCTTCAGTCAGAGCATGAATCTTACCGTTCATCAAAGAACTCATACTGGAGAGAAACCCTATCAGTGCAAAGAGTGTGGAAAAGCCTTCCGTAAGAATTCATCCCTTATTCAACATGAAAGAATTCATACTGGAGAGAAACCCTATAAATGTAATGAATGTGGGAAAGCCTTTACACAAAGCATGAATCTTACTGTGCATCAGAGAATTCATACAGGAGAAAAACCTTATGAATGTAATGAATGTGGAAAAGCCTTCAGTCAAAGCATGCATCTTATTGTTCATCAGAGAAGTCATACTGGAGAAAAACCTTATGAGTGCAGTGAATGTGGAAAAGCCTTTAGTAAGAGCTCAACTCTTACCCTACATCAGCGAAATCACACTGGGGAAAAACCCTACAAATGTAACAAATGTGGGAAATCCTTTAGCCAAAGTACATACCTTATAGAACATCAGAGACTTCACTCTGGAG
Source organism: Tamias sibiricus (assembly GCA_025594165.1). NCBI lineage: Eukaryota > Metazoa > Chordata > Mammalia > Rodentia > Sciuridae > Tamias > Tamias sibiricus. Next base: position 39,972,133 of record CM046662.1, on the reverse strand, counting down.
TAAAACCTTTTGAATGTAATCAGTGTGGAAAAGCTTTCAGTAAGAATTCGTCCCTTACTCAACATCGTAGAATTCATACTGGAGAGAAGCCTTATGAGTGTATGGTATGTGGAAAACATTTCACTGGGCGATCATCCCTTACTGTACACCAGGTTATTCACACTGGAGAGAAACCTTATGAATGCACTGAATGTGGAAAGGCCTTCAGCCAGAGTGCATATCTTATTGAGCATCAAAGAATTCATACTGGTGAGAAACCCTATGAATGTGATCAGTGTGGGAAAGCCTTCATTAAGAATTCATCCCTTATAGTACATCAGAGAACTCATACAGGAGAGAAACCTTATCAGTGTACTGAATGTGGAAAAGCCTTCAGTCGGAGTACAAACCTTACAAGACATCAAAGAACTCACACCTAAGGACAATTTCTGGCCCCTTCATCATGATTAACTCTTCAGTAACCAGATAAAGTCATGTTGATGTAGATACCTAATAAAGTTAATGTATCTTTTAGTTGAAGTACAATCTACCATATCAGATAACATAGACCACAGCAGAGAAATCATATGGAAGTAAAGAATCTTGATTCAGAAGGTAAAACGTACTTTATATCAGATTTGAATAAGTAATGTATATAACAGTGAAGATTCATTCTCAAGGTAAGTTCCATTGTATCATACCGCAAATTCTGCTTGGGACATCTAAATTTCACACTGGAAAGAAAATGTGACAGTGCTTAACTGGACAGCCCAAAGACCTGGTATGTAGTCCTTGTTAGCATAATTGCAGCCATCTTCCTTTTCCCCACCCCACTTTATGAATACTGTTTTTATTCCCATGAAATAGAAACTAGCCCGAGATAAAACCTACCGGTCCAGAGACGTGCTGGTCTCTACTGTTCTTTCAAGAGATAGGAGACAACTTACTGGCCCCTGAGATGGGGACATACTGGTTTCCCTGTTCTCTTCTTGAGAAGATAAAGGGACATGCTGGTTTTCTTGTTCTCCCCACTCTGATAGGAAAACTGCCTGTCTCTGTTCACAGGAAACAAACTTGCCTTCCACAAGATCAGGGGATGCTTACCATGTCTGTCAAGACTAAACCCGCCCCTGGCACATGGCCATGATTATAACCTATAAAAGGCAACATTCAAGGGCAAGTTGCTGCTGCCCTGCCTCCTTGCTGCTGCTGCCGCCCCTCTCTGCGCAGAGCAGCCTCGTCAGGCTCCTGACAATAAACCTGCTTCTTATCCCAGGTGTGTGTGTGATCAGTCCTGCGCCACTTTTCTTTCAGTCCTGATCTGCTGCTAACTTGGACAAGTTACTCACTTTCAGCAGGTCACAATTTTCTTACCTAGTAAATGAGAGATTTTGGATGTAAAAGGTCTGGGGGATCCCTATTAGCTAAAATGTTATAAATCATGATGCTAGGAAATCTTTGGCCTTTTACTCTGCTATGTATGTTGTCTAGGTTCTTCTGTTCCACAGTCAGCTTTCCTTGGATGTTTCAAGTCAAAATTTTCTACCTCTGCCAATTTCTAATGCCCCTCCATTCCCTTCCCCCTCTCCCTGCATTACTTTCTCCCTTAAAATATAGGCTGGTTTCTACCAGGTAATAGAATAATTGTACAAATCTTAATGCAATAGCATGCTATTTTGAGTTCTTCATAGTCATTAAAATGTTGTTAAATTATCTGATTATTTAGAAAACAACCTATTTTAATATTGTATTTAAGCACAGAAGAATCATATAAATATGCATCTTTGTGTCATATTCAGCTATCAGAATGATAGTTAATACTGGGGATTGAGCTCAGGGACACCGAGCTGAGGGAATGAACACTAATAAATATGGAAATTTAGCATATTAACACAATATTTACAACTCAAAACATTCAGAACAATCATAGGGATATTTTATAGGTCTGTTGTGATAATAGTAGTTTAATTTCATTTCTTTCACACATATTTGCCAAGTCCTAAATATAGGCTAGACATGATTAGTCAAATTGATGAAGATTCATTGTTTATTTTTAAGGGATAAACTAAGAAAGTGGCAGTGTGATGGGATAGGAAAGGAAAAGTCAAGTAATAATTTTTAACTTGGCAGAATATAAAAAATAGCTGTAACTGATTAGGTATGGATATTTGAACGAGAAGGATGACTTGAATTTCTTATTTGTGTGGATTGGTATTCCATAATTAAAACCCCATAAAGAAGTCATCTTTGTGCAACAATAATGTGTTCAGTTTGAGGGCATTTTGATGTTCTCTGGAACATCCAAGAAAAGAGTCCTGAGAAGCAGTAGAATAAGAAGAGGGTCAGTGGTACAGGGCGCACTGGGAGTACTGTCACTGGTGAGGAAAGTGAAGCAAAAAAGGAATCAGTAGAAGCTGAAAGGAAATAATTGTCAAAAGAAAAATAAGAACAGGAAAATCAGGAAGCAGTGAAACCACAGAAGTAAAAAGGAAATTTTTAACAGGGATAGGAATAGTTAATATTATCAAATTTAGAATAAAGTGAGATAAAGATAGAAGTATATCCTTTGCTTTCTTTTTATTTATTTTTTATGGTGCTGGGGATTGAACCCAGGACCTTGTGCATGTGAGTCAAACACTTTACTACCTGAGCTATATACCCTGCCCTGTCCTTTGCTTTTGGGGGCATTATGGGGATGGAGCTCAGGGACACTCAGCCATTGAGCCCATCCCTGGCTCTATTTTGTATTTTATTTAGAGACAGGGTCTCACTGAGTTGCTTAGCGCCTTGCCATTGCTGAGGCTGGCTTTGAACTCATGATCCTCCTGCCTCAGCTTCCTCAGTTGCTGGGATTACAGGCTTGTGCCATCGCACTCAGCTCTGTCCTTTGTTTTTGATTGTCAATTTAAAACATAAATTTTAATGTGTTTGAAGAGTGAGTTAAATGTTGAAAATGACTTAGAAGCTTTACTAATATGGGAGAGATTTAGAAAGATGACCAAGGAAATCAGGGCTGAGAAGGAACTTACCTATCAGAAGACCTTTTGGCTACAGATATTCAGACTCCTTCTTAACAATGTCTTAAGAAGTAGGGGTGTTTTTCTCAAATAACAAATCTGGAGGTAGTCAGCCTTGGTCCACAGATAAAATAATTGAATGATTTACATTTCATGGGATTTCCATCCTGGTTGCATGATGGCATCCATACCTTCAGGTAAAATGTCTGCATTCAAGGCAGGAAGAAGGGTTTGAGTATAACCAGCAACATCTGTGCCTTTTATCAGAAGAGGTTTCCCAGAAGCCCCTTAGCACACTCCTGCTTATATCTTACAGGCTACAACTGTTACATGATCACCTCTTGCAGCAAGGGAGGCTGAAAAAAAGTGTTTAGCCCTTTCAGCCTCTGTAGTAAAGGTAGGCCAATTAAGGGATTAGAGAATAGGACTGATTTAGCCAATCATTTACCAGGGAGTGTTTGCATGATATAAGGTAGTATTGAGTATGCTTACAACTGAAAAGAGGAATGAGAGTCAGGAGACAGGAATGAGTGGATGTGCAGCTCAGACCAGGAAACTAAGATTTGGCACACAGAGGCTTCAAGAATACTTTCAACAAGAGCATGGAAACTTTCCAGTGGGAGTGGTTGGAATAAAGAAATCGTGGATACAGAAAATGTTTGTGGACAACTGTGGAGAAAGTGCCTATGAAATTTCATTGTTTGGATCCTAAGCAACCCCCAGTCACTACTCAGGGTTAATATCTTACCAACTTCAACTCATTGCTATCCAAAGCTTCAACACCTTCATTCCTTCCTCTCCCCCTTGTTTTGTGCCTTCTTTTTGAACCTTTCTTTTTCTGCTGTCTTGGTCATTTTCATTTCTTTTCTACCTATCCTTTCTCTGCCCCCTTTCTTCTGATCCTTCATTTCTTTCTCTTGAGATCAAGTGGAACACAAACATATGAAGGGAAAGGAGTAGAATGGGTATAAGAAAACGTAGTTATTGAAAATCTAAGTTTGGGGGGATTCAATTAGTTCAGTGTTTTATTCATTCTCTGCCTCTTCAGACGCCATCAGTTTATATTTGAGTATAGTCAAGGAGCCCCAGAATCAGCAGGGTGAGTCAAGGGGTGTGTTTAAGCAGGAGAGAGGGAAAAGAAGTGGAGAAGCTCATCGCTAGTGATTTGCTCCATCCTCCTCATTCCTCTGTGCTTGAAATGAGGGACAGGATGCTATTTATTTGCAAAACACCTGGAGAGAATATTCAAAGCATAAGGTTCTGAGAAAGAATACCTTTGTTATAGCATCCTCTTTTTAAACCCAGGTCTTTACTTTGGTCTCAATTCTCAAGTAGAATTGTAGTTTCTATAATATATGAGGACTTTTTGTGTATGTCACTTGAAATGCAGTATAGCCAGACTCTGTGGAAACTGGGAACCATCATTAGCCAAGGATGTGTAGGTGCTGTCTGTGCCCTTCCCCTTGCCACTACTACCTCCACCCATATGGGCTCCTCTTGCTGTGTTTTTCCACTATCTCAGTAACCATTGGCTTCCTTTACTTAAAATTAAATTCATGTGACCCAAAATATCATCAGCTCTCCTCTCTGACCATCATATTGCTCTAATTCTAAAATTTCATGAAAGAAAACTAATTGGTCCAGATCATCCTTTTAAGACAGTCCTTAACAGGTCACTTTTTTTGGGCCAAGAATCTGTCCCTTTCCAAATCAGCTAGTGGCATGGAGGCTGCCATATGGTCACTGTCCATGTTGTCAGGCCTGTGAGCAGCAGACAGATAGCTATGACCAATATGCCATTAGATATTTACTGAGTACCTTCTCAGTAGTTTCTGGGGATCTAGAGCCCTAAAGGAATTCATGGCAGGAGCATCTGTAAAAGAGAATTAAGATGCATTGAATGACTTCTAAGAGCAAGAAACAAAGGGTCCTCTGCAACTACACAGAATGGGGTGATTAGTTATATTTTATCTATAACTGAGCTCAAAAGACAAATTGAGCGGTTTCCACTGGAACTCTGTAAAATGGGTATCTAAACACTTAAATAAGGTTAGCAATCTGGGTTCTGTAACACAGGTGGAGCAGCAGAATATGGTGCCAGTACCCCTCTTTTAGATAACACAAGATAGCCCCCTAAACTTCGATAATCATGGGGACTGCATTGGGCTCCTAAACACACACCAGATCTGGATGAATGCTTAGGCTATAATTGAAGTAGGTTACTTCCTGTGTGTATACACATTTGGCATAATTCAGTTCATGCCTGCAGTCCACACACTTGATTGCTTTTGCACTATACATTGGAACATCAACAAGGATGATAAGACACTGCTCCTACTCATAGTGCGTAAGTCAGCTTGTATCAATTCTAGGATGAAGGATCCCTAGTCCCTGCTTTGAAGTAACTCCTAGCACAGGGTACCACTGGAAGTGAGCCAGTTGGGTGCAAAGAAGACAAGGGAAATGGGAAGTTGTTGAGGGGAGAAAATGAGTAACTACAAGAAAACTAATATAGTGTATATTTAGGAAACTAATGGGTGTTAAGTAGAAGGAAGTTACAGAAAGTGAAGCTAAAGGAAGCTTTTACTGCATCCTTACTGCAGGATGTAACAGAGCTTAGCAAACAAACACTAGGAACTAGCCATCATCGTGAGGAAGGGTATTTAGTCAGAGTTAATAAAGGTGTTGGTGGAATAAAATCTTCAACAAAACCCCAAAGAGAATGCTGTGGTGTCACATAAAGTCATTGACATTGTTCTTTAAAAGCTGGCCAACAATTCCTCCAATGATAAATCTCAGGTGACATTCTTGCCTTTTTAATTTTATTTTACCAACAACAAACTTAAAACCCTCTCATCTTTTCCTTCCTGAGCTCCATGAAAATCATGTATTCAAATGGAACTAAATATCTCCAGTGGAATATTCCTACACATCACTGCATCCTCGATAAAAATAAATACCAGCTTCTAAATATTATCCAGTTGTTCAAGAATAAGAGACTCCTTGGGATCCAAGTTCCCTTCCTCTCCCTCAGCCCTGTTTGATAAATTATCAAGACGTAAGTGTTGAACCACGAGGCAAAGACAAGACCACTGACTCCAATTTAAATCAAATTAAAGCAAGCTTAATTTGTGTACACAGATTGCTGATCAATGACTGTCTCCCCCAAACCGGGCTAGAAAACAGTAGCAGCTCTCTGGGGAAAAAAGGTTTATATAGCAAAGAAAGTTACAAAGTGGGGGTGTCTTGGGAAACTTGCAGCTAACAGAGTTCTGGCAAGATAGCAGGTTTATGATCTACATTGTTTACATCTCAAGGTAGGGAGCAAACTCAGATTCTAACATCAAAGTTAATGAGGAGCAGCTGGGACTTCAGAGAGGGTTGTTTTCTGGTCAGGGGGAGCCAGTCATGGGTGAGTTCAAGGCACAGGCAGGAATTCCAAGCAAGTTCTTTTTTAAACATCAAAATATAATTAGACCAAATAGAAATCTTAGCATTTTACAGTAAAACAGAAGTGAACTTTTCATAAATTTGTGACGAGCTGGCTCCCAATCTTAAAATGGAATTAGGCTGGGTTCATCACTAAGTCTATTCTATCTTGGAAATTTCTCAGTACCATTCTGGGTTCCCTCAGTCACCAGCCGGGTTCCAGCTGCCATCAGTTCTGTTCTGAGTCGCAGTCTGCCTTGCTCTAAGGGTCTTCACACCCATGTCCCTGTCCTAGCACTAGAAGAAATTTCCTCCCACTAGAGGAAATTATCGTGACGTCTCAGAATCCACGTCCTGGTCCCACTGCAGGGCCAGATGGGAAATACCCAGTTCTTCTTCAGGACAAAGGACGCTATCCTGCCCGCTTTTCAGTCTTTTTGGCCCCATTCTCCAAGAACGTGCCATTTGGCTTGTTTTCTCCTACTCTTGTTTCCGGCGACCTTAACCGATCCGCTCTTGTCACCAGCTTAGGCGCCATCCGCTGGATTCTCTCTTGTCCCTGGTCAACTGTTCCTGGTGTAGAGTTCCCGGGCTTTTTTTCAAGGTAGAGGCCCACTCCAAATCTGAACAGAACGGAACCGAATCCGTGCACAACGGTTATTGCGTGGGGGGTTTAATTGAATGAGGGGAAGGAGGATGCTCCCGCCGAGGCTCCTGGGAAACGTAGTTCAGCATCTCGAATCGCTAGTCCCGGGTGCTGGCGCGCAGAGCCTTGCCTGCGCAGGCGCAGGCCATCACTTTCTCCGCCAATTCTCGTAGCAAGTGGAGGCCCGCAGCCCCCCATAGCAGCCCTAAGGCTTATGGGAATTCGGCTCCGCGGTTCCCAGGGCAACGCGCAAGCGCAGTGCAGATCAGTGCTGCAGACTCCTGCTCATTGTGTTCTGACTGCGATGTGGTGGTTGCGGATTCTCGCCGCTGGCGGAGCCTCCTCCAAGGACAACCCAGCGGTGACCAGGCACGGTGACCAAAGTCGCAAAGGGAGAGCGGAAGCGGTCGTGGGGTGGTCAGGTCTGGGAAGAAGGACGGAGGGGAAACCGAGGATTTCTGGGTTGCGGTCCATTCTGGAGGATACTGACCAAATGCCCTAAACTTTCCAGAATGTATGTCTGAGATTTGATTCCAAACAGAGGTGGGGGGGGGGGGGGGGGGGGGAGGACGGTCTGGAATGGGCATCTTGGGCTTGGGGTCCGAATCTGAGTGCTTGTGGAGGACGATGAGGCGGGGCCTCTAGCCTGTCGTGGAGCGGACTCCGGAAAGCCCATTTATACTTAGGAGATAGGTATATTCCCGATGTGGTTCAGAGCTGTGCACGAGGAACTTGCCTAGCGCAGGGACAGCTGCAGTGCAGCCCTTGCAGCAGCTCCCTGGAGGACCAAATGAAGCCGCAGAGGGTGATTTGCAGGAATGACTCTTGAACCCCTCCTCCTTTCTCTTGCCCCCATCCCACAAATACACTGTTTCTGGGCTGCCTTTGGCTCGAGGTCGCCCAGACGGCCCCAGAGAAGGGCTTAGCCTGAGAGACATACTCAATGAAGATCTACTTAGCTCGCCTCCTTTTTCAGGAGGAAAGAAGTTCACCCCCTTCCCGTCTTCCTCCACTCCTCCCGGCCAGCTGCCCTAGGAGGAAAGACAATTTCTTGACTCCTCAGCACTGCTTTAGGGTAAAGGACAGAGGATGGGTAGAAAGTGTGAGAACTGGAACTGGAGTGAGGCCTTCTACAAGAACTCCAAGTATTTAAAATATAGAAGGGAAGACATGGAGGATTTGACTAAAGGAAAGATGTGATTGGGGGTAAATTGCATGGTGAGCAGTTCACTTAACAGTGGAGGGAAAGAAAAATGCTTTCAGAAGCAGGAAAGAAAATTGGGAACAAAGAAAGACCAAAGAATTCATTGCTTTGGGATACAGGAGGACTCACATGATATGAATGCTCACAGACTCACTCGCAGATGCTATGTGATAGTTTTTGACCCAGTCCTCTCCTCATAACAGGTTTCTAGACATTTCTACTCTCAGGAATCCTGCAGTTGCAAAGCTGCCAACTTGCCTCTTCAGCATTTTGCCTGTACATAAGAGGGCTTATCAAAGAAGGAATGGCTGTCAGCTACCTGCCCACCCTAGTCCAGGTGAGTGAGACAGTGCTGCCTAAATTACCTTCTAGATTTGAAGAGTGTGAAGCTGTTGTTTTCCCTGAGCAGGAGCTTTACTTCCACACCAGTATCTCCCAGTCACTTGACCCCAGTCACTCCCTCTCTATTCCTATTGGGCTCATGGTACTGGGTGTGGGAGTTAAATAACTTGTTAAAGGTCATAAATGGCACAACTAAAACTGGAACGCAGGTTTATCTGAAATAAAAATCTTTCGACTAGCATTCTTTCAAGTACTACCATAAGCAAAAGCTGGCATTTACTAGAAAGATACTGAGGTATCTATCTAAAGCCAAAGGCAAAGATACAGCTGGACTTTTGCCATGGAAGTGAGGTCTAGAATAATCTAAAACTCTTTTCTGTTAGACCCTTGGCTTTCTTTTCTGATGTCTGCTTAATTCTTTACAGTGTACACCAGCTCCCTTGGCTCTTCCGTTGGCCCAGAAGACCAGTGATCTGAAAGTTGTTGACTTTTACATGTTAGATTGCATATACCTGTGAGAGACTGTTTCTTCTCTGTCCTTGTTTCAGAGTTTCAAAGAAAGGGACTAGTTGTAGTTGAGGAGACATTGTCCCAAGGTACAGAATTACTGTTTACGTGGGACATATGTGTGTGTGCGCGTGCATGCTCGCGCATATGTTGGGGGTGGGAAGATGAGCAGAAATTGCTGAAAAACAAATACAGTTGTATATCATCTTCCCAAAGCAGAAATTGCTGAAAAACAAATACAGTTGTATATCACTTAACATTCTGAGAAATGCCTCATTAGGCAATTTCAAACCTTTTTTTCCTCCAACATAAAGAGTATTTATGCAAATCTAGATGGTCCAGATCAATCACTCAATGTGGCATCTTGATACAATGAAGAGATTCAAGAAACATGAGATATATGAGGTTCTTGCCAGCATTAACACAGCATACCATTTTATAGTACGCTAGGTGTACACTCTAAAATAATGAAAAAAAGCATAGTATAGTAAATACATTAATCAGTAATAATTATCAAATATTAGGTACTATACTTGACCACATGACTAGCAGTGCAGTAGGATTGTTCACACCAGCATCACCACACATGAAAGTAGTATGTTGTGCTAAGACTTTACAGTGGCTATAATGTCACTAGGCAATAGGGATTTTTCAGCTCCACTATAATCTTATGGGAACACCTCTGTATGCACAGTCTGTCATTGACCAAAACATCATTATGTGTTGCATGACTGTACTAGGTGCTGAATCCACAAACCATATTGAAGATGCTAAGAAGATAAGGGAGATATAGAACTGCTTAATGCCTTCTTGAAATTAACAGGCAGTGGGGGAGACTAAAAGTAAACCAAAAATCACAATAAAGTGGGCCACTTTGATGGGCCCACATAGGTAGCTATAGAAGCAGGGAAGGCTGTGCTGAGGAAGGAATGTCTAAGCTGAGACCTGAGTAGGATTTGGTCATATTTGGGAGGGCAGAAGTAGGGCTGGGCAGATTGAGGGAGATGGGAAAAAATGTTGATGGCAAAATGAACAGCAAGTGTGTGGTCCCAGTGCTCAGTCACTACAATCTGTCTCTTCAAAGTGGAGAAAAACTCTGGTACAAAGATAAGGCTTTCAGAGTCCTAGAGGAAATGCCTAACATGTCCCAGAACACCAGCTCCCTGTATAGTCCTGTGAATCCCCACAACTTCCTGGGGACAGTCAGTCTCAACTTCCCCATGGTCAATAAGAATGGATTTGCTATTACAGGACTCGGTGACCTTCAAGGATGTGGCTGTGCTTTTCACCCAGGAGGAATGGAGGCAACTAAGCCCTGCCCAGCGGGCTCTGTACAGGGATGTGATGCTGGAAAACTACAGCAACTTAGTCTCATTAGGTAAGGTGGGAATCTTGGAAGATTTATCTTCACTATTGGGGATCTCGTTAGGACCCTTAAACTGAAGCCACACAAGAGATTGGGTTGGAAATGAGCCAATTAAAGATGTTATCTTCAAAGCTCCTACTTGCCTGTCCTTGGTGTCCCCAGGCGTTTAGAGTCTTAAGTGGAGATGCCTCAAAAGTGGCTAGGAGTCAAATTCTCCCTAAACTCTTTCAGCAGGGTGGGGCATGGAAGCGGATTATCAGACCTGAGCCATCTCGTCCTCTCACTGTGAACACGTTGTCCACCCTGGATCTTCCTGTCAGATTACCTTTGCCAGGAAGTTCTGAGGACCAGGCCTCATCCTTGCAATGATTTTTGTCACTGTTATGAACAGATTTGGTCCATTTTTCCCCTCCTCAAAAACAGGACTCTTAGGACCCAAACCAGATATATTTTCTCAACTGGGAAAAGGGGAAGAATGGATCCCAGAGGACACTTCAGGAGGCTTCTCTCTTGGTAAGAATCACAAGTGTGGGGACCTTGGGAGGGACCCAAATGGTCAGGATAAGCATGAAATCTTAACTAACATGCCAGGCCTGTTGCTGCATATGTCTCCCAGCATGCATTGCCAAATTGTGGCATTCCTTTCTTGTGCCAGTTTGTGCCTCTCTGAACTCTCCCCCCATGATTTTTTTTTTTTTTTTTTCTCTCCTTGTTTGGCATAGATGAATAGTTCAGTTTTAGAAAAGACCTCAAATATCATCTGGGCAGTCGTTCCCTAACCCCATGCTTGAGCTTCCTTTACTACATCTGACAGTATAATGTCTACTCAAATGTCTCTAGTGAGGAGGAACCACACTGGGTTACACACAGCAGGGCGGCTTAAAGGCCAGTCAAATGCCTATTAAGCTCCTCTTTCTCTAACAAAACATTGCACATTTCTTCAATTACCTCATATTTCTTCATCCACATGGACATACATTAAACTAACATTTCATTGTTCTCTACCTTTTGCCAGGCACTGTGCTAGAGAGCCTGGTTTGTCATATATTTGTCATGTATTATTCATGCCTAGCACAATGCTTGGCACCTAGTAAGTGGCATAGACCTCTTGCTTGGGATTGCAGAGAATACAGCAGTTTAGTGGTGTTGCTTATTGTAAGGAGCCCATTGGATCTGGGGACTTAAGGGTAGGGGGGCATCTTTCCATGGTCACGTGATATTTAAAAAGCTTATTCCTTTATTTTAAGACACTATAACATTGCACTTTGCATCCTGTAAAATATATTTACAAACCTTTAATTATTGATTTTTCATAGTAACCCAGTGAAGTAGGCAGGAATTCATATCTTACAGTAAATAACTACCCACCTGGAATGTCTGGGACTCAATCTTTTATATAATTTAAATATCTTAACTTCAAAACTCAGTTATCAAAATCATTTAACTTACAATAGAATTCTGAATAATCTTTGAGTTTCTATGTTGTATTACAACCAAATTGAGGTATTTTTGATGTTTCATTTTATGTTATACAAATGAGTTATAACCAAAGAGCAAGGGAAAGAGAATTCAGAAAAAGAAATTTATCCACAGTTCTATCACTCTGGTATAATTGCTTTTATTTGAATCATTCAGTTAGGCATTTACTCATCATTAACACTAATTTCCTGTTGTACTGGTGTAGTACAATAAGGAAGATTTTTTTTTTTTTTTGAAGGATGTTTATGCCTAGAAGGGTTTTATAGTCAGGTGTGCATGATAACATGAAAACACAGACAGTAATAGTTCAGTTCCTCCCGGGTCCTTTTCCCAGTCATGGAAAGGTGTCTTATTTTGTATCTTTTAATAAAACTCAATATCTTCCCTCCTACTCCATTTCCCATTAAAATTATAATTTATTTGTATATGCATATATGTATATTTTTAATAGAACTATCACCTCTTTTATTTTTTTTAACTGGAAATTCTGCTATAAAGATATGTTAATCCTAACAAGGCATGGTGGCTCACACCTGTAATCCCAGCAGCCAGGGGCTGAGGCAGGAGGATTGTGAGTTCAAAGCCAGCCTCAGCAACTTAGTGAGGCCCTAAGTAATTCACAAGACCTGTCTCTTAATAAAATATATTAAAAAGAGCTGGGGATGTGACTCAGTGGTTAAGTGCCCCTGGGTTCAATCCCCAGTACCAAAAAAAAAAAAGAAAGAAAAAGAAATGATAATCCTTTCCAAGTGCATATTAATCTCTTGTCACTCTAATTCATATTCACTTTCAAAGTGTTTATTCAATTCATTTTTATTTTTTCTTATTTCTGTTTTATTTCTTAAGACTGTCTAGGATCCCCAAAGACTATATAGAATAATAATAGGATTTATTTCTGATTCTCAAAATATAGGTTGAGCATCCTTAATCCAAAAATTCAAAATCTGCAATGCTCCAAAATTCCAAAATCTTTTGAGCACTGACATGCTGGCCACAAGTAGAAAATTCCACACCTGGCCAGGCGCTGTGGTGTACGCTTGTAATCCCAGCCTTGGGAGGCTGAGGCAGGAGGATCCCTTGACAGTAGTCAAGTGCCCCTGAGTTCAATCCCCGGTATCCCCCCCCCCCAAGAAAATGCAGTTACACTTAAAGTATAGTATAAAATTACCTTCTGTCTGAATTTTATGTTTAAGTTTGGATCCCAACTATAAGATATCTCATTATGTATATACAAATCCAAAGAAATCTAAAATCTAAAACACTTCTGGTCCCAGGCATTTCAAATAAGTTTAGAATAGACAGTTATTTTTAGTCATGGTAAGAAAAAGTCCTGGGGCTGGGATTGTGGCTCAGCGGAAGAGCGCTCGCCTAGCACACACGGGCCCGGGTTCGATCCTCAGCACCGTGTAAAGAATAAAGGCATTGTGTACAACTAAAACAAATAAATAATATTTTTTTAAAAAAAGAAAAAGTCCTTCTGAGAGATACTTTTCCTTTTCAATTTTTCTGTTCTCTGGGCTATGAGGTGTGTGGTAAATGGAGGAGAGAGCTAATAGGTGAGCATTATACCTGGTGATTTTGAAGAAAATATGTATTTGCTGCCCATTTAATCCTTACAACCTGTGAGGCAAGTACAATTAACCCTGTTTCACAGATAACTGAGCCTGAGTGGGGATAACTAATCTGGACTGATTTATTATTGCTATTAAGTGGTAAGTCAGGATTGGCAAAAGGCCAGCATGAGATCTATCAACTCTTAAAACATACATTTTATTTCCTTCTCCAAAATAAGTATAATTACACAGAAATTGTTTATTTCATAAACTCAGAAAACAAAAGGCAACCTGATCTTTTAATTTGATTAGTTTATTAATCACTTATATAATTTCTTTCTTACTTATTATCCTGTTAGGTTTGTGTTCTACCAGCTGTACATTTTACCTTTTTAGCTTTAACATGTTTTTTTTTCCCCCTGTGCTATAAGATGTATGAGTTTACAACCGTGAAGAGTGCTCATCTAAGGTTTTAACATCATGTATTAGGTTCTCTTTCTCATTTTTTCTATTTGACCTGCATTTTTTTCTCTTAAATTTACTGGAATTTTTTTTAAGAGAATCATTTCTTATATATTGTTCTTCTATGCTACAATTTTACTTCTGCACACCATTATCATTTCATTTTTTCACTTGAAAATGCATTTATTTTTAATACTCTACATTGAATATACAAAAAAGAGTGTGTATATATATATTGAACAGTTTAGAATGATCGGGAATCAATACTTATGCCCAGCCATTCAGCTTAAGAAATGGAACATAGATGCCCCACTGAAGTCCACTATGGCTCTCCTCATCACATCTTCCTCCTTGTATGCCAGAGACAGCCACTAGCTTGATTTTACACCAGTATTTCCCATGCTTCTCTTTGTGGGTTTTCCATATATATATCTGTAGCTCTAAGCAGTATGTATTTATTTTCCTTCCCATGCTTTAAAACATAAAAATATATGTATTATACTATGGAAGCTTTTCCACAACTTACTTTTTTTTCAGATCCATATTGAGGCATGTAGCTCTAGGTTACTTTTTAACTTTCTTTAATGTATTCATTCTTTTAATGTTAGAGGTACAGAGGCTATGTCAAGATTTTTCTCCACTGTTGTAAATAATGCCAACCTGAATTTTCTTATATGTATTTTCTAAAGGGGCTTGTTTGGGTATTTCTTTGGGTGTATTCACAGATTTAGCAATACTGGGCTTAAGGATATTCGCCACTTCAACTTTATTAGCTATTCCCAAATTGTTTGTCAAGTTAATTGTTATAAGTTACACTAATAGCTGATGCAAGTTCTTGTTACTTAATGTTCTTGCCCAAACCTGGAATTGTAAAACTTAAAAAAACGCTGCTAGTCTTAATCCCGAGAAATAGTATCACTGTGGTTTTATTTGTGTTTCCTTCATTTACTGGTGAGTTTGAACATCTTTTCATATGTTATTGATTATTTGTGTTCTGTTACTTAAATATTCCTATTCTATGCCCATTTTCTTTTATAGCTTATCTTTTTCTATTATTTATAGGTGTTACATATAGTCAGGAATCTATACTCTTGTTATTTTTCCCCCATCTCTCTCTTTCTCTAGCAGAAGTTCTTATTTCTATCTCTTTGATTTTTATTCCTTTTTCTTTTTTTTTTCAGGGATTGAACTCAGTGGCACTCGACTACGGAGCCACATCCCCAGCCCTATTTTGTATTTTATTTAGAGACAGGGTCTCACTGAGTTGCTTAGGGCCTTGCTTTTGCTGAGGCTGGCTTTGAATTTACAATCCTCCTGCCTCAGCCTCCCAAGCTAATGGGATTACAGGTGTGTCACCATGCATGGCTTGATCTTTATTCTTAGTTCTTTCTGTTTCTTGTTTAAATATCTTTTTTTCCCTTAGATCCATAATGAAAGAATTTAGACTTGTTAGCTGTTATATCCTTGGCATGCCAGGTCTCAGTACGGGTTTGTTGAATGAAAGAATGAATTATAATGAACTATAATAATATTTTGTCTTTTTTAATATATGTTTTCTCAGGTTTGCCTTTTTTACTAGAATTTTTAATGAATAAACATTTGACTTTGCTGGTCCATTCTATTTTATCTTTATTAATTTTTGCTCCTCACTATTTATTTCCTTCAGTTCTTTTGTCTTTTTCTTTTTTTTCCCTGATTTGTTTTGTTTTGGGGTTTATTCAACTTTTTTCTTTTTCTTTATTTTTAGTATTTAGTTTTCCTTCAAGTACTATAACCATTTAGTTTAATGAAACTCTGTGAGATTTATTATAAACAATTGTGGTTCCTTGTCCCCTTCCCCATTTCTCCTTCTCTTGGAGTAACCACTTTCTCTTCTTTTTGCTGAATATTTGATATATTTGTTTTCATGTCTCCAAGGAACATGTTTGTATTGCTACTTCTTGACTTTTTTTAGACATTTATTCAATTTTTTTCTATTAAAATTGAGGATTAGTAGTGATTGTTTACTTCTTCATGGCTGTGGCCATGTCTCCACTGTTCTTCCTATCCCAGAGGATGGCCTTGGAGACAGTGCCTAAGGATCTGCTGCATCTGTGGGCTTGTCTGCTGTGTTCATTCATCAAGACAATAGACAGTTTGAATAGGAATGTTGTGATAATTGTGATGCATACCTACAAGTGAATGGTAACCAAGAGATAGTATATGACTGTATCAGCTCTTCCTTTGATGGAACCATTGTGATGGTGTGTCTGGAGGACAGCTGGATCTCCAGGTGGCAGAGAGTCAGTGATTTTAAGTCAGGTGGATATGTAGTGTCAGTCACGGGTCACATGCCCCAAGGAATTGTACAAGAGCTGAAAAGTTGAGGAATGGCCTACAAATCCAGAGACTTGACAAAAAAAAGACCTAATAAGGTACAGGCTGGGGGCTGGGGTTGTGGATCAGCTGTAGAGCACTCGCCTAGCACATGTGCGGCTCGGGGTTCCATCCTTAGCATCATGTAAGAATAAAGGCATTGTGTACAACTAAAAAGCAAAAAAATAAAATAAAAATTTAAAAAAAGATGCAGGCTTCCAGCATCCTTTGCTCTCCACCTCCTTCCTCTGCTTATTTTTTATTGTGGAACTAAACAGGCAGAACTTCAAATACTCCTTGCCCTCCAACTCTGATAATCAGCATACCATTGAAAGAGCAGCACATCCTGTCCCTAGGCCATTTTCACCTTCTTGGGACTATTGGTGGAGGTGGGAGGGTTTGGGGCTGGAGGATTCACAGAGACTGAATTGAGGATGCTAGTTTTCCTATTCTTTCCCAGGGTTATGCCCTTGCCCATCAGCAATACTTTGGGCCAAATGCCAATTAACATGAACCACTAGAAAATTCTTAAAACCATGACACATGGCTTGCCTCCCTCCCCCTTTCTCTTAGTTAGGCACAGTTAGGGCTCACTTGCCCAGTAATCACCATCCCAGCACAGTAGAGGCTCTTCTCTTCTTGCCTGTTTCTGAGACTTCAGGAGTGCAACCTCCCTGTGTACTTACTGGAGTTTCATTGGAAGGGCTGCTGTTCTGAGGCATGTAGTAGTATAGTCCTATTGTCTAGTGGTTACATCCTTCCCTTTAGACCTGGTATGTCAGTCTCCCTTGATATCTTGAGGCTTCTTAGTGTTCTTTGCCACTTGACTTTGTTTAATACTACTTCTTTTCCTTCTTTGTCTCTTATTTATACTGACTTTCCTATACCTGTAGCCAGTCTCATCCTTATTTTACATTTCCCTCTCTGGAGACCTTCTGGACTCAAGTGACCACTGGGTTTTGTCTGGGTTGTTTGTGCCTCCATGGGAAGTTGGCCTTTCCTTCTATAGCCTACTAGGGGGCTTTGGGTAACTGTATTGGCTAAGGTCAATTTGTTTGTTTTAAATTTTTTAAATTACCATAAATTCTCATTTAAAAAAAAAAAAGTGAGGATTAAATCCAGTCTCTGCTCCTTTCAACTACTCATGTTTATTGTCTTTTCCATTCCCTGTCCTCCCAGTACAGATGTAGTGTAATTTTGACAGTTTCCACTTTCCTAAGCAAACTATTCCCAGATTTCATTGGTTTTAGTTTAGTTTCTGTGGGTCACTAACTTATTTATGTATTTGTTTGTTTATTTATTTATACTGAGGACTGTATCCAGGGGCACTTAACCACTGAGCCACCTCCCCATTCCTTTTTATTTTTTACTTTGAGACAGTCTCACTAAATTGCTGAGGTTGGCCTCAAACTTGTGATCTTCTTGCCTCAATCTCCTAAATCACTGGGATTACGGGTGTGTGCCCTTTTTTTTTTTTTTTTTTTTTTGTAACAGTATTTTTTTTTTTTTTTTTTTTTTTGCAACATAGTATGTTTTGTCACTGTCCTTGCAATAGCTTACAAAGAAATTATGTATGGGAATTTTTTTTTTTTTTTTGGTAACATAGTATGTCATAGTATGTCTGTCTTTTTTCTCCCTTAAACTTAGAATATTTTTGTAACATAGAATATCATAGTTTGTCTGTTTCTCTTTGTTGTTGTTGTTGTTTGTAACATAGAATTTTTTTTTTTTTTTTTTTGTAACATAGTAAGTCATAGTATGTCTGTCTTTTTTCTCCCTTAAACTTTATGGATCAATTGAATGGGTAGAATTTAGCTTTGGAACTCATTTTCCTTCATAATTTTAACATTACTCCATTATATTCTAGACCTCAGGCTGCTGTTATAAAGAATAATTCTTGTTTGTAATCATTTGGGATCTGTTTTTCCTCTCTTGAAACTCAGAGGTTCTTCTCATTTACTTGATTAACCTTAAGTTTCTCAGAGATATACCTTTGAGTATCATACATTGAGCATTAACAAACATTTGGCTAAGTGTTTGGTGAGGCTTTCCATCTAAAATTACTGCCCTTTCATTTTAGGACATTTTGTTCTCTTATTGTTTGATTTCTTTCTTTAGCAGAATGCTTGATACGAATACCAAAACTCCTGCATTAGTCTTCTAATTTTCTTATCTTTTTATGAAAATTTCCATCCTTAATACTTTCTTTGCTCTACTCTTTTACAAACATCCTTAATTTTATTTTCTAACCTTTATTGAAGTTTATTTAGAAAAAGGGGGGGGGGTTTATTAAGGGAAGGGGAGAAAGGGGGGAAGGGAGAAAGGGAAAAGGGGAACCGGGAAGGGGAGAGCTGGTGAGAAGATGACAGTGAAAAGAAAGAGAGGCTTTATTGAAGTTTTAAAAATAATTTTTGTCAGCTTCATTAGAGTATAATTGAGATGTAAATAAAGTTCAGCAAATTTAAGTATAAAAACATTGAAAAATATATACAATTGGGTGACTATCACCACATAAGAAAAATAACATTTTCATCATTTCAGGACGTTTCCTCTTACCCCATTTGCTGCTAATTCTTCCCTGCCCCCACCCTTTGGCAACCACTGTTCTTTCTTTCCCTATGACTTGCCTTTTTTGGGATTTCATATGAATAGAATTATACAGTATGTACTCTTTCATCTTTAACTTCTTTCACATAGAATAAAATCTTTGAGATTCGTCCTTGTTTTGCATAGCATAATTACTTGCTGTTGCAGAGTAACATCCCAATGTACAGATAAACCACAATTTGTTAATTCATCATTAGTTAACATTTGAGTTGTTTGCAGTTTGGGGCTAATGCCACTATGAACATTTAGGTGTGAGTTTTTGTGTGGACATGGGTCTTGTGGATGTAAGTTTTCACTAGAGCAAATATCTAGGAAAAGGATTGCTGGTAATGCATTAAGTGCATATTTAACTTTAAACTGAAAATTGTTTTTAAAGTAACTGTTCCATTTTGTATCCCCACAGCAACGTACATGAGACCCAGTTGTTTCATTATTGCACTGGTTAGGACCTTCAGCACAGTGTCAAGTGGCAGCAATGAGAAGGGGCACCCCAGCCTAGTTCCCTATCTTAGGGGAAAAGCCTTCAGTCCTTCACCATTGAGTATGATATTACCTGGATGTTTTTTGTAGACAACCTTTATCAGGTTGAATAAGTTTGTACACACTTTCCTGGTTTGATGATAATTTTATAATAAATGTGTACTAATTTTCCAGTGTTTTTTCTGAGTCCTTAAGATGATGTTATGGTTGAATCAATGAATTACAGTTAAATGATTTTTAAATATCAAATCAAATTTGCATTCCTAGGATAAATCCAACTTAGTGTTAATTTAACATCCTTTTTTAATATCTCCAGATTTAATTTATTGACATTTTTGTTAAGAATTTTTTGCATCAATAGTCATGAGAGACCTTAGTTTTCTTTGCCTTGTAATATCTTTGTTTCTGATATCAGAGTAATGTTAGCCTCAAAAAACAAGTTGGGAAGTTTTCCCTTCTGTTTTCTGAGAAATTTTGTATAGAATTGGTGTTGTTTCTTCATTAAATGTTTGGTATAACACCAGCAGAGCCTTCTGGGCCAGGAGAAGAAGAGTTGTGGAACAGTTTAAAGCTGCAAATTTAGTTTCTACAGCTTTTCTGTTTGGCAATCCATAGATTTTTATCTGTCTCGGCCTCCTCAGGGCCTGATCTCTGTCACTTGAATACATCGAGACCCCTGGTCTTTTTCGGCCCTGTGCTGTGACCTGGAATCTGCCTCCAGGGACTAAACAGGAGGTATCCAAAGGTCTTACCTTGTTTCCCATCCTCCATCACTGTCCTTCACTGCTATTTGTCCATTGCTTATAAACGGGGTTTTTGGATTTTTTTTATTGTTTTTTAATTGTTCACACCAGGCATTGTATATTAAGTTTTTTAATTCTGCAGTCATTTAATTTCCCAAACCCTTATTTCTGTGAATATTAGTTTTTAAAATAAGCTCTTACTCATGTTTTACAGTTAATCGATCTTCTTTCTAAGGGCTGGGGGTGTATGTAGCTCAGTGGCAGAATGCATGCTTAGCATATGTGAGACCTGGGGTTCAATTCCCAGCACTGAAAAAGAAAGAAACAAAACGAAAAACAAGAAATCTTCCCTTTAAAGATACTGGTTTTCAAAAACATCCTCTTCTCCTATCATAAGCTGTATTTTCCTTGATTTTCTGTTTATTTTGGTATCTTTCTTATTAGAGGCCTTCCTTAGCCACCTAGTAGTTGCCTACCCAAACAGTAGGAGGTCTATGAAGTCCTTTCCAGAGACTCTGCATGGTACAAGGAGCTTCTATTGACAACACAGCTCTTCTGGCCAGTTGCCTGGGTCTTCAGTCTAGTTCAGTTTTGTTTTACTTTCTTTCAGGAGATAAGTCCTAGGGTCTTTTGGTAGGTTGAGAGAGGGAAATTCCCCAGCTCCTTTGAGTTAGGAAGTGGATCTGGTGGACTAAAAGCCTACCAACTGACCTTAAATCAGTCCTCCTGGTTTTATCCACTTCCCCTTCCCCAATTCCAGATGAACTTGATGGCTTGGAACTTGGGTGATTGGAGAGCAAATTGTGTTTTCCTTGATTTTCTGTTTATTTTGGTATTTTGCTTATTAGAGGCTTTCCTTAGCCACCTAGTAGTTGTCTACTCAAACAGTGGGAGATTTAAAGTCCTTTTCAGAGACTTTGAACTTTGGTCCCTCCCTGTTTGTGACCTCTTAACTACATTTTAGGCTTGGAGCATACTACTCATGCCTTACTTCAAACCCTAGAGTTGTGTATTTTAAAACTACTTTTTTTTTTTTTTTTTTTTTTTTTTAATGTGGACCAATACGGTTAGGGGTATGGCTCCTCAATCTGCCCATCTGCAGTGACCTGGACCCTGGTGAGTATTGACTTTTAAGTGCTCTCACCTAGCCTGCTCGGTCATACTGCAGTCATGTCAGTTTCAGTGGGTCTAGTCTTCTCAAGCCTCAGTTAGTTTTCAGTGTAGTAAAATCAAGATGTATTGACTCTCTAATATAAAACATTTTAAAAGTCAGGATAGATGTTTTTATTATCACAATCAAGAAAGCACTTTAATAGGCAGACATAAGTATTCAATAGCTGATAGAAAAGAAAGCTAAAAATAGATGCTTTCATTGATTATTTTTTAAGGCCATTTTCTACTTTTTTTGTGGGGGTGGGTACCAGGGATTGAACTCAGGGCCAGTCAACCACTGAGCTACAACTCCTACCCTATTTTGTATTTTATTAGAGACAAGGTCTTACCGATTTACTTAGCACCTTGCCATTGCTGAGGCTGGCTTTGAACTCAAGATCCTCCTGCCTCAGCCTCCCGAGCTGCTGGGATTATAGGCCTGTGCCACCGCGCCTGGCTACTACATTTTTTTAAAAGTAAACCTTTTTTGAAGTAATACAGAAAAATACACAAATCGTCAGTGTGCAACTCAACAAATTTTAGTAACATAAACACATAAATCTGTGTAATCAACACCCATATAAAAAAATAGAACATTACCAGCATCCCAGTAACCCCTAGTCCCTTCTCAGTTTTTTTGTCCTTAAGGTAACAACTACCGTAGATTTGTTTTGCCTGTTTTTAAACTATGTAAATGGTATTATATGTCATTTATTCTTCTGTGTCTGATATCTTTATTTCAACAGTATGTTTGATATTCATTCATGTTGTCACATATCATGACAGTTGTGGTTCATCATTTTCATCTCACTGTATAACAGGTATGTTTTGGGGGTTTTGTTTTTGTTTTTGGTGGTGCTGAGATTGAACCCAGGGCCTTGTGCATGCGAGGCAAATACTCCACCAACTGAGCTATATCCCCAGCCCCTCAATGTATAACGTTTTACTATAACCTTATCCCTATTTGTACTTGTACCATTACTTGACATTGGGCTTATTTCTATTTTGGAGCTATTATAAATAGTACTACCATGAACATTTCTCATATAGCTTTTAGAGCATTATATATACATTTTCCTAGAGTAAGTATATAGATAGAAGTGTCGTGCTTGTGCAACTGCAAGCCTTAGTAGACCTAGCCAGGTAGATTTCCAAAATGCTTCTGCCATTGTATATTCCAACCATCAGGATCTGAGAATTCCATATTTTTTGATACACTTAGTATTGTTATTTAAAAAAATGTTTCACTATTCTAGAAGATGTATGGAGTATTTAAGTTTATGACTGATGATTATCTTTTTATTTTTGTTTTGTTTTAGGGGGGCACTGGGAATTGAACTCAGGGGCACTCAATCACTGAGCCACATCCCTAGCCCTATTTTGTATTTTATTTAAAGACAGGGTCTCACTGAGTTGCTTAGTGCCTCCATAAATTGCTGAGGCTGGATTTGAACTCACAATCCTCTTGCCTCAGCCTTTTGAGCTGCTGGATTACAGGTGTGCACCACCACAGCCAGCTATCTTTTTATTTCTATCAAACATTTAGATATCCTCTTTTGTAAGAGTATCTATAAGTCTTTCCCCTTTTTCTATTTAGCTGATTTTTTCTTATTGATTTATAGGGTTGTACATTCAGGTTTTGAGTCTTCTGTCATATATATGTATTGTAAATATTGTTTCCCACTGTGAATAGTGGCGTCATCTGATAAATGAAAGTTTTGAATTTTTAAGATAGTTCAATTTATTAGGATTCTTTTTCCTCCTATCCTACTTAAGACCTCTTAAAACCATGAAAACGTGTTGTCCTATAGCAGCTGTATTATTTTGTCTTTCATATTTGGGTCTACAATCCACATGGAAGACTTATTTTTCACTATTTTCTAGATGGGCATCCAGTTAACCCAGGATCATTTACTGAAAAGGTATTTTCCCCCCATTGTTCTCTACTGTCACTTTTGTCAGAAATAGGTTGACTGCAAGTGCATGTCATACTTGTGCAGCTGCAAGCATGGGTTCTATAATCTGTTCTTTTGGTATATTTGTATACAAGTTTATTTCTAGCCTGTACTGTTTCATTTTTTCTGTCTAATCTTGTGCCAGTGCACACTGTTTTAATTACTGTAGCATTATAATGAATCATATTTGCTAATGTTAGTTTTCTAGTTTTGTTCTCTTTTTTTGCTGTTAGAATTTTAGAATTGGCTATTCATCTTCTATGAAATTCCTGCTGAGATTTTGATAAGAAGTATTTGTTTTTGATGTATTTATTATTAATATCTTTTGAAAGTTTCATTTTCCAAATATTTGTAGCTGGTATGTAGATACACTATTGGTTTTTGTATTCCCTTGTTAATTCTAATAGATTGTACATGAAGTATTTTGTGTTGTTTTTATATGACCACAATCATGTCCTCAGATAAGTAACATTTTTATTTCTTCCTTTCTAATTTTTTCTTTTTTCTTTCTTTTTAGCCTTGAACTTGTTAGACTTCTAGTACAATGTTGAGTGAAATAATGAAAGCAGAAACGTTTATTTTATTCAGTCTTGGGAATATTTTTAATATTTTATGATTAACTATTGTTCAACATAGTTTTTTTATAAGTACTCTTAATCAAATTAAGGAACCTGTTCTCCTACTTTACTATGAGTTTTTATCATGACTGGGTATTGAATTGAGTCAGGTCTTTTCAGCATCTATTAAAATAATAGATGTTTCTTCTGCTTTATTCTGTTAATGTGAATGACATTTAGTAGTTCAAATACAAAAACAATCTTGAATTTCAGTTTATTTGTGATATATTATCTTTTTATGTCACCATATTTCTTTTGCTAATATTTTATTTAGGAATTTTGCATCTATGGTCATAAAAGAGAATACTCTGTGAATTTATCATTTATAATGTTTATAATCAGATCTGGTATGTGTCAGTTTTATAAAACCAATTGGAAATATAAAACTGATGTTATTTCTTCATTCATTAAATTTGGAAGAATTCACTAGTGAAGCTATCTCTGCCTAGAAATTGCTTGGTGAGAAAGTTTTAAAATGAAAATCCTATGTATTAGATATAAGATCATTTAGATTTTGTTTCTTTTTGTGCCTGTTTTATTACATTGTTTCTCTAGGAGTTTGAATCTTTTATCTAAATCATCAACTGTATTACCGTGAAGTTTTTTCATTGTGTTCTTATTCTCTTTGTAACTCTGTAGAATCTGTCCCAATGTCACCTTAACATACTTAATATTGGTAATATGTCTTATCTTCATTTGTCTTGCTAGAGGTCTATCAAGTTTTAAATTAATTTGTTTTCTTTATTTCTTTTCATCATAGTTGGGTTTAATTTATTGTTTTCCTAAATGTTTTTGAGATTGACAATCAGTGTATATGTGTATTTCCTACCACATGTGACTTTAGCTGTGTCTTATTATAAGTTCCAATTCTTATTTGTATCATTATTAAGTACAAAATCTTTTCTAATTTTTGTCATGATTTCTTCTTTGATGTATCAGTGGTTTAGAAATGTATTACTTAATGTAGAGGCTATCTTAGTCTGTCTGGTTTGTGTTACCACAATAGAATACTCAAATTTCATTTTGCAGCTTTTTTCTTTTCAAATAAGATTTTGCTCCATTCTTTATCTCCTCTCAATCCACAACTCTAGTGGCTCCATTCTTTATCGCCTCTCAATCCACAACTCTACAAATATTCAATTATTTGACAGTGTCTCATCTGTCTCTTCTTAATGTTTTTTTTTTTTTTTTTTTTTCTGTATCTTTTACCATGGTATTCTAGTCTGTTTTCTGTTGGGTAGCTGATGAACAATAAAGGTTTATTTGGCTCATGGTTCTGGAGGCCAGGAAGTCTGAGAGCATGGTACTGGTATCTGCTGGGCATCTGGCAAGGGTCTCATGCTGCATTATAACTCCATGAAGGGCATTACATAGGCAGAGAGAGCAAAGCATGCTAGCCCAGGTCTCTACCCCATTTCTTATAACGATAACTACTGCTTCCATGGGGGCACCACCATCATGACCTCATCTGATCCTCTCTCTCAAAGGCCCTTCCTCTAGATAACGTCAATGTATAAATTTGGGAGTTAAATCTCTAACATATAACCTTTAGGGAATATATTCAAACCCTAGCACATGGATATTTTCTGCTTATTCAGTTTTACTGTAAATATAGATGTTGAGCTTATAATTTCAATTCTTTATCAGTTCCAGGATTTCTATTGATTCTTTTGTTCCAATTTTCTGTTATAATTGTTAATCTTACTTGTTTTCTCAAATGTATTAATCACAGTTACATTTAACTCCATGTCTGATAACTCTGGTATTTGAGCTATATGGTTCTTTTTCTTTTATCTGTTGTTTTCTCCTCATTCAATTTTTTGGTACTTACTCCTGCTATTTTTAAATTGAATCTCTGACATTAGATGAGCAGGAACATAGGAGCTCTGCATATTGTTTCTTCCAGAGAAGATTTGCCTTCTCCTCTGGTATGCTTTTAGAGCGTAAACAAACCATCTTAATCTAGCCAGGCACTATAAAAGCTAGAGGTTGCCTCCCAGTGTTTATAGAGCTTTTTCAGTCTCTTGTTTTTCTTTACTTCTAGAAGGGCTTCACATATTTACTATGAACCTTCCTCTTTTGATGGTTCTAAACTATAGTTTTGGGGTCCACAGTATCAAAAGACTGTAGAAAATTCTGAATTTCTACTAAGCTTTCATCTTTTACCCTGGAAAGCTTAAGGATTCATCAAATTCTTGGTTTAGTTGCTTAGATATAACGCGCATAAGTTATATAAAATGTGCAACCTCTGTATACATTAAATCATCTCTGGATTACCTGCATTATCTAATACAATGTAAATGCTATGTAAATGGTTGTTTTACTCTGTTGTTTAGGGAATAATGCAAGAAACAAATCTATACTTGTTCAGTACAGAAGCCATCATCATTATAAGCTTATCTATATAGTATACAATCCATGGTTGATTGAATCCACAGGTGTGAAACCTGAAAAATAATAAATTGCCAAACCTCAAAATATTAAGGACTTTCACATCTGGCCAACACAGAGTAGCTTGTGGCAAACCAATCTCTGCAAAAAACTGAAAAAAAATATGAATTAAAAAAAAATCTTCCTGAAGGCATATCACCCAAAGCACACTTGATAGTCTAAGATTCAGGAGAGAAGGAAAATACAGGAAGGTGATTCCTAATACCTAGTAGTTTTTTCCTCAAAGAATTTCTTCTCTGGTAGGCCTTTAGAAAGATAAATAGGTGTTATTGCACGGCTAAAATTTCATACTCAGAATAATATATCCTTGCTCACAATAAGAATGGTTAAAGTTAAATGACAATATAGTCATTCTCTGGTATCTGTAGGAATTGGTATCTGTGGGGAATCCTAGAACCAATCCCCTGTGGATAGCATTTTATCTGACTGTTCATCTTTCTTTTCCAGATAATTAAAGGTTTTTAAAATTACCATTATTATTGAATTTCTTTTTGTAAAGATTTCCTGAAGTTGGAAAAGGAGGTGATGAGAAAGGCTTGTTCTGGATAGAATTTGCCAGGATTGTTTGCATCATTTATATTAGCATCTTGTCCTTAGCATTATGCTTCTTAGTACAGAGTCTTTAACAGACTTAAGCTAAAAGGTGGATATTGCTGGGCGTGGTGGCGCACGCCTGTAATCCCAGCACTTGGAGGCTGAGGCAGGAGGATCTTGAGTTCAAAGCCAGCCTCAGCAATGGCGAGGCACTAAGCAACTCAGTGAGATCCTGTCTCTAATAAAACACAAAAAAAGAGCTAGGGATGTGGCCCAGTGGTTGAATGCCCCTTAGTTCAAACCCTGGTACCAAAAAAAAAAAAAAAAGCAAATAAAATAAATGTATTGTGTTTGTCTACAACTAAAAATATATTTTTTTTGAAAAATGTGCTGAGGATGTGGCTCAGTGGCTGAGTGCCCTGAGTTCAATCCCCAGCACCAAAAATTTTTTAAAAAGGTGTATATTAACAAATGTATAATAGCACACAATAAATGTATAATAGCACAAATGAAAAATAGCACACAATACAGAACTCTTGTCAATAACAAGATACCCAGGAGCCGGGCGCAGTGGCACACGCCTGTAATCCCAGCACTTGGGAGGCTGAGACAGGAGGATCCTGAGTTCAAAGCCAGCCTTCAGCAATGGCAAGGTACTTAGCAACTCAGTGAGACCCTGTCTCTAAATAAAATTTTTTTAAAAGAGTAGGGGGTGGGGATGTGGCTCAGTGGTTGAGTGCCCCTGAGTTCAATCCCTGGTGTATCACAAACAAAAAAAGAAAAGGTACCCAGGAAACCAAGTGTAAGAAGGTTGTTACATGAGATTTTTTTTTTTTTTTTTTTTGTCAGAGAAAAATAGTTATTTTGTTAGACAATTCATGGGACTGTTCCTGTAATAGAATCGCTTTTCTAATGAATACTTCTTTTTTAAAAAATATTTATTTATTTGTTTTAGTTGTACACAATGCCTTTATTTTTATGTGGTACTGAGGATCGAACCCGGGCCGTGCACATGCTAGGTGAGCACTCTACCACTGAGCCACAACCCCAGCCCTAATGAATAATTCTTAACCCAGATTCACAGCCTCTACTTCCCAAGACATACTGGTTATAGCCTTGCAGATATCCAGCTTTGTCTTAATTTTTTGTTCTTAAACATCACCATGGTAGATTTTCCTCATGTGGATGTCACATTGTCATATGGGTTAGAAGACACTGCTTTCTCACAAGCTATAGTAGGTCCTTATTTTATTAGTAGACATAAATGTTTCACACAACCTGAAGGGCAGCTTAGCTTTTTATTGTCCATCTGTATACTGATACGAGTCTATAAATTGTGAGATATTATAATTGCTCTTGATGTTTTTCCTACCAAGTCTTGATGTCTAGTTTCACTGGTTTCCTAAGGCCAGATCTGGTTTCTCTTAAAAACCATAGTACTAGAATAGAGCAAGATACTTTTTTTTCATTATGTATTAGGATAGTCTGGTCTGTATTAGATTTTTTGAGGCTTACAGTCAGGTAATTTTTCTGTGATCACAAATTATTGTATTCTGGACTCTACCCTAGGCCCATGACCACTGAGATCAGGAAGAAGCCCAAGCTCCCCTGCCTCAGACATGAAGTATTGATGAATGCCCACCATAGTAGTCTCTTTCTCTTTCCTTTCTTATTGTCATTGCTCAAAAAAGCTTCAGAACCACAACCTCTTTGTTAAGCATTATTAACAGGTTCATAATCTCATGCCATCTTGAGGAACTCAGGTAAAACAGACATTTTTATTTTTAATGTCTTTCAGACTGGATGACAATGCCTATGAGTAAGGAAACAACTCTCAAGGCAGATATTTCTAAAGAAGAATTAGGTCAGTGGACAATAAAAGAAAGATTCACCAGAGATAGTCACTGGAAATATGCTAACCCGTTGGAATGGCAGTGCCAGGAAGGTCAGGAGATCAGTTTGCAGCAAGTGGTCCTCACTCGACAGAACTCTCCATCTGGGTTTAGTGAACAGGAATGCAGTGAATCTGGGAAGGGTTGCACCCTAAGCTCCTCTCTTGTTCAAGACCAGGAATTTCAGCCGAGTAAAAAAGCCTTTGAATGTAGTAAGTGTGGGAAAGTCTTCTCTAAGCGTTCTACCCTTAACAGGCATCAGAAAATTCATAGTGAAAAGCTTAACACAAGTCAGAAAATGTATATTAAAGAGAAAAGATATGAATGCAGAGAATGTGGGAAAGCCTTTCACCAGAGTACACACCTCATCCATCACCAAAGAATTCACACTGGTGAGAAACCATATGAATGCAAGGAATGTGGCAAGGCCTTCTCAGTGAGCTCCTCACTTACTTACCATCAGAAAATCCATACTGGAGAGAAGCCTTTTGAATGCAATTTATGTGGAAAAGCTTTTATCCGAAACATACATCTTTCCCACCATCACAGAATACATACTGGAGAGAAACCTTTCAAATGTGACATTTGTGAAAAAGCCTTTGTGTGCAGGGCACATCTTACCAAACACCAGAATATTCATAGTGGTGAGAAGCCCTATAAATGTAATGAATGTGGGAAAGCCTTCAATCAGAGTACAAGTTTTCTTCAGCATCAGAGAATTCACACTGGAGAGAAACCCTTTGAATGTAATGAATGTGGAAAGGCCTTTAGGGTGAATTCTTCCCTGACAGAACATCAAAGAATTCACACTGGAGAGAAACCTTATAAATGTAGTGAATGTGGGAAAGCTTTCAGGGACAATTCGTCCTTTGCACGACATCGGAAAATTCATACTGGAGAGAAACCTTACAGATGTGGCTTGTGTGAGAAAGCCTTCAGGGACCAATCAGCCTTAGCCCAACATCAGAGAATTCACACTGGGGAAAAACCTTATATGTGTAACATATGTGAGAAAGCTTTCAGTGACCATTCAGCTCTTACCCAACATAAGAGAATTCACACAAGAGAAAAACCTTACAAATGTAAAGTCTGTGGGAAGGCCTTTATCCGAAGCACTCATCTTACTCAACATCAGAGGATTCACACAGGAGAGAAACCCTATAAATGTAATAAATGTGGGAAGGCTTTCAACCAGACAGCAAATCTCATTCAACATCAGAGACATCATATTGGAGAAAAGTGACATGAATGCAGTTTATATGAATGAGTTTTGAGACTCAGTAAATTAACTATTGAATATAAGATAATCCATTCTAGAGAATAAGCATGAAATCTTAAATCAGGATAGTCATTGTATTTATCAAGAGTCAAGCATCACATTATCATGGGTTTTGAGAATTGCAAATGCCCCTCCATTGTTTAGTACAGCCTCAAATTAATAGCAGTTTGTTTGTTTGTTTGTTTGTTTGTTTGTTTGTTTGGTTTGGTTTTGGTCTTGGTGATTGAACTCAGGGGCACTTGACCACTGAGCCACATCCCCAGCCCTGTTTTGTATTTTATTTAGAGACAGAGTCTCACTGGGTTGCTTAGTGCCTGGCTTTTAAACTGAGTTTGTCTTTGAACTTGCGATCCTCCTGCCTCAGCCTCCTGAGCCACTGGGATTACAGGCATGTGCCACCAAGCCTAGCAATAGCAGTATTTTTTATTAGTCTGAATTATCAAGAAACAGAACCAAAATGGAGATTCATTAACAACATAAGAGATAGATGTATCAAATTTATAGTTTAAGAAAATTTATGAACTTATAAAAATTAAGGTTCAGAAGTAAAAGAACAAAAAAGTAAAAAATGACCCATAAGCATTTCATTCTACTGGAGTGTTCTGTATAAGAGAGCTGCCACCTTTAATGGAACTCTTTTTTCTCTCCTTGCCCATACTTCAACACCCAGTGTAAAGAAAAGTGCAGTCATCCATACACCAGCCTGGAAACCATTTAAATTATGCTTCCCACCTTCAACCTCAAACCATCTTTTGCCAGATTTTCCAGGTATATCTGTCCATGAGCTTCTTACTGGTTAATAATTCTGGATAATAATAATTCAGGATAATTCTGGGCCAATTCATCTAAAAGGTATGACCCTCTTCTGACTTAACTCCTAACTGTTAAGGAATCATGTCACTTCTTACTACCACCCTTGGGAAGTAGATGATCTGAGCTTGTATACAGTATAAACCAGAATCAACTGAATTAGTTGATCATAATCAAGTGTGAATCAGTAATAGAACCAATATCCATGATTCTGGTAGTGTACCCAAATTCAACTTTCAGTACTCAGGATCTCAGTCAAGGGGGCAAAGTTTGGTAAAAATTCTTGAGTTCCACAATTCCTCCCTCCAGGCCTCAGCTTGATGCTAACCCTCTCCATTAATAGAGGCTTTAATGTGGAGCCTTTGTCCTCCAGTTGTTGGGCACTTGGTGTGTTAATCCACGCACAGCAGTCAGAAGTCTACCCAGCTTCAGGTATGATAATCCCAACCACATAGTGGTTGGTGGGGATTCCCAGCCACCTCTGCTGTGACTTGCCATTTCCTAGTGTGCAATTGACATAAGAAATGAGAGCCAGTTATGAAAATGCTCTAATTATCTTTCCCTTGACTAGAGTCTTGGTATCCACACTGCATTAGAGTATATTAACTACTCCCAAAATAACAGAACTGCTGCATCCTTGTCCTTGTCCAGGTTTGTTTGTTTCCAAGAGTATTGATTCCATGTCCATTGTAAAGCAGGAGCCTTGAATTTGTGTTTTTGTATTTGAAAGTAGCATTTTTTCCTTTTATCCAGGCACTGTACCATTTTAAAAATTATCCCATTCTGATAGTGGTGAGCAATATATTGATTAATTCCATGGGTCCAGAAGTGGTCCATAGCACCATTGACATTCTCTGACCAAGGCTGTGTCCATGTCCAAAAGTGTGAGTGACACACTAATCCTGCAGGTACAGTTCTTTCACCATCTTAAATTCTTAGTGTTTTTGATAAAAATGTGTGCACTTTCCATGCATAGCTTATGAGAGCACTCTCCCCTCTCCATCACAAGGAATGGAGGAACCTGTTTTACTGCACCCTGGGACATCTCCACAATGAAGATAGAACAAATTCTGGCAAGCACAGGGACAGATTCCAGGTTTGTGAAGTATTGTCTATCAAGCTGGGCAACCTTCTGGCCCTCCTAAATTCTGCACCTCTGCTCCAAATTAAAGAAGAGGATATTCAACATCATGTTGGACTCTAGTTTGATACAAACTCAGAAGCTTCTCTCAGTTTCCAAGCCCAAATTTTCTAAATTCAGCTCCCAGCTAATAAGAGCCACCTGTGTGGGCAGGCATCTCCTGTTAGGTGACCAGCACCTCATGCTTTCTCCCCATGCATGCAAAGCAGAATTTCAAGAGGTTACTTGGCATGGGGTGTGTTGGGTGTACACGCATTCATCTGTAGCCTTTCCTGACTGGCACCTCTAGATTGTACGGTAAACCTAGGAAACCATGTTTTAGCACCATCTCCATGAACTGCCTGGTTCTGTCACCACCACCTCCCCCTGCCTTTGCCTTGAATCCCTGAGAAATGCATTGCTAAGCTGGGTTCACTGTACATTTTTGTAGGAGCCCTAATTAAGGAGATAGTTAAGATTGCGGTTAGCTGTGAGCCATAAGACATTACCACCTTCCATGCTCTCGCGGGACTTGGCCCAGGACATTGCGGACAGGGTCGGCGCCATTTTGTGGTGGTTGGAGGAGTGTGGATTGCGTGTTGGGGTGTTGTTGGAGCCGGAGAGAGAAGCTGGCAGAATAAAGAGCCTGTTCGTTTCCAGTCTGCCTCTGAACTTATTCCCGCGGCTTTGTTGCTGCAGGCGGCCATCGCTTCAGGCAGCAACACATTTTGTTTGTTGGAAGCAGGAGAATCACTGCCACTTGGCAGGGCCTGTATTTGGGCCAAGGCCTGCTGCCAGGTTGGGCCTCCTGCATCTTGGTGACAGCTCCAGGAGATTTTTCCAACAAAATGGCTGCAGTCTGAAGACCCTCCACTGAAATTACAGTCTACTTTCCCATAGTGCACCTCCTTCAGTTTTGGGTCTTCTTGAAATTAGAACTCTTGAGATGCCTGTTTATTCATTCATCCATATTTGGGGAACCAAAAAGTAAACAAATGGCCTGTTTGATATGCCTGAGCTAACTTGAATATATTTATGGTAATAGTGCTTGCAGTAGCTTTATTATATTCTGTATGATTAACAGTTCATTGTATGACCTTCTTGACTAAGGGAATCACCCTTGCCTGAGCACTATTCTATCCCTTTCTAATTTGGGGTAGTATGGCTATGTACCTGGGCAGTCTGATCTGCCACAGCATTACCTTTGATTCAGTCCATAACCATGCATTTTTAAGAACCCAGAGTTCCTCAGCATGATCTCTTCTGCCAGCTGACCTCTACATAGTATGCAAGATTTTAGCAGTTACTCAGAAGAACTTTCCTCTACCCCTCCCTGAGCTAGGTTACTCCCAACACATGCAGGGAGTACTAGGAAGAGCTATTCATCCTATCCTTACTTCTCTAGTCAATTGGCCACATAGATACCCTGACTGTGGCAGGAAGTAAAGGACCATTATTGAAACCCTGAAGGTTTAGAGGTCTAGAGCTAGTAATGTGCCATCTTCAGCAGCTGCCAGCTGCCAGCCCACCTTCCTTTACCCCTCCACATAGTGCACAAAGACAGTTCCCAGCATGACCATGCCATCTCAAGAGAAACAGACCCAGGAGTCACCTGCCCTATGAGAACTTTCCTCTCATCCTTCAAAGCTTCCCAGTGGGCAGTTCCATCAGAAGTGCAGATTCCATCTGCCCAAGGGAAGGACTTGAGAAGGGGGAGTCATATCTAGACTTGTTTTTCATGTTTATGGGCTCCAATGAACAGCCATAAAACTACTTGCTCTTTGGGGGAAAACTTGTTCAAATTTCCCTTTTCAAATCTCTCTAACCTTTCTCTCTTGTAGGTCTTCCTCAACTCCCCTGACTGATTTTACAACTGGGTTCTTTCTCCCTGTCCACCGAAGTTTGTCTGTCTCTGACAGCATCATGTCCCTGAGGTGTTTCCTTCCTCCATATTCAGTGACTGCTTTTTAAATGGCTCTTTGACTCTAAAGCAGACTCAGACTACGCCTGAGCCTCAGAGTCTTAGAACAAAATAACCCTAAATTATATGCCTTTGGTAGAGAAAACAGTTTAACTCACTTATTAAACATTAACAATGCCATAGCCTCCTGCTACTTCCTCTTCTTTCCTTCCTTTTCCCTTTGCATTTTTTTCCTACCTTCCCATAAACTACTGGATTAGCCAGCAGGACAATATGGAGACATAAAGCTGTCACACCCTTCTCTGTCTAGCATTGGGAGTTCCATTCTTCTTGGCCAGCCTCAACAGCACTAAATATATTTTTTGGTGATATTTTCATTTTTTGTATTTTTATAACAGTTTGTGAAGGGGAAAAATTTACAAGGCTTGATTATTTCTCATCTCTTGTGTTTTTCTCAGTTGTGCTAATTATCATTCCCTGAAAGTACCAGAATTTGGTAGTACTGACCCATTCCTTATGTTCTGTGTATCACACATTCCTATCCCCCCAAAAAAAGTTGTTGATGAACAATTATTCATCAGTGTGTCTGTATGAAAATAAAATGAGAAAACTACTCAATGTTCTAAAATGTGAAAGTTGCACTTTAGTTTCCTAGTTATCTGGTTAGATATCACTAAAACATGACTAGAAGTCATGTTTTTCAGTGTTTTTATCTCTTGATGGCCAATCTGTCTCCCCAAAATAACCATCTGTTTCTTCCTGGTTCCAGAAACTATAGTGTTTAGGCTGTGGAATATAAAGAGAGCTATACCACCCATCACTGGGGATAACAGTTGATATTTGAGGACATGCCTTGTTCCAGGTCCTGTGTAAGTACATATTAATTCACTTAATCCTATTCCTACTATCCTTTTTTTTTTTTTTTTTTTTTTTTTTTTTTTTTTTTTTTTTTTTTTTTACTCTGTTATAAGATGGTTAATCAAATGTAGCCCCAGGAGGAGACAGAGAACAGGCTCAAGAAAACAAAATTTAATATATTCACAGGTCCTAAAGACAGGCATGGCACAAAACACAAAGCCAAATGGGAAAGACACTGGGGTGATTAGAGTCAGAAGACAAGATAGAGGGGAAAGCATTAGGCCAGAGGCTTTGTTGGCTTCAGAGGGAAAGGCGAGGCAGGGAAGGGAGAAAGGTTTAGGATTTCCTAATTTGAACAATGGTGGGCTCTAAGTAATGTTCCCTAGTAGCCTTGTTCCTGGCCCTAGGATGATTAAGGCAGAGGAACATTGCCTCACGGCTACACAATTTAGATAGAGGTGTGGATCTGCTTGGTTAATTTACACATTGAAGCTGGCCTTGGCTAGAACAAAGGGGCAGTCTTTCCCCAGCCAGAAAGATTTTTTTAAAGATGTCAAAATGTTATATATAAAAAAATAACATAAATGTTTGATTTTATTAAAAAATTCAAATATTGGGGCTGGGATTGTGGCTCAGCGGTAGAGCACTCGCCTAGCATGTGCGCGGCCCGGTTTCGATCCTCAGCACCACGTAAAAACAAAGGCATTGTACACAACTAAAACAAATAAATAAATATTTAAAAAATTCAAATATTGAAGGAAGACTTTGAAATTTGTTGTAAGTTACAAAATAGGTAAATGATGAATCAAAGAGTGAACTCCAGATGATATAGCTTTAGGGCACCTCTTTTATGATGTGTTATAGGCCACACAAAAGAGCCACTTGGCTTAAGATGTTGGGGTGGAGCTCATGAGTGGGAGACTGTGTAGTGAGTCCTTAGTCTTACAACTGTGTTTCTGAGCCTGGCTTTGTACACCTCATACTTCTTCCACAAGAAGGCCTTCTTAAGCCCTGGTTTGACAGAATGGAAGGAGCTCAAGGGGTCCTTCCAACTTCAGAGTCCAAGAACCATGGGTTCACAGACATATCTGAGCCTGACACCATGGCCCTGTGATATTTCATGGGCACAGCCTGTGATAACCACAGCAAGTCCTGGGCCCAGGTCAGATGAGAAGGTTATTGGTAGTGATGACTGTTTTGGAGGTGTTCCAAAAGAGAAAAGCTGAACCTAGCGGCCAGAGAAATAGAAAGGGGAGATTATTTTATAAATAATGGCCACCAAAGATACTATACAGTGGTTTTATATGAATATAGTCACTGCCTTCATAAGCATTAAGTGGTAAAAACAGATATTTCACAAGGAAATACAAATAGGACTGGGGATACAGCTCAATTGGTAGATTGCTTGTCCTATATGCACAAGGCCTGGGGTTCAGTCCCCAGCACCACAAAAAAAGGTGTGTGTGGGGGGGGGGGGCACAAATAATTAGCAAGTAACTGAAGTATGTAGAATGAGAAAATGGAATAGAATACTTTCAAAGCAGGTTCATTGTGTACTGGTTACTTGCCTGAGTCTAGTGAGACAGAACACTCACATACAAGTTACATGAAATGGGTTTATTACATTACAGATAGGCACCAAGGGACAAAAAGTGTCTAGGATTCATGACAAGTCCCTCTGCCAAGGCCCAGGAAAGCTTCCCAGGTAGATGGGAGTCTTGTTGGTGTCTCTGACTTACCAAAATTTCCTGCTCACCTTCTCTCTCTTCCTTTTTATCTTCTTCCCAAAATATAAGACTACATCAATGTTTCTAGAAATGTCAATGTGTACTTGTTTGGGGCAGTATATGTTAATGGATGAATGTGCTTGTTCTATGGTTCTGCCTATAAAACATTTTTTAAAGACATACATAAAAGAGGTTTCTGAGAATGCATCTTGCAGGCGTGAATGAGAACAGTGTTGTTTCAGTGAATGAATGTGTCCTCCATACTACTCCATATAACATACCCGAAAAGACACACACATAAAAGCCTATTCTAATATATTATCAACACAGTGGCCAAAGTGGTCCTTTAAATTTGTCGGACCATTTCATTCCTCTCTTAAAATGCTCCAGTGTAACCCTACAATGTTTCCTCATCTCATAGTAAAAGGAAGTCCATACCTATCATGGCCTATGGGGATTCCATATATGCTCCCATTTCCTCATGTGATGTTAGTCTCTGTGTATTAACTGGCTTGGCTATAGCACCTAGTTATTTAATCAAATGCTAATCTAGGTGCTGCTATGAAGGTATTTTGTAGATGGGGTTAACATCTCCAGTCAGTTGACTTTAAGCAAAGGAGATTATTCCCAATAATATGAGAGGGCCTTAACCAATCAGTTGAAGGCCTTAGGAGCAAGAAACTGAGGTTTCCCAGAGAAGAAGAAATTCTGCCTCCTAGCAACAGCATCAATTCCAGCCTGAGCTTCCAGCCTTCTGCCTTCCCTACAGATTTCAGATTTGCCAACCTCAACAATCATGTGAGCCAATTCCTAAGTCATCACTTTGTATTATGTGTATATATTAGTTTGAATGTGTTCATGTGTTGGAAAATGAATCCTCAACATAACAGTGTTGAGATGTGTGTCCTTAAGAGGTAAGTAGGTTAAGAGAGCTCTGCCCTTGTAATGGATTAATGTCATTATTATGCTCATGGGGTAGTTATCACAGGAATGGGCTCCTAATGAATGGATGTGTTCAGCTCCCATGTGCCACCTTCTTGCCCTCTGCCTTCTGTAATGGGAAGAGGCAGCAAGAACACAGCCCACACAACATGCAGGCCTCTCAACTTTGGGCTTCCCAGTCCCCTGAACTTTAAGAAATAAACCTCTATTCTTTATAAATTATTCAGTCTGTGGTGTTGTCTTATACTAGCACAAAATTGACAGAGAGATAGATAGATAGACAGACAGATAGATAGAAGAGATATAGATCCTCCTGGTTCTGTTTCTCTGGAGAACCATGACTGATATATCTCACCTGCCTTTCTACACTGTTTCCTTCCTTCTCCTATACCATCTAGTCTCTGCTAGTCAGACACACCAGACATGTCCCTGCTCTAGGACCTCTGCACTTGCTGCTATATCTGCTGGGTGTCCCAGTCCCCAGAGATCCCCATGGATGACTCCTCACCTCTTTCAACTGAAGCCTCCTCTGGACCACTCTGTCAAACTTGCTGCCTATCCCTCTAGTTTCCCCATCTACTTAAGCTACTCTACTGTTTTCTTTTTTCCACAGCACTGGTCCCCTTCTAACATACTATGTAATTTATTGATTTGTATTATACATTGTTCGTTCTTTGTCTCTAAGACTAAGATTTAAGTCCTTGAAGGAAATAAGCCTTATCTTTTTTGTCTACTGATGTGCTTAGCACAGAATAAGCACCCAAGGATACTTGTTGGAATAGTAATGAATGAGCAGTAATTAGGGGATCCTTGGGTGTGAGATTGAGTCCTAGACCTGATGAGCTGTGAGGTTTGATTAACCAGTGGGGTCTCCCATGGATGAAGTGAGGTAGAACTGGGAGAGTCACTGGGTATGTGAGGGTAGTGATTGGGGCATCTGTGCAGGGATTATTAAGGAGGCTGACTAACTGTGAGAAAGGTGAATGGTCTTGCCCATGGTCACCTGTCTAGTGAGCAGCAGAGCTGGAGTTGATCTCAAGAAGTCTCAGCCACTACATAATACAACTTCAACATGTGAAAGCTGGGGATATAGCTCAGTTGGTAGAGTGCTTATCTCGCATGCCCCATTGGCAGGGGCAAAGGAGACTGGTTTTCCCCTGTCTGTCACAGTGGGAAATATAACTCAGAGGTTGACACTACAGATAAATTCAATATTCATGAACTCTGGTAGAATAACCTGATAGTACTTAACCCAGCATATTATATCAGTGAACTATACCTGGGACCAGGATCCTCTAGAGTAATGTATCCTTCCTGCTATTTCTGTTTTTGAGTCTAGTGAAATATTAGAATGAATCACAACCAGATTGTGGTGCTAGGAGAGGACTGGGACCACAGCAATTGGGTCACAGCAACGTGATGCCATGGAACAACTATTCTGATTCATATGTAGGATGAAAAAGAGAGGAAAGATACTGGAAGCAGAAAGACTAGTTAGTATCCTGCCACTGCAGTTGCTATAGACTTAATGTTTGTGTCACCCCAAAATTTCAATGTTGAGATCCCAACCTCCAATGTGATTGTGTGAGGAGGTGAAGCTTGTGGGAGGTAATGAGGTCAATGAAGGTGGAGCCCTCATGAAGGGGATTAGTGCCTTCATAAAAGAGCCTTCAAGGGCTGGGGACATGCCTCAGTTGGTAGAGTGTTTACCTCGCATGCACAAGGCCCTGGGTTCAATCCCCAGTATCTCACACACACACACACACACACACAAAAGAACCTTCAATATGTATAAATCAAAGGAATAAAAAATACAATGAATGTGACAAAACTGTAATAAATGTGTCCCAAAATTCACACTGGTGAGAGTATAAGAACATAATTAATATTAAAAAGCTCTCAGGACCCTGGGCCATAGATGAAGTTCTTATGGATAAGTGGATGAAGTTGGCATCAATATGAAATCTTATTTTGCTCTGGAGAACTCCTGCAGGAGAAAAAAAAAAACTGTAACTGTAATAAATATGGACTAAGCCTCTAATCCAAAACTCTACTTTCACTAGAACATAATTTATAACTGGGAGAAATAATTCAATGGCAATGATAAGAGAAAGCTTTCAGATTATAACTCAGCTTTTATTCAACAGGAGGGAAACCATACTAGCAGAATGCCTCCACAAATTTGAAAAAAAAAATGCAACTTTATTCAGGAGTTAGGTTGATTGAACATCAGGGAATTCAAAACTAGGCAGCAAAAACCATGGGGAAACCTTTAGGGAGTTGTCAGGCCTCCAGTGAACACACACACACACACACACACACACACACACACACACAAAAGATGAATGGGGGAAATTTTATGTACACTGAATGCAGAAAAGCCCTCTTATAGAAATTATCCCTTTGTGTAGTGTATTGAATTCTGAAAGGAGAGAAGCCCCATGAATGTACTAAATGTAAGAACACCTTTAATAATAGAGGGTGCCCTACAGTACACAAAATAGAAAACACTTTTACTAAGAAGTCATTTTAACTTTAAGTCACAGAGTTCAGACTGGGGAAAAACTCACAAATGTTTTGTGGTTTTTCTTTCTTTCTTTCTTTCTTTTTTTTTTTTTTAAGTGTATACAGAATGCTGAAGCAGGAAAATTTCAAGTTCAAGGCCAGCCTTGGCAACTTAGTGAGGCCATGTCTCAAAAAATAAAAGGGTTGGGGATGTAGTTCAATGACAAAGTGCCCCAGTGTGAGGGGAAGAAAAAACTGGGAAATTTTTCAACTAGAAGTCAAAACTCATTGCACATCAGAGAATTTATACTGGAAGAAACACTAAGAAAACAGTTGAGGAAAACTTCAGATTCAAGCTCACTTACTCTCAAAAGTATAGGAAAACAAAATCCTATCAAAGCACTAATGTTGAAAAGCTTTTACCAAGAAAACATCACATATCAGGTAACCAAAACAGGAAAGTCCTACAAAATGAATTTTGATGGTAATAAATGAAACTCCATAATTCACACTGTGGAAATATCCCAGGAACACAACAAAACTAAGGAAGGAGAATCTGTACACCTGAAATGCTATTCTGAGGAGAAGCCCTGTTAATTTCAAAATGCAGAAACACTTAGTCCCAAGGTCAAAACTCATGGTGCATCAGAGAATGTTCTTCAGTGGCAACAAAATTAGTTCCAGACATTAAATACTAGAGAATCCATGATAAGTCAAAGCCAACTTAATACATTTAAATTCTACCCCCAGGGAAACAAAGTTCCATAACTGAAACCCAGCTGTTTTTTACAAAGAGTACCAGAAACTAAACACCCATGTGTCTTATACTCCAAGCATCTTCCTCCCCATGTCTCATGCACACCTTTCCAAAACAACCTCCCACAAAATATTGGGAAAGAAACATTTTTATGTTCACCCTATATTATGTGCTTGGAATTAATCCTCACCCTGGAGACAACTCTTGTCACTGGTCCCAACCTAAACCTCCTGAACACAACCCCACACAACCATCAGAGGGCAGCAAATACCATCCTGTTCCTCATACCACTAACCTACAGAAGTATATTGGAATTTCTTAAGGTTGGGGGCAATTTAAGGGAGTGCACGTGGGAAAGAACAACTGTACTCTTGAGTGTGACATTCCACAGTCTCCAAGGGAAAAGATCCCACAGGAGGCTCACTTTCCTGTCTGCTACAGCTCCATCCTCTATTCACAGGGCTTTCTCCCCCAGGGTTTGTTCCTCTAGAGCAGCAGAATATTACTGGAGCCCAAGTTACTCAGGCCAGAATACAGACCCATAGGTTTCCTCTCATTAGAGACTACTTCCCCTTAACTCCAACCCTGTAGTTCATCCTGGGATTGACACGTTTCTCATTCAATGCCCAGTCTTCAGGTTAGGGAAGTTGGTTAAGGAGTGGAAACCTCACCCAAACAACGCTGAGCCCCAGGGGCTTCATCATGATCTTTGAACTTCAAACCAGAGAGTGAGTTTAGTCCCTCTCTAGAGGTAGAATCCTGTCAGTGACTATTTCCTACCCTGCATAGAAAATCTGATCTGCATAAAGGAAATATGAAGCCAACATACATAGAAAAGCAGAGCAGGGAGGATGAGGGTGGGGAGTATGTGAAAATCTTTAGCTAAAAGCCAGAATAAATAAGAAACCTCTCACACTGGGGAGAAATTCTATAAGTGCAGTCAACATGAAAACACTTTTACTAAGAAGTCATTCTAATTTTAAATCACAGAGTTCAGACTGGGGAAAACCGCACAAATGGTTTTTTTTTTTTTTTTTTTTTAAGTGTACACAGGAGGCTGAAGCAGGAAAATTTCAAGTTCAAGGCCAGCCTTGGCAATTTAGTGAGGTCATGTCTCAAAATAAAAAATAAAATGGCTGGGGATATATCTCAATGACAAAGTGCTCCAAATGTGAAGTGAGGGTCCAGTTCTTTCTTAAGGCCAGCCTATCTATGCTGGGTATAGGCTTCATGAACTCTCTGCCTCTGATTGTTCACTGTTGACCCAGACTCTACAGACTCCACTATGAAGCAGGGGACAGAGGAGAAGAGAGAGCAGCCAGCTCCATTCACACACCACCCTGCTACTTGGGGTCCTCTGTGTTCTCGCCCTTGGGTGGGGCTGCCGCAGTGGAGGTTGCCTTGAGGCTCCGCTTCCGCTTCTGCACATTCTGCTCTGGATGGAACAGGATGACGTAGGTCTTGGGCACATAGAGCATGCCGAGGGACACCGATGCACTCAAGCTCAAGGACACAGTCAGTGTAGTAGTTTGGATGTAGATCTAAGCCATGGAGGAGGGGATGAGATGGGAATCAGGCCTGTTCTCTCCCAGCTCCTCTCCCCTCCAACACCTGTTACCACCTAGGCTAAAGGTGAATAAGAATGAGCACTTAGGACAGGATGGCAACAGAAGCAAAGGTCAGTGGCATTAAGAAGTTGGCAGGCAGAATGTGGCTCTGGTGTAGCAGGAAGGAAGGTGAGTGACAAGACTGAGTGGGTTGTTAAGAATACAGCCACACTTGAGAAAATGGTCCCTTTGCCTAAAAAGGGCTTGAGTCTGTTAATGAATGAAACAGCATGTTTCCAAATATGTAAATGAATGAATAAATAGGGCATACATAAAGAAGCAAATGGACAAGTAGATGGATAATGCAGGTGTACAAAGGTTCTACTATATTTATGAATGATGATCAAGCAAATGAACCAATAGATTGTGTTAAGTGGTATAAAGTGTACAAAGAAATTGAATTTAAAAAGCAAGTTAGGAAGAATATAGTTATGAAGATTGATGGAAGAATGGATGAAGAAATGAACAAAGCAAGAGAGGGATGGCTGAATGAACAAGCACAGGGATATTTTAAAAACTGATGAGTGAATGAGCATTTAAGTACATGAATGAATCAACCAAGTAATCTTTCAAATAATGAAACATCTAGATGGGTGGCCCCACTCTTGGCATAATCAAGCCCTTCAGTTGACAGACTGGAAACACAATTGACAGACTGGAGACAAACGAGAGCAAAATCTACTGGGGAAGCCTGATTACCTTTTCAGCTGACTGGGCAGTGCCAAAGAAAATAGGCACAAAAGCCAGCCAGATGATGCATGTGGTGTACATGGTGAAGCCAATGGGCTTGGCCTCATTGAAGGTCTCAGGCACACCACGGGCCTTGATGGCATACACAGTGCATGTGACCATGAGCACGAGGCTGTAGCCCAGGCAGCCGATGAGAGACAGATCCGACATGTCACACTTGAGCACCCCTCTGGCCTGCTCCGGGTCCACCGTCCTCTGTTCCTCGTAGTCAATCACGCTGTGTGGGGGCTGGGCCCCCAACCATGCTATCACACCCACCACCTGTGGGAGCCAACATAGGGTCAGGGACACCCCTCTACCAGACAAACCTGTCCCAGTCCCCAACCTAGGTCTTAGGCAGGTTAGGATTCCTTTGAGGCTCCTGACCTACTGAGTGGATGCATAGGCCTAAGAAAACCACCATGAAGAGGAGAGGGCAGTCCAGGAGGGGACATACCTACAAGTGATATGGGCAGGTGAAGAGAAGGACTGTATGATGGTATGTGTTGACACATCAGGGTTGGTTGGGTAGGGGCAACTTGACATTCTCTAACCATTATCAATGCCATTTACTTGAGTTTCCTTCAAAGTACTGTGACTGCAGGCAGGCATTCTGCAGCCATGGCACAGAGCACATCATCTTTCTCAGCCTCAGTTTCTCCATTTACAGAATGGACCTCATAACCTGTTGTTAGGACACAATGCCATCTTGGGGGAGTAGCTGGTACAGGTGCCACCAATTAGGGCCAAGCCCAAAAGAGATATTCTTTCCTCACAACTCCAATATAGGCACAATCTCCATTCCACAGATGTGAAAATACTAGCTTGACCACATCTAGCAACAGGGAAAACTTAGTTCCTGTGGACCCACTTCCTTCTCCAAATCCAGAGAACTATTGGACAAAATATCTTGAAATTATGTATGAATGCATACCTCAAAATATGGGTTCATCACAGGGAAAAGAAACAAATGGAGAATGGTGAGAATGTGAGCTGATGCTAAAGTGCCCTGAATAGTATCAGAGTCAGAACAAGGAATTTCAATTCCTTCATGGTGAAAGGAGGAGTGACCTTGAGCCAGTGGCTGCTAAGGAGCAGAAAGTAAGATACCTGCATAAAGGTGAGACCCTGGGGAGGCTGTGCCATATGTCCATGCAGGCTGTTCACTACACAAGAATGCCTGATCAGAGGGGCAGGTAGGCCTGAAATCTAGCTAACACTCCAGTGTCATGCTGTGCATCCCAGGGGAAGGGACACTTTCTAATAATTTGTCCACGCAGAAAGAAGACCTTTCTGTGACTATCTCAATGGCAGCAACTCCATAAGCAAGGGACTAATAAAATCCGGACACTGTCCAGGAAAGCAACATGGATATTCCTCCTAGAACAAGGCTATGGGTGGGGGTAGGGGTCACATCAGAAACCCAAGGCTGGTGATGCACAGGAATTGCAACCAAAACACACTCTCACGAGGTTTGATTAGGATGTCCTATAAGATAATAGAAAATAAGCAAAGGATAGGAACAGGCAAGTCACAGAAGAGGAAATTCCAAAGGTTCAGTGTACTAGTAATTAGGTGTAGGCAAATTAAAAGAACAATTAGATAGTATTTTACATCCATCATATTGGTAGAAATGCCTAGTG
Organism: Tamias sibiricus; assembly: GCA_025594165.1. Taxonomy (NCBI): domain Eukaryota; kingdom Metazoa; phylum Chordata; class Mammalia; order Rodentia; family Sciuridae; genus Tamias; species Tamias sibiricus. The sequence goes on along the minus strand of CM046662.1, from coordinate 39,927,465 downwards.
AAGCTGAAGGAGTGGCTCTTTTAAAAGATCTATTGTTTCTAGAAATGGGGATGTGATGTGGGGAGTCCAAAGAGGTGAGCCTAGGCAAATGATCCTGGGGGCTGGGAGACACTGAATGTAGTCTAGGCATCTCCATCCTATGGATGAGGGTAATCATGGACTGAGGAGGGGGAAGCTCCAGGTGTGTTATCTGGAAGAAGACAGGAGCACCCTCTAGGCATGGAGAATTACATTAACCAAGGCCATGGGTGGAAATGAACATGATATATGCAGAGCTGTGTAAGGAGAAGGGCTCCCCTGCAGTAGAGAATATGTCATGTCAAAACAAGCTGAGCAAAGTAACTCTGTTAGCATCCCCAGAGCCTGGATGGATCTGCAATGTTGCATCTGGTCCACCTCCCAAAGCCACGTGTCTCTTAGTTAGCTTCTGCTCAGGAAATATCCAAGGTTTCCCAGATGATGGGAGTCATGCCTAGTGCTGGAATATCATTGTCTTAGGGAAAACCCCATAGAAACTCCAATTTTAATGCTCAGTACATCATGAATACTGGCCATTTAATGTTTTAGATGCTCTTCTCCCAGTGAACTGACCAGTAGTATGCCTTTAGGAAACAGATTCTTTGTTTCAGGAAAATCAGTCATGTATGTTTCTACCCTATTTTCACATGTGAGCCAAATTCTGGAAGAGCGCATTCAATTTATCAAAATCATTGCATTGTTCTTTGGTAAAAGAGCTGGATGCTCAGCCTCCCCACCTACTGACCCATTTTTCTTCCAGGAATGAGCAGTAAAATGAGTTGTTCTCATTTAGAACACTCAGAATAGGGCTCTATATATCTCTTCCTCTTGTGGTTTTTATCTGTTTAATTACTTTTTTTTTTTTAACGGGATTTAATCCAGGGGTGCTTTACCACTAAGCTACATCCCTGGTCCTTTTTATTTTTTATTTTGAGATAGGATCTCTCTAAGTTGCTTAGGACCTCACTAAGTTGCTGAGTCTGGCCTTGAACTTGGGATCCTCCCATCTCAACCTCCCAACTCTCTGGGATTACCGGCAGGGTCACTCTTCCCAGCTTTTTATTTGTTTTTAAAACTGGAGCCAAAGGAGGAGTGATTCTAGAAACACCATTTCTCTGATTTTTTTCTTTTTTTTAAGGTTAAGGACAGTCCCCAGCCCACCCATCCCAAGCCTCAGGTGCAACCTCCCTGTCATGGGGCGGGGAGGAGGGCCTGAGGACCCACCTGCAGGGAGGTGAGGCTGAAGGTGATGAAGAGCTGCGAGGTGGGACTGATGAAAGGCGGGGGTGTGACCGAGCGCTTCCCTTGCTCAAAGATCCGGTAGATGCGGTTGGTCTTGGTGAGCAAGGCAGAGTAGCTTAGAGTGGTGCCCAGGCCCAGAAAGAGCCTGCGGGCAGCACAGACGGCGTCCCCAGGCTCTGCCACCATGAGGAAGGTGATGGCATAGATGAGAAAGATACCAGTGAGGAGCACATAGCTGAGCTCGCGGCCAGAAGCGCGGACGATGGGGGTGTTGTTGTGCCGCACAAAGGTGGCAACCACAGTGGTGGTGGCCATGATCCCCAGCACTGCCAGGAGGAGGGGCGGGGCAGCCCAGGGGGAGGACCAGGTCAGGCGGACCACAGGTGTGGGGCGGCAGCCTGTGTGATTGGGCGTGGGCCTCATGTCCCCGGGACAGGCCTCACACGTGAACTCATCCACCTGGAAGCGGTACCCATCGCAGGCCTCGCAGTGCCAACAACAGGGGACGCCCTTCACCATCTTTTTACGCTCACCCGGCACACAGGGGAGGCTGCATTGGGAGAGGGGAACCTCGCGTGGGTCGCCTGACCATTGCAGGGCTTCCACCTGGATAGATGAAACAGGCCAGTGACTTCTACTGCCAGGAATAAAGGGACCATCACCTACTCCCAGAACTTGGTCTTTGCCACTTACGTCCAGTCTGAGGGCTTCTGCCCATTGGCCCACAGCCTGGTACCCGCCACTGCTGGCACTGCCATTTGTTGCCTGGTACTGGAAGATGTCATATCTCCCTGGCGCATCTCCGTTCTCATTGAACATCACTGGGGTTCCCGCGCTGCCTGGAGAGAGAGGCTGTCATCCTTAGCTGGTTCTCCAGCCCCTGAAATCCAGTCTCCTGGTGAGTCCTTGAGGGCGGGCCAGGATGAAGAAAGAACTTCACAAGCTCAGGAAAAGATGCACAACATTACTAATCACGGAAATGCAAATTAAAACCACTGCAAGGGGTTTGGGGCATAGCTCAGTGGTAGAGTGCTTGCTCAGCATGTGCAAGGCCCTGTATTGGATCCCAAGCAGCAAAAAACCAAAAAAACTCAAGATGCCAGTTCATGCCTATTAGGATGGCTACCATCAAGAAACAGAAAATAACAAGTGTTAGTAAGGATGTGTAGAAAGTGGAACCCTTGATGGGAATGAAAAATGGTGCAGCCTCTGTGGAAAACAGTATGGTAATTCCTCAAAAAATCAAAAGTAGAATTACCATGTGATCCAGCAATTTCATTTGTGGGTATATGCCCCCAAAATGCAAAGCAGGGAATCAAAGAGCTATTTGTCCATCCATGTTCACAGCAGCACTATTCACAATATCCAAAAAGTGGAAGAAATCCAAGTGCCTGGAGATGAGTGAACTGGATATGCAAAACGTGGTCTATACATACAATGAAATATTATTCATCCAGAACGCATGATAAATTCTCCAACATCTGAATTTTGCAAATTGGGGCAGAGGGTGCTAAAGTCTGGGGAAGGAGAATGGTTAAAAAGTGGGAACTTGGTTCAAGTCTCTAGTCTCCTCAGTGCTCCACTCTACCATTCTGCCTCTTTCATCCCCTCCATCCTGAGTTGTCCCTGGTCCTAAAGAGAACAGCTGGCTTCCTTCACTATCGAAGGGGCTCGGGCACCCACTCACCATTAAAGCGGACAGCTCGAATATACTGCAGCAGCATCCGGCCATCAGTAGGTTCCATTGCTGGGCACAGGCCTATATGCCCAGGGCACAGCGCCTGGTGCATGCTGTGGAGGGCGTGGGCAATGGCGTACACAGCATCAATCACAAACTGCACCTTCCCCTCCTGCTCATAGGCAGAGTCCTGGCCGATGCGTTCTTCACCTGTCCTAGGGATGCCCAGAGGAAGTGTGCCTGGCCTCCATGCACCAAACCTGGCCTCCCACTTTCTTCCTCATCACCCTCCCAATCCTGGGCAGCTCTCACCTGTGCATTTGCGGGTAGTATCATCTGACTGGCTACCTGAACTGATAAGTTTGCAGTTAAAATTTTCTTCCCAGAACTCAGCAAACCAGATATTCCTGCGGTTGTTCTCCAAGGAGCGAGTCATAAAGTATTGGTCAAATCCTAAGAGGGAGGAAAAGAGAAAGGAGAGTGGTGACCACTGAACCAGTCATGGTTCTCCTGTGTCCCTTTACCACTTGTTCACTTTGCATCCAGGAGTGACCATGTGACCAAGTTCTGGACTATGAATTCAAAACCCCTGGAGTTTCAAGGATATAATGTGCATACTGATACAATCTCAGAGGCTCCCTCTTGAAAGATTTTATCCCTGCCCCTTCTTTCTAGGTTAGGATGATGCTGTGAGTGTGTGGAGCTTCAGCATCCATCTTGTGAATATGAGGCCACAAGCACAAAGATGTAAAGTAACCACAGAAGATGGTAAAATGGAAAGGTAAGCAGAGCCCAGGGTTTTGAGAACACTGTTGACTCCTACATTACATCTGAAATCACCAAGAAGTCTTGTGATGAAATGCCTTTATTGCTAAAACCACTCTCAGTCCAATTTGTCACTTGCAACTAAATTCATGCTAGCTAAAAGAAAGGGTGTAAAGATGTACACTTTCAAAAATCTAGTAGCCTCTGGAAAGCAGGGCTCATCCTTCATCAGAGGCTGGGTTTCATAATATAGCCTTGAAGCACATCATTGAAGCATCTTCAGTTCATTCTTTGGGGAAATAAGCAACCCTGTTGTAATGTGAACCATCCCTGCTGGATTCATCCAAATATTCAGATGGGATGTGAAGGGGGGGGTGATTTGGCAGGTCTCATCACTTTGATCAACAGGACAGTATATTCCATATCCTTTGTTTCCTCCTCACCACCCCTCAATTTAGAATATCTGGTAAAACCAAAAATACAGATACCAAATTTAAAAAAAAAAAACAGTAACAATTCTTCATCCTGTACAAGGAGTGATATGTTCCTTTCCTCATATACCATCTCATTCAAACACTGCTTAGAAGGATATAGTCACAGAATCTTAGAGTCACAGGACCTGTGAAACCTAAAGGGATCTGGATTATGGCACCTATTATACAGATTTGATCAATGAGTGCCACCAAGAAGGGATGATGGGGAGGACTCAGCGTCCCTGGACTCACCATCAATGGAGGCTCTTTTGGGCAGGATGGTGATGGCCCCCACGGCCACATCCTCTAGGTTCAGAATGGGTGAGATCTTGGATCCCCAGCTGTCTGAGCCAACCCACAGGAAGTGCCCAGTCAGGTTGGCCTGGCGTGCTGCCTCCAGGACCCTCCTGGTAGAAACAGCTGGGGGTGAGTGAGGACCTAGCACCCCTCTCATCTTAACCCTTGTCACGTTCCCTTCTCTATCCTGCTCCACAACACTCCCTGGGCCCTCATTTATCAGTGAAAATAGGGTGCAGCGTACTCAGGATTCTACCCCTGGGCTTCCCAGACCTGCCCACTGGCTCTATGCATTATAACCCACTTCACACTGGCCTCAGAGGGTGCTGCGGTTTGGATATGGTTTGAATGTGTCCCATGAGAAGTGTTAGAAGTTTTGTTCCCAGTATGGCAAGATTGGGAGGTGGTGGGACCTTTTAGAGGTGGGGCCTAGTTTCAAAATCACTGAATTATTGGAGGCTTCACCCTCAGGAGGGATTGAGTAGTTCTCTTGGGACACTGGTTGATTTTTGAGAGTGGTTATTAGAAAAGAGTGAGCCTGCGTCCTCCACCCTCTCTGGCTTCTGTCTCACCATGTGACTTCTCTCTCATGTTCTTGGGAATCTGTCAAAATGTGATACAGCCCAGGGGACCCTCACCAGAGCTGGAATAATGCTGTTTGGACTTTAAGCTTCCAAAACTGTGCTAACTGGACCTCTTTTCTTTACAAATTTCCCGGTCTCGGGTATTGTGTCATAGTAATGAAAAATGGACTAATAGAGCTCTTCAGGGGAAAATCAAGGCCAGACAGAAGCTAACCCCCTCCACAAATGCCTCCACCAATATCACATCCAGCCTCCCAGGCTGAAGGAAGAATCCCTTGCTGGTACTGGGCCATGAAGTTTTCAGGGCCTGGTCTGTGGCTTCCTGCCTCCTGAGCTCTGTCCCTGACAGCTCATTTTCTGTACTTAGGTCTGTCTACACAGCCTCTCTCCCACTGTGAATGGTAAAAACAGACATGTTTTCTTGTTTCCTGGGTTAAGATTTGCACATCTCCACCCAGACCAAGCCTTATTCATCTCTGGGGACACCAGATTCAGAGATAGTACCAGGAAAAGCATGAAGAGGGTTGAATATAAAAATGAAAAGGAAGGGAGAAAGGGCATTCATGGCAGGGGATGAATAAGAACAAGGGGCAGGACCCTCAGAGAGAGCCCCTGAAAAACAGTGGACACATGTGGTGCCCATCCCACCTGATGTCATCCTCGTTGGCAAAGATGATGATCCCTCGTGCGTTGGGTGTCTCCATGAGTCTCCTGATCACCTTGTTGAATTCTCCTGGCTTTGGTTCCCTGGGAATCTTGATGGACTGGGCAATACAGACCCCCCCTGGGTGTCGGAGATGCCAAAGTCAGCTTTACTCCACCCACCCACACACCCACCTGGCTACTTCTGTATGTGACTGTGTATGTAGCATGCACAGCACCCAGAGACCTGGCTGAGGGGTCTGGAGGGGAGAAATCTTGCCCAGGCCCCACCTGGCAGGTCACAAGGCAGATGCTGAGTCCTACAAAGGACAAGGACACCTACCCACCTGGATTGCCATCCAGGCTAACCACAGCCAAGGCCAGCCACTGCCCCTCTGATGGCCCCTGGCTCAGACCTCTACAGACGCCTTGATGCCTGGGACCTCCCTGCCCCCAGCTCACCAGCCTCCCTGGAAATCTGCACAAAGGCCTCAACACCGCTCTCGCCATAGTTGCCTTCAGAGGCCAAAGTAGACACGTAGTTCCATCCCAGTGCCCGCACAATGTCCACCATAGCCTGGGCCTGGTAGGAGTCGGGTGGTACCACTCTGGAGAAGAAGTCGAAGCGCGTGGAGTCGCTGAGTTCTGGGGCCGTGGAGGCGTAGCTTATCTGAGGTATCTGGAGGCAGGAAGGACAGCTGCTCTGTGGATGAAGGGTCAGTAACCCTAGAGAGGGAGGGCAATGGGGACTCAGGACATGCATGGGGCACAGTTTGGGGAGCGCTCTGGAGGCCATTGGGGACCTGTGGCACAGGTGGCATATGGAAAGTTTGGGATAGGGAGCTAAGGTCCACCAAGAGAGGCCAGAAGGTATGGGGCAAGGGCTGAATGTTATGACCAGACCTGATGTAATATGAAAGGTAAGAGGGCTTAGAGATTAGAGTAGGACCCCATATACAGTTGTGCAGGCTCTGTCCTGAACACAGATATGGGAGCCAGGTGAATTGGGGGCTGAAATCCAACCTGCAACCAATCCAGGTGCTGCACACAGCTGCACCGGCCTGGGGAAAGGGGCATCCTTGTCGGCCACAGAGGAAAGCATTTTTTTTTTTTTTTAATTCCCACAAAGTGGTGGTCTGTGTGGGTGGCAGCCACAGCAGGATCAGAACAGACAGGGGTTGGAGGGGGCTGTTTGATTCAACCGTGCCCAGCCTAACAGAGGGCTCGTCTGAAACTGGGTTTTATCTGTGTGCATTAGAGAGATTAATAGCAGAGATTACAGGGCCAGCTGAGCCCATTCAGGAGTGGCAAGAGTGTGGGGCCTGGAGATCAAGTATGCTGTGGAAATAAGCAGGAGAGGGTGGCTGACTGAAAGTGGGGAGTCAGACCACACTGAAGAAAAAAATGTACTAAAGAGAGTGAGGGAACAAGAAAAAAGATACACTCGGGAAGGGTGGGAACAAGACAGAGTCGTGTGAAGGTCAGTAAGGAGGAGGTTCTGGAAAGAAGGGCTGTTTAAAGGAGAACAGAAAGTGTGGGGGTGTGGAGACAGTATAGGAAAGGGGAATGGGAGAATAAGAATGAGAAAGGAAAGAGGCAAGGAAGGGGTCAGGAAGGAAGAGAAGGAGAGAGACAAAGCGAGGGAGAGCAGATTTGGGAGGGACAGAGAGACAGAAAAATAAGAAGAAATCAGAGAAATGGGGGCAGAGAAAGGCCCCCTGGGCACTGCTCAATACTACCTTCAGGGCAATGTTCCCATGCAGACTGAACCTTCACACGGAGTTCATTTCAAATGCCTGAGACCAGAGTAATGCTTTGGAATAAGCTCAAAACCCTTATCATTTCTTTTAGACCAGGAATTGCAGAATAATCTCTGGATCATGGTTACAATTTTTTATCTTATTTTTAATTTTAATTTTTTGAGTGAAATTAAAGCAAGCAGAGAGGGTGTCTGAAAATAGAAAGTTGCTGCCTAACCTCAATCTTGGGCTGAGCTGGCAGCAGAGGGCCCTAGGCACATAAGGTCCTGCTTCTCTCATCTACAGTCCCCACATGGACACTGAAAGTCCTTGAGTTTGAGATCTCTGCACTTGACATAGAGGGGAAGTGGGGGGGGGTACTAGTGCACACCTGTCACACCTGTAATCCCACTATTCAGGAGGCTGAAGCAGGAGGATCAAAAGTTGGGCAACTTAGGGAGACCTCACCTCACAATAAAATAAAAGGGCTGGGGATTTAGCTCAGTGGTAAAGTGCCTGCCTCTCATACATGAGGACTTGGGTTCCATCCCTAGTACCACAAAAGGAAAGAAGGGAGAAAGACAGAAAAGGAAAGGGAAAAAAAACCCAGAGCACCAGGTGGGGTTGGAGATAGCCACAAAGGTCCACAAGGACACAGGAAAAAAAAAAAAAATCCTGGGTAGCCACACAACCTTCTCATTGTCAAGGAGAAGGTTTGTCTGTATTCTCCCCACCAAAATTGCCATCCAAAGCGGGTGGGGGACAATTACATGTAAGCAGATGATGAGGGGCCAAGCGGTAGAAACAGACACTCCCCTGGGCAGAACCACAAACTCTCAAGATACAGAAGTCCCACCTCTAGGCAGGTAGAAGCAAACCTTCCTTCCTCCCCTCACAGAGAGATGGAAGGACAAAGCCCTCCTCCCGGCACAGATCCCTAGTAAAAATGTCCCACAATCCCCAGAGGATGACGACTAAAGAAAGCCCCCAAATTCTGATGCCACAAGGCCCCCAGATCCCTGATTTCTATGGCCCCAATCTCTGTCCCCCAGAACTGCAGGGAACATACTGCTTGCAGAGGACAGTTCTTTAAACATGACAATGCAGGGCCAATCCAGGTCCATGTGGCCTGGTATGGTAGGGAACTGCAGATGAACACTCTAGAGAAAAGAGCCTGCTGAGCCTCTTTCAGAGGCTTCTTGAGAGAGGGTTCAAGACAGACATTTTGAAATCAAATTTAAATAATGATCAAACAAAAAGAGAGGTGCTAGACCTTTCAGGTCTATCCATCCTCTGGGTAGCTCAGGGCTAACTCCCAGTTGCCCCACTGGAAGAAGGGCAAACACAAAGCTCCACGTTATCAGAGCGCTCCAGAAGGCCCAGGAGGCAGGAGTACCTTCCACAGTTGTGCAAGATGTGCACAAAATAAAAACTCTGAAGCAAGTGGGCAAGTGGGTCTGAAGTCCAGCTGCCCTGTCTAGCCAATTTGACCCAAGGCAGCAGGCTGCATCCTCTGGAGGAAGGGGCATACTTGTCAGTCCTTAATTCACACAAAGGAGCTGGAGGGGTTATGTTGATCTGATGCTGGCCTGCAGCTATCCTAACAGGCAGTGTTTCTTTGAAGCAGCTTTTGAATCTGTGTGAATTATAATGATTAAAGCGGAGAATCCTCCAAAAAGAGGTAAGGGAAGAAAAGCATCAGTCACCCCACGGGTGAGAATGGGAGACGGAGACTGGAAACAGAACAGGTCCCGTGGCCCTCACCGCAAACAGGCGCAGGACATTGGCAACCATGATAGAGACCGAGCTTGCCGAAGCTCCCACGACCGCCACCACTCGCTCCGGGGGCGCAGCGCGCAGCGGAGGGGCGCCCCCCGGGCAGCGCACGCTCGCCTCCTCGCCGTCTCCACGGCCTTGGATCAGCGCCTGCACGAAGCTCAGCGCCTGCTCCAGCGCGTAAGTGTCCCGAGAGCAGGTATCCAGCAACCGCGCGCCTAGGCGCACGCCGGGCAGCAGCTCCGGGTCGGCGTTCACGCGGTCCAGCGCATACAGCATGGCTTCTAGCCGGTGCACGCCCTGCTCCTTCTTCAACTGACCGCACGCCCTGCCGGCTGCGCCCCTCGCGTGCACCGGAAACAGGCCGCCCAGGGTGAGACCGCCCGCCAGGCGCACCGAACCCGCGGCGCGCGCCAGGCCCGCCTGCGCCAGCCAGGCCAGCGGCGGCAGCAGCGCCAGCAGCAGTGACTCCCCGGCGCTCCGGAGCCGCGCCATCGGCTCAGGGACTGTGGGAGGGAAGACAGAAGAGAGTACTCGTCCGAATAGGAGAAAGCTTAGAGACCGGGAGGGAAAAACACCCGGGGTCCGGGAAAAGGGGAGGGAGCCCCTGCACAGAGGAAAGGCGTACAATGAATGTTGGCTGAGCCAGTTGGGCAATCACCTCAGCTAGTCTTCCCAGTTCTCCACCTTGCCCCCACCCAGGTTATGAACCCTCTTGACCTTCTTATTCGGGCCCTCTGCCCAAGCACTGTCTTCACCCCTCCAATTCTTTCCCTGCTCGACATCCCCTCTTTTTCGTGTGTTTCCCCCCCGCCCCCCAGCATTACACCCAGGATCCCTCTGTGGCTACTCTCACCTGCGCCAGCAGCTGTAGATTCAGGACAAGTCTGTGACAGATGCCCAGAGCCCTCAGCGAGAGAGGATTTAAGGATTCCGGGGAAGGATGGGAAACTACCCTGAGGGCGAGGGCGGAGACCCCTCCTGAGCATGGGGGATGGTGGAACACGCCCTGTCCACATTTCTCCCTCCCTCGATGACTCCCGGGTTTTTTTTTTTTTTTTTTTTTTTTTTTTTTTTTTTTCCTTTTCTGTTTGCTTGTCTTTGAGTTGCATGAACCCCAGACTCTGTCTCTGATACACATTCTCCCTTTCCCCTTCCCTCCCCTCTCCTCCCTTCCCCTCCTCTCTCCTCCTCCTCTCCTCTCCTCTCTCTCTGTGTCTCTTTGTTTCTGTCTCTGGCTTGCCATCTTTCTCCAAAATCTCTCCTCTTTCTGTCTCCCTGCCTCTCTGTGTGTCGATTTTTCTCTTTCTTTGATTCTTGCTGTCTCTCCCTCTTTCCTGTCCACCAGTCTTTTTAAACTTCAGCTGCTAAGAGTTTCCCCAGCCTTCTCCTGGCAAGACCCTGCTGCAAATCCCATGAGTGAGGGTGACAGGGTCAGAGCTTGAGTGAGCCAGTAAGTAGGTGGACTGGAACAAAGGAGGAGAAAGCACTGGTAGGCAGGAAAGAATCAAGACCCAGCAGATTCTGAACATTAGCACAACAGCCCTGCTTGTTGTTGTATGTATGAAGAGACATTTCACATCAGCCCCATTTTGCAGATGAGGAAGTAGAGATCTTAAGGACGGAACCGATTTGCTCAAGGGGAGTATGTCAGCATCAGGATTTTGCATCAGAATGGTGCAAAACCACCAGCCCACGCTGCCTTTTAAGGAGGAAAGGGACAAGACTGCTTTATACCCTAAGCTCCCACAGGGTCTCTTACCTCCAAGGATGGAGCCCTATGGGGTTCCTGTGGTCCCTTGTAAAGGCTTCTTGGGCTCTTAGGTCTGACACACTGACCCTGGAGCTGACTCACTGTGTGAGGCTCTCTGTACTTGACTTTCCCCCATTTCATAGGGCCAAGATGAGGGAGCTTGGCCAAAATATACTTTGCCATCATACCCGTCTGAGGATGGGATTTGGCTCTCTGATGCTGAGAGAGCAAATGGTGTCTTGGAGACAGGTGGTGAGCCTGTCCAGCTGTAGAGATTAGCAGGCTTGTGGAAGGGAGGCCTGAACCGGCTTGGGTTTCATTAAACAGGGTGGATTAGAGTGGCCAGGAGGATTTGGGCATGGCTGGCAGAGGGAGCAAGCACAAAATGTTCCCTGCTTTCTTCCCCTATCACATCTACAGGCCCTGGTATTCTCTGTCCCCAGAGCTATCCAGTCATCTTTCTGGTGGAAGCCAGGAGTCAGGAGGCTGGGGTCCACCTCAGCTTCTACCCTTGCTTTTTCAAGTTGGGAAGGATGGGACATTAAGGTGATGCTAGGCTAGAGCTTGAAATTGCAAAGAAGTGTACAAACTGAGCCTTTGAGGCACATGGTCTCACTTGACCCCTTACTGCCCTTTCCTGCTTAGGAGGAGTCAGACAGCTGACACCACAGGGCAGGTACCTGATTCACATGCTCACAGCATCTTCTGCCTCCTGAGTGGAAGATAGACTGTTGGGGAGTAGAATCTGAAGATGGAGGACCCACAGGAGGCCCTTGCAATGGTGCCAGGGGAGGCAGGAATGCCTGTGACCAGGCTCTGGGGGTGTGAAGATTTGACTTTGAGGATGAGAAAGGAAGGCATGACCCAGGGAGAACCAGGAAGAGGGTCTGGGGGGGTCAGAAGAGGGCAGAAGTCAAGAGTTTAGACTCAGCCACAGGAAAGCTGAGAATCTCATTCTAGATTTGATGGACAGGTTAAGTCCACGGTTGGATTTATGACTCTGAATCCAGGGAAGAGGCCAGAGCAGCAGATAAAGATGAAGTGGTATGGAGCCGGGCGCCGTGGTGCACGCCTGTAATCCCAGCACTTGGGAGGCTAAGACAGGAGAATTGTGAGTTCAAATCCAGCCTCAGAAATGGCGAGGCACTTAGCAACTCAGTGAGACCCCGTCTCTAAATAAAATACAAAACAGGGCTGGGGATGTGGCCCAGTGGTCGAGTGCCCCTGAGTTCAATCCCCGGTGCAAAAAAAAAAAAAAAAAAAAGATGAAGTGGTACCAATGATAGTGGGAAATTTAAAGCGAGACAGATTAACTCACTTGGACAGAGAATGTGGACAGAGGGTGAGGATGGAGCCCCAGGATCCTCAACTCAACCAACATTAGGGAGCTGAGCAGAAGAAAGGAGGCAGCCAAGGAAGAAGAGGAGAGTCAGGAAAGTGGACAGCACAGAGGAAAAGAGAAGTCCACACACTCAGTTCAGCCTCAAGCAGAAGCAGAAGGTCATGGTTCACCTCCACAGATGAGACAACAGAGGTAAGGAGGTGTGGCGGTTTCCCCAAGGCCACACAGCTCAGACAACCTGTGGTTAAAAAACTCAACAACCTTCCTTCTGAGTTGATGACTTCAACTCCAGCTATATTCATTGACAGACACAGATAAAACGAAAGGTCTATGGTTACAGCTTCAATGTGCTTCACATTTCCAACCCCAGAGCTTGGGGATAGAGATACGCAGGTATGTAGATCTATGTATATAGTAACTGGCCCACAAATTAACAACCAAATAGATTTTATTACCAAGTTAATAAACTATATTGTATAAGTATATAAAACTATATATTCCTGGTTCATTGAATGGTTAAAGCTTCTGGTTTCTGCATTAGTATGTTGTCTGGAATCCACCTTCTCTTTTGTGGGGAACATGTTTTCTGAGAGAATTGATCCATCTAGCATGGTGATGGCCAGGGATTGCCAAGAATGAAGCAAAATGAAATGATTAAGTCAAGCTCATTAACATAGCCATCATTTCAATTTTTAACAATTTTTGTGATCAGAACATTTGAAATTTACTCTTAACAAAATTAAATATATAATACTCAATTATTAGCTATAGCACCATTGTATACAATTGATCTAAAAGACTTATTCAGACTTATTCCTCTTATCTAACCAAGGCTTTGTACATTTCAACTATCTTTGTTCACTTTTATTTACCCCCATCCCTTTCCCTGAGAAAATAATAAAAGTTCTATACAATAAATAAAATTCTAGTACATGCAAAAAAAAAAAAAAAAAAAAAAAAAAAGGAAAGAGTAGCTAGAATTGTAAGGATTGAAAAAAAAAAAAAAAAAGGCTCAGAGTCTGGATGAAAGGTTGTTGCTGGACCCTCCTACCCTCCTACCCCCACCTCCTCAGAACTGTACCTGGAGAACCAGTGGCTTCCCCAGCCTACCTCCAGTTGGGGAGAATGCCTTGTGGAAACACCCAATCCCAGGCCACAGAGCCACCTAACAGTATTCTTGTACACTTGTTTGGATTCAGTGAAGGACAAAAAAATTTTTACAAAATGTTTAAGATAAAATTTAAAAGTTCTACTCAAAATTCTGATTAGTACCTGACCTGGTGACTCCATGTCTTAGTTACGCAACCATAACAAAATTCAGTAGATTGGGTCATTAAATAAACAAAATTTATTTTTTCTCTCTTCCAAACTCATAGATGATCGCCTTTCCATTGGGTCCTACATGGCCTTTCCTTTCTTTCTTTCTATTTATTTATTTTGGTATCGGGAATTGAACCCAGGGGTACTTAACCACTGAGCCACATCCCCAACCCCTTTTTGTATTTTATTAGAGACAGGGTCTCACTGAGTTGCTAAGGCTGGCTTTGAACTTGCAATCTCCTGCCTCAGCCTCTGGAGACAAGTTTTCTTTCTCTGATGTATCTTTATCTGGTTTTGGTATCAGAGTTATACTGGCTTCATAGAATGATTTTGGGAGTGTTCCATCCCTTTAAATTTCATGCAATAATTTGAAAAATGTTGGTGTTAGTTCTTCCTTAAAGGTTTGCAAGAATTCTGCTGAGAATCCATCTGGTCTTGGGTTTTCTTTGTTGGAAGGCTTTTGATTACCGTTTCAATTCCATTACTTAATGTTGGTCTGTTTAGGTTTTCTATATCTTCCTGGTTCAATTTGGGCAAGTCATATGTGTCTAGAAATTTGTCAATGTCTTCTAGATTTTCCAGTTTATTGGAGTATAAATTTTCAAAATAGTTTCTAATGATTTCTGGGTTTCAGAAATGTTTGTAGTGATATCTCCTTTTCCATCTCTAATTTTGATTTTATTTGTGTCTTTCCTCTCTTTCTTTTGGCTAGTTGCCTAAGGGTTTATCAATATTATTTATCTTTTTGAAGAACCAACTCTGTGTTGCACTGATCCTGTGTATTGTTTTTATTCTCAATTTCATTAATTCCAGTTTTGATTCTGTCTTCTACTGATTTTGGAATTAGTTTGTTCTTCCTTTCCTAAGGCCTTAAGGTGGAACATAAGCTTATTTACTTGGTATCTTTTTATTTTTTAATGTAGGCACTTAATGCTATAAGTTTTCTTCTTAGAACCACTTTCATACTGTTCCAGGGATTTTAATATGTTGTATCTCTGTTATCCTTTGTTTCTAAGAATTTCTTGATTTCTTTTCTCATTTTTCCATGATCCATTCTTCATTTAAAGAATATTATTCAATTTCAATCTCCATGTGTTTATGTGATTTCTATTATTTTTCTTGCTGTTGATTTTTAGTTTCGTTCCATTATGACCTGATAGGAGGCATGGGATTATATTGATTTTTTTTTGTATTTGCTAAGACTTTCATTGTGACCTAGAATATGGCCTATTTTGGAAAAGGTTCATGAGCTGTTTAAAACAATTCAGATGTTTTGGAGTGAAATATTTTGTAGATGTCTATGAGGTCCATTTGATTAATAATATTATTTAGGAGAAAAATATCTTAATTGATATTATTTTTTGGTGATTTATCAAGGATAGGGTTTATTTAAATCACCCACTACTATTATTATATTGGGATGTCTCTGGGAGTTAATGTCAAGAAGTTTTATTTTGTTTATTTAATTAGGTGCATGGACTTTTGAGGCATATGTATTTATTATTGTTGGATTGTTCCCTTTACCAGTATGTAGTGGCCTGCTTGTCTCTTCTTATTAATTTTTGCTTGAAATCTGCTTTGTCAGATATGACAATAACTACTCCTGCCTGTTTTCAGACTCGATATGCATGGAATTTTTTTTTTTCATCCTTTTACCTACAGCCTGTAGGTGTCTTTGCCCATGAGATGAGTCTCTTGCAAAATAGCATAGAGTTGGATCTTGTTTTATGACCGATTCTGCTAACCTGCATCTTTTAATTCAGGGGTTGAGACCATTTACACTCAGCATTATTATGGACATGTGTTTTTAGTTTCCTGGAATTTTGGTTTGTTTGCTGTATTTAACTCTGCCTTAATTTCATTTAGTTGAATGCTGTTCTAGTGATCTTCACCTATTTGGGAGCTTTGGGATTTGTTTTGGGGTGCCTATGTGTGCTGTATATCTGAGTATTCTTTGTAGTGCTGGTATGATAGTCATAAATTATTTAGTTTATTTTTGTCATTGAAAGAGAGTTTTGCTGAACATAACAAACTTGCCTGGCAATTGCTTTCTTTTAAAGTTTGGAATATTTCATTCCAGTCCCTCCGTGATTTAGGGTATAAGTTGAGAAATCATAAGTGAACTTTATTGGCTTGACTCTAAATGTGACCTGATAATCTTTCTTTTGCACCTTTTTAGCATTCTTTCTTTAACACAGAAATGTTAGGTGTTTGATTATGATGTGTCTTGGAGAGGTTCTGTTCTGCTCTTGTCCGTGTGGGTCCTTATATGCATCCTATATGCTAATGTTTATCTTATTTCTGATATGGGGAAAGTTTTCTTTCTGATTTGGGGAATTTCTGATATGGGGAAATATTTTCATTGAAAATATTCTTGACATCTTTAGTCTGTATCTCCATGTTCTCTTCTATCCCAATGACTCTCAGGTTTGTTCTCTTGATGCTGTCTCAGAGTTCTTGTATATTTTGATCATGGTCTTTTATTTTTTCTCTTTATTTTATATTGAGTATTTAAGTTCATGCACCCTATCTTTAAGGCCTGAATTTAAGGGCTGAAGTTCTGTTTCCTATGCAACCTAATCTCTTGGTGATGCTTCAAATGAATTTTTAATTTGATTTATTACATTATGTCTTTCATTTCCAAGATTTCTGATTTTTTTCAATATCTCTACTTCTTTATTGAAATGGTCTTTTCTTTCCTGTATTTGCATACTTGCATTCTCTCTCTCTTTCTCTCTCCCACCTTTTTTTTTTTTTTTTTGTACTGGGGATTTAACCCAGGGGCACTCTACCACTGAGCTACATCCCCAGCCATATTTATTTATTTATGTTTTTAATTTTTTAGAAATATTTTTTAATTGTAGATGAACACAATACCTTTATTTTATTTTTCTGTGGTGCTGAGACTTGAACCCAGTGCCTCACATGTGCAAGGTGGGTCCTCTACCATTGAGCTACAACCCCAGCCCTGTGTTTTTAATTTTGAGATAGGATCTCACTAAGTCACTTAGGCCTTGCTAAGTTGCTAGGTGTTGTAGCCGGAAAGGGATTGCAGCCCGGAACGGCGGCGCCGCGGGAAGGAGTCCAGAGACAGCATGAAGAGACGAAAAAATTCTTTAATCTTTCTCTCTCTGTCTCTTGTAATTTCTAACACCACATACACACTCTCACAAGAAACCAAGACACCTACTCTTACAAGAAACTACAATATATCTATACAATAGCAATAACCCTGTTCGTTCTCTCTCAGGTCTCATCCCATGCGCCCGAGCAGGAATGGCGCTAGCCCAATCTGCTGAGTCACGGCTCAAATCTCTCAAGATCCTGGGCCAAGTCCTGCGAGATCCCAGGCCAAGTCCCGTGAGACTACGGAAGGCGGAAATGCCCAAAAATGTCTATGGCCCGTAGTCAACCACAATCTTAGCTATCTCCCCAAACAGGGCTCCTGCAGCTAGGTTGGCCTTGAACTTACAATTCTAATTCCTCAGCCTCCCAAGTCATTGGCATTACAGGTATAGGCCACTGCACCACACTGTATTTGTTGTCTCTCTCTCTCTCTTATTTTTTAAATAATTGGGTTCTTTTAGTTATATATGGACACAATGCCTTTATTTTATCTATTTATTTTTATGTGGTGCCCTAGATCTTATACATGGAAGGACACTAGTATGAAATAAGAAGAGGATTTCACCTTGATTGATGTGCAAGTCTAAGAACTTTGAAAACATGGGGAAACAGGAAAACAAATCTCTCACCCAAATTCACAATTCCTCAACAAAGGATCCCACATTTATTTTATGTTTATTTTTTTTTTTTTTTTTTTTTTTTTTTTTTTTTTTTTTGGTGCCCTAGATCTTCTTTTAGTTCATTGAACATTTTAATAATCAGTTTTTATAATACTTCTCTGGAATTTTATCCAATTCTATATCTGTGGCATCCTCTGTTAAGGGATTGTGAATTTGGGTGAGAAATTTCTTTTCCTGTTTCCTCATGCTTTCAAAGTTCTTAGACTTGCACATCAATTGAGGTGAAATCCTCTTCTTATTTCATACTTGTGTCCTTCCACGTATAATTATCTTTTTTGTCCTGGGACTTCTTTCTCTTTCTGATGTATGAATAAACGTCCTGAAATGGGATCTGCAAACCCTCTCTGGATGTTCTTCCTTGGGGTCTGGGTGTTGGTTTGGGCTTTTGTTCCTCCCCAATTCTATGTGTTAAAGTATTATTGAGTCTCAGGTACAGCTATGTCATGTGTGGGATGAAATTTGCTGTTACTTGACTGAGTTTTGAGTATTGGTCAGCAGCAGAATCTCTGCTCTATGAATTTGAAGAGTCCGAATCAGTTTCCAGCCCTTCTTAGAGGAAGGGAGAGCCAAGAATAGGACTAATGTTAGCAACAAATATACAGACATCTGTAACACCAATTACCACCTGTATAATAATGGTGGGATCAACATTTACCATCAATACCAGCAATAGGAAACTGAACTAGATCAGGTGTTAAGCAGCAAGTGTCAATTACACCATCCACTGTATTAATACTCATAACAATATGAATGGGGTAGGAATTGCAAAAACTATAGAATTCTACTAGATAATGGTATTACAGTTCCCAAAGTGAAGACAAAATAGGTAGGAAGATAAAAGAAAGTTCAAAATATTTAAAAAATTGAACAGAGGAGAGACAGGGGATAGGTAGCAGATGTCGGCTATAGAGGAGAAATAAAAAATTAACCAAAAGTAACAAAAGAAAAACCAGAGGGAAATTTGGCTATTAGTGCATGAAGACTGTGAATAGGGGGCAATAAGAGGGAGAAAAACCAGGATATGAACAAGTAAGAAAGTGTAAGATCAAAACAACTCAAACCCGTGTATAATTATATCTCACCTAACTCACACCAAGGCTAAATAATAAGCAGGTGCAGAAGAAAGAAATTAAAATGAAAATAAAACTATATAGATTATATATTTTTGAACCTATTTTCATGGTGAGAACTCACCCTCTCACACATACTCACACAATTTCACAGAATGGAAAATAAGAAAAAATAATAAAATATAATGAGATGATATTTGGAAAATCTTTAAATGTTAAATATTTTAAAATAGTAAAGTAAACTCAGGGAAGTACACAGAAAATATGAGGAAAAAAGGATAATCTTAATTAGAAATAAAGGGCTTATTTCTGCTGATGTGGTCAAAACTGTTGGCAGGTTTGGATTTTTTTTCTTTTTTTTTTAATGTTTATTTATTTGCTTTAGTTGTACACAATGTCTTTATTTTTACGTGGTGCTGAGGATCGAACCTGGGCTAAGCACGTGCTAGGCGAGCACTCTACCACTGAGCCACAACCCCAGCCCTTGGATTTTTATTCTTTATATTTATTTTGGCCTCTGCAACCCTTGGATCAAGGGTTGGAGTGGTTAATTTCAAGTTCTTTGTGGAAGAAAGCTTTAGTCATTGTTGGTAGGAGCCAAAGCTGTTTGTAGTATCTCTCAGCTTTCCATATTCCAGTATAGGATGGGATGGACTGGACAGTGCTCACAAATTGTGTGCAGAGTTCTAAATTGGAAGTTCCAGCATGGACTTGACTGACCTTTAGAACTCTGTTAGTGAGCATTTGAGATTTGATTTACACCCCCTGTTGCTGGGGAGATGCTGGTCTCTGCTAGACATCTGAATCTCAGGGGCCTCTGGTAATATTCACTTTGGAAAGTAGGAACTAACCCTCCACAGGTTTCACATTCACCACTATGCATATGAATTGCTGGGTATCAGCTCTGGAGTGCAGATCCTCCTGTGTGGCCCTTATTGTGTCTTCCCAATAGCTCTTATGGGGCTCCAGCAACAAAGTGAGCTCTCTCTCCTTGATATCCAGAAGCTATATAATAATTCAAGCACAATTTTCTTTGCATCCATTTTGGTCACTCTATTTCAGGTACATTCTGGGGGTCATAATAGGCTGCTGCTGTATTAGCTGGCAACTTTCTTTACAAGTTCCCAATTTCCTGCCTCTGTTTGATGTCCTATGGCACTTAAAAATGGTTCCAGTAGCCGGGCGCGGTGGCGCACACCTGTAATCCCAGCACTTTGGGAGGCTGAGGCAGGAGGATCGCGAGTTCAAAGCCAGCCTCAGCAATGGCGAGGCACTTGGCAACTCAGTGAGACCCTGTCTCCAATAAAATACAAAAAAAAAAAAAAGGGCTGGGGATGTGGCCCAATGGTCGAGTGCCCCTGAGTTCAATCCCCGGTACCAAAAAAAAAAAAAAAAAAAAATGGTTCCAGTGCCAGTGACTGGTTCCCATCAAACTCTCCATCCATGGTTTAAAGAATTTTGGTTATTTTCACCTCAACCACTTTCCCCCACAGACTCTGGGTCCATTAAGATCATCCTCCCTCTTTATTCCACAGGTTCCCCTATGTCAGGTTTGTTTTGTTTTGTTGTGTTGTGTTTGTTTGTTTTTAAATCAGCTTTGGTTTCCTCTCTCCTCTGGCTGTGCTGCCCTCTCCCCTCAGCAGTATGGCATGTCCTTAAGTATTATTTCTTATGTTTGAAATTTCTGATTTACTGTGTCAGCATGGGTTCTTTTACTGTCTAGTATTTGAAGGGCAAAAATCACACACCCGGGACAGCTGAGCTGTTGGCTAAGGCAGCTGCTGTTGGGCTGGAGGATGGAGCTGTCAGCTGAGCAGCTGCTGTTGGGTTGGAGGCAGTGGGTCTGGAGCTGTCGGCTGGGGCAGCTGCCATTGGGCTGGAGACGGTGGGTCTAAGGCTAGTGCAGTGGCTTCCTCCTCTCCACAGGGACGAGCTGTTGTGTATGTCTCTCAAACTCTGAACAAATGGGACCCTATATAGGGATTTCTGGTGGGGGGTGCACCAGAGCCACCCCAACACCATTGGCTCTTCGCCCATGGAATAGGGCTACCTTTAAGCCCATTGGTTCCTGCCCAGAAAATGAAACAAGGTTGCTTTGCCCAGGGTACGGAAACTTCCCTTTGCAGGAGGGGGAGCCCATCTATCAGTATTAAATTTCAGTGAGTTCCCTTAGTTACCCACCTCACTGAAGAGCAGTCTTCTAACTTCTTAGGTCTAGTGTGGTGGAACCGCTGAGAACTGCATACTTCCTCTAATCTGACATCTTCTCTATTTTTCTGGACTAAATTCTTCAGTTAAAAGACAAAAATTTTAAGTTGTAGTAAAACGAAATCCAGTTTTATGTTACTTATAAGTACATAAAACATACAAGATTGTCATATTTGATTATCTAGTGTTTTCTTGGAAGGTCCCACTTGAAAAGATTGTCTGCCCCCCCCTTCCTCCCCCAGTGCTGGGAATAGAACCAGGGCCTTGCACATGCAAGGCAAGTACTCTACCACTGAGCCATACCCAGCTCCAAAAGGTTTATCATTATTTTACCTGGTTTTGTGTTCATTCTTTTCTAAAGTCAGAAATAAAGTGGTGATCTTACTATCTATCTCACAGAAATAAAAAGGTTATAATGAATAATTGTATGCTAACAAATTAGATAACCTAGGTGAAGTGAATAAATTCCTAGGAACATACAAAAATCAGATGTGACCCAGGAAGAAATAGAAAATCCGAACAGACCTATCAATAATCAAATATTTCCCAACAAAGAAAGATCCAGGGCCAGATGGCTTCACTGGGTCCCTTCTATAAAATAGGTAAAGAAGAATTAACACCAATCCCCAATCCTCCTTAAACTTGAACACACACACACACACACACACACACACACACGGAGAGCGAGCGAGGGGGGGGGGAGATCCCTTCCAAATCCTTAAAAAATTTTTTAATATTTACTTGTTTTTTTTAGTTGTACACAATGCATTTTTATTTTTACGTGGTGCTGAGGATCGAACCCAGGCTGCGCGCTCTACTGCTGAGCCACAATCCCAGCCCTTCAAAACCTTTTTATGAGACCAAACACAAACCTGCTTTCTGTCTCTGGATTTATATATTTTGTACATTTCATCTAAAAGACATCACTTAATATGTTACCTCTTGCTTCTGGTTTCTTTCATCTAGCATATTTTGGAAGTTTATGCATACATATCAAGTACTTCATTCATTTTATGATTGAATAATATTCCATTATATGTGTATCACAATTTGTTAATCGAATGTCCATTGATGGACATTTAGGTTCCCACCTTTCGTCTATTTGTGTGTAAGCATTAATTTGAGTACCTATTTTCAATTTTCTTGAGTATATATCTAGGAAAATTTTTGCAGGATCATATGGTGATATTATAATTAAATTTTTCTTTTTCCTTTCGTGTGTGTGTGTGTGTGTGTGTGTGTGTTGCAAAGAGTAGAACCCAGGGCTTTGTGCATGTCAAACATGAGCTCTGCCACTGAGCTACACCTTCAGCTCCTGTATTAAAAGATCTTTTTTTAAGGATCAAGATTTTCCAGGCAGCAGAACCATTTTGCATTCCCACAGGCAGTATCTGAAGGTTATAATTTCTCTACAGCCTCACCAATGTGAAGCAAATTCACTGTGCTCTAGTTACTGAATTATGAGTCTGATGAGTTAGAATACCCATGTACATAACAAGTCATACGAAGTAGATGCATTATTTACAGGTGGGCTACAAGGGAAAACAGAGACCTAGATTTCATAGCTAGCTGATCTCCCAAGGCTCAGGAAAGCTGCTTGGATTAGATTGAATTTTATCTCTGTATGATCCATTTGTACTACAGGTGAGGGAGCTTAGAATGTAGCCCAACTTGGGTTTTTGTTGGTTGGTTGGTTGGTACCAGGGATTGAACCCAGGGGCACTTAACCACTGAGTCATATCCCCAATCCTTTTTTGTATTTTATTTAGAGACAGGGTCTCACTGAGTTGCCCAACTTGGGATTTTATTTACATCCTGGGGTAGAATATGATTCATTGGGTTAAAGCATTGAAAGACATCCGTTTTTTCTAGATGGAGACAAGAGCAAAGCCCAGGCTGTTCCAGCCACTTCCCCCTTGTCCTGAGATGTACTCCCAGCAGGTATTCTTGAGAACTACAAGTGAGACAATAGGACTGGGTCATTTGAAAACTGTCCTGTAACCAACACTTGTTTTTTTTGTTTTTTGTTTTTGTTTGTTTGTTTGTTTGTTTTTGCCTATTTTGGTATCTTCTTTGAAGGAATGACAATTCAAGTTCTTTGACCCTTTTTAAATGGATTTTTTTTCTTGTTGTTGAGCTGTAAGGTTTATTTATAGCCAGTTGTGGTGGTGCACATGTATAATCCCAGCAACTCGACAGGCTGAAGCAGAAGGATTGCAAGTTCAAGGTCAGACTCAGCAACTTAACAAGATTGCCTCTCAAAATAAATTTATGTTTTTTTTTTTTTTTTTTTTTTTTTTTTTTTTTTTTTTTTTTTTTTTTTTTTAAGGGCTGAGGATGGAGCTCTTAGGCAGAATGCTCCTGGGTTTAATCCCCAGGAGCACACACACACATAGATTTATTTTTGTATATTCTGAATACTATTTCTTATTAGCTATGTGATTTGCAAATATTTTGTCCCATTCAGTGGATTGTCTTTATTTTCTTAGTAATATCTTTTGATGCACTGAAGTTTTTTAATTTTTATGAGGTTCAAATTACAATTTTCTTTTATTGCTTGCACTTTTAGTGTCATAACTAAGAACCTACTGCCAAATTCAAGATCATGCAGATTTATACCTGTTTTATTCTTAGATATTTATAATTTTCGCTTTCACACTTAGGTCTTTGATCCATGTTGAGCTAATTTTTTGTACTTAATGGTTGGTAGAGTCTAACTTCACCCTTTCACACATGGATATTCAGGTGAATATACAGAAGGCCTCTAGGGTAGGTGATATATAAACAGAGACCTGAATGAGGAGTGTGATAAAGCAGTGTTGATATGTATTTGGCAGAAGAGATAGCCAAGTGCAGTCCCCAAGTGCAAACAAATGGCCCAGAATTATCAAGGGATGAATATAGGTATTTGTACAGAAGCATAGAATATGAGTTCCTAAAATTCTTGCATTGTAGAAAACTGCAAATAAAAAATAATCATGAGTATGGGGAAAATAAAACTGAAACAGACCATTCAAACCAAAAGCACATCTGGTACAAGAACACTAATGAAAACTACATCCTAATGAGAAATAATAGCAGTGGGGGTACTGGGGTTGTGGCTCAATGGTAGAGCACTTGCCTAGCACATGTAAGGCTCTGGGTTCAATCCTCAGCACTACATAAAAATAATAACCAAAATAAAGGTATTGTGTTCATCTACAACTAAAAAACATATATATTAAAAAAGAAGAAATAATAGCAGGGCTGAGGATTAGTGATAGAGTATTTGCCTAGCATGCATGAGGCCCCGGGTTTAATCCCAAGCAGCTAAAAAAGAAAATTAAAAAAGGGGGCACAGTAAGTTGTTTAAAAAGTACATACAGAAAATGATAAATTGAGAACTTCATCTTTTAAGAAAGTAAAAGAGAGAAAGAATGTGAAGAAGAGTTGATGCCACTGAATTATGAACGACACAGGTAGGATTGAGATTGTTGCTCAGTGGTAGAGTATTTGGGTTTGATCCCCAGCACCACAAACAACAACAACAACAAACCCCAAATAACACCCCCCAAACACAAGTGTTTCTGAGAGAGAGAGAACTGATAGCCACCCTGACCTGAGAAAGTTTGTGACAGTTGAAGGAATATAAAACACAGTTATATTGTACTGCTCTCAGTTGTGTTAGTTCACCTGTATTCACATCCTCTTATTTTGAGTGCAAAATATTAATGTGCTGGCAGAAAAAATCCCATAGAAACTATGAAGCCTTATATAACAGCAAACTAATCCACAGTACCTAAGCATGTATTACAATGAAATTTATTTCTTCACACAACATCACAGAATAGACAAAAACTTTGACAAGGCATTTTATGAGACTAACACATAATACAAGAAAATAAAATGTGCAGGTCAAACTGAAGAGCATAGAAACAAAAATTTGAGCTCAACATTTGCAAACTGACATGTATAAAAATATCTTGTTTGTCCCAGAAATGCACTTTAGCAGATTAACGACTTAGGATATCTACTAATGTAATTCACTGCATTAACAGATTAAAGGAAAAACATGATTATCTAAATGGATGCAGAAAAAATATTTGATAACATCTAATGTTCATTCATGTTGTTAAAAGTTTAGCAATCTAAGCATTTTCTTTAACCTGATAAATTATCTACTAAAAGCCTACAGAAAATATTTTTACTCAGTGACAATTATTAAAATAGTTATTTCCTTTAAAATTAGAATAATAATTCCAATTATTACTCCCTCTAGGGAGAACAAGTCATTGTAAGAAAAAAGAAGCACAATGATTTAATTGGAAAATACACAGTTTCCATCATTTACAGAGGATGTGTTTGCCTTCTACATTAGTCAGAATTGACTAGAGAAACATCAATCTCATATGTAATATTTGTATTATGTGAGATATATATCCTATAAATATACTTTAGATTTATTGTAAGGAATTGTGCATGCAATTATGGAGAATGAATGATTTTAAGATTTGCAGTTGGCAAGCTGGAGACCCAGGTGAGCCAATAATGTAGTTCTAGTCTCAGTCCAAAGACCTGAGAACCAGGGATCCCATGGTATAATTTCCAGTCCAGTTGGCAGATTCAAGACCCAAGAAAAGCTGATGTTTTCAGTTTGAGTTCAAAAGCAGGAAAAAAAAATGGATGTCCCAGCTCTAGACAGTCAAGGGAAGAGAAGAGTCAGTTTTTTTTTGTTCTATTCATACCCTTAATTGATTGTATGAAACCCATTCAAATTAGATTAAAGCAGTCTGCTCTACTCAGTTTATTGATTCAAATGCTTATTTTATCAAGAAACATCTTCACAAACACATCCAGAATAATGTTTTACCAAATGTCTGGGCATACCATTCCTTGGCATTGTGGTTATCCAATTTATCCAAAATCATTTCTTGATAGTTTGTCTTTTTCTCTATGATTTGCAATGTCAATTTTCTATACATGGGCATGTGTTATGTAATGACAGGGACATATTCTGAGAAACACATTTGTGTGAACATTATAGAGTATAGCTACACACACCTAGCTGGTGCACCTACAACACAGGCCACTATAGGTACAGCCACTACTGTATATCTGTCCATCGTTGACTGAAATGTCAATATTCAGTGCATAACTGCATATGGGAACATGTATGGATTTCCAAATGAGGATTTTTCACATGGGTGTAACTTATTTTAAAGACTATTCTTTTTAGCTCATCTATACACCCATCTCTATGCCATTGCCACTTAAATATTTATGTGGCTTTGTGATGTGTCTTGATAATCATATAGTTTTATCCTGCAAGAGATATCTGATTATCCTTAGTCTTTTTATTTTTTACATTCTAAAATGAATCAACATATTAAATTCCATATAAATCTCTTTAAGACATAGTTCAGGATTATATTGACTCTGTAGATCAATTTGCAAATTGAGCAGTAGAATCTTTATGTAATTGAGTTTTTTATGCATGAGAATTTTATATCACTCAAATTATTTGGTTCTTTTTTATGTCTTTCAACAAAGTGTTCTTAATAGTCTCCTTAAAGACTTTGTACACCTTTGGTTAGATAACTCCTAGTTATCCTATGCATTTTTGTAGCTACTAGAGATAGAATCTCTTGAACTTATATATTCTAGCTTTTTGTGTCTGGTATATAGAAAACCAAGTGATTGTTGTTATACACTATTTTCTACATAGGATGTCATGAAAGAGTATAAGAAAAATTAAGAAAACAAATATTTGCAATAAAAATGACTCAAAATTGAAGAAAATTTGCTGGGCGCGGTGGCGCACGCCTGTAATCCCAGCACTTTGGGAGGCTGAGGCAGGAGGATCGCGAGTTCAAAGCCAGCCTCAGTAATGGCGAGGCACTTGGCAACTCGGTGAGACCCTGTCTCTAAATAAAATACAAAAAAGGGCTGGGGATGTGGCCCAGTGGTTGAGTGTTCCCCTGATACCAAAAAAAAAAAAAAAAAAAAAAAAAGAAGAAAATTACTAAAACTTTAAAATGAAGGAAAAAGGCAAAATCATGACTCTCATGCAAATATAAAATGAACACATGCCAAGAATTTTTTTAAACCATTAATGAACTAGAGAAATAGCAGGATTTTAAAATCAACTTAAAGGGAATTTCAAAGAACCATACACATATAAGCTGAAATTATAATAGGTGCTTAGGAACTGCTTTTATTAAAAAGCACTCACTCTTTTCTTAAACCAGCAAATGTTCAGTGGGTAACTAAAGCCAGGATAAAAGCTTGGCATCTGTCAGGTCCACAGACCAATTGTGCTAGGGCAGAGGTATAGGTTGCTAAAAGATTCAAAGAAAATATCTGAAGATGACATTAGAGGCATGAAGCTTTACTAAAAAGTGTTTACGGGGAAATTTCAGTGGTGACCGGCCGAACAGACAAATATCTCCATCTTTCCAGCATTTTGTCCAGCGGCAGATGAGCTTGCTTGACAGTGACACATGTCCTTTCCCACTGCTCTCAGTTCTTCACCAGTCACCCACTGAGAGAGGGTTTTTATACGTTATGCTGCAGAAGCAGTGACATTATGAGCTTGTTTAGTTTACTTTGTATGACCAGCATCCCCAGGAGCAACTGTCCTGGCAGACTTACAAAACACAACCTTATACAGATAATAACAACTTGCCCTGGTTCCCAACGTGCACAGGAGAAAGCCAGTGTCCTTCAAGACAATATGTATCCTGGACATTCCAGTCCAGACTTTCTCTCATTGTTCTCTTGACTTGGCCAGGCTTTTGGGAACAGAAGGGGCATTTAGAAACATGGTGTTTTATCATCTTTCTTTTCCTTAAGGACCACATGTCATGTATACCTTCACTTTGTATTTTTCCTGCTCAACTGTGCACATAGATATGTTATTCATGTAAGGAGTTTTTGCCTAAAGCTGATAATCCTTCCCAAGGCTAAAATACCAAGATAAGAGTAAGATATTTTCAAGATTACAGGAGCAGTGAGCCTTGCAGGCAAATCACCCCATAAAGGGATTGCCTCCCTAAACAGGAGTAATTACCCCACGGCAGGAACTGAGGCTGCCCCTCTAAGCAGAAGCAATCATCTCATGATGAGAACTGGATTGCCACCCACAGGGATAATGGTTTCCTCAGAGGTAGCAGGATTTGCAGAACCAGATCTGAGATATGGTCAGCAAAACTCAGTGTGACCAAGACTGCTCTCCTATACAGACTTTGCTCGTACTTTTGTTCCTTCCCCTATTTAAACCTGAAGATTCTGTTGGTACCACTGAAAGACTAGGCTGAGAATGATAGGCCCCCCTGCTCCCTGGTAGAGCTATGTTGAGTAAATTCCTTCCTACCTCACCATTACTTTTTCCATTTGAGTTTCGGGGCAAGTGGCTGGACCTGGTCTGTTAGGACAGCCTGGACTCTGATGACAAAGTGAACAAAAGTTTTCTTCACAGGACAATAATCAATCACATTTCACCAGACACAATCTGCATTTCTGTAAACAAGAATAATTCGTATTATTAATAGTTTTCTACAAATTCTAGGATTATAAAATAGCTTGAAGACAATGAAAGGACACCCAGTAAAGTTTTGATCTATTTTAAAGACTTTTTCATCATTTTCCTAGAGTCTCATGAGAAAAGTGGGAAGAGAAAGGAATAATTTTTTAAATGAATTCAAGCATGTTGTGGCATTTTCTATAAAGCCCTCTCCTTTTTCATGAAAGATATGGTGTTGAAAGAGTTAACTTTGACTTCTACTTGCTGCTGTTCAGTTCTTTATTCACATATATGGCCACCAGGTATCCCTATTTCAATTATTTAGATCCAGACTAACTCTGTACATTTATCTTTTCTTGAAAAGAGTAACACAAACCTTTTTCTATAAGTACTTAATTTCTAGTTAATAAGCTTTAAGAGTCTTTTTGTGATTAAAAATAAGTTTTTCTTACTTTTAAAGTAGATAGAAATCCCTTAGAGTAAAAAGTCTCCCATGAGCTAACATTCAGCTTTGCCCTGCTTCTAGATTTTATAAACAACTGCTATAAAAGAAAAACAATAGTGCTGTGGAATCCCAGACAGAGAAGGTTGACTTATATCAGACAGCCTAAATAGTATGCAGAGAAAACAGTTTCAGTCACATACAGGGCCTTGAAAAGGTGCAAGTGACCTCAAAACCTTGAAATATATGAAATAAGAAATTTAATATGTCTAAAAATTAAGTCATGTCTGTAATGAAATCACAAAGAAAGTATAAATATTCTGTGCTGCCAAAAATTGTGCTTAAAAACTTACAACAAAGAAAAAGTAAAGAGAGAAGATTCCACAGCCTGACTCGTGTGTTGGTGTGTTATTTTCCCCCTTGCTGCTTCTCTGCCTCCGTACTTCGCTGAGCGCTAGCGTTGTACCCCCTGACTGGGGCTGGCCCCCAGCACAAGCATATGATTTCTCATATGAGAAAATGTTGCACAAATCAAAGAAATGCTAATTGTAATATGAAAATATTTTAAAACATACAATGCTTATTTGCTTAAAATTAGAATAACTCTTCATGTTGTGCCAAACCTCATTTTTAATATAAATTTTTCATTTTATAATAGTATTAGATTAATTGAAAAGTTGTAAAAATAGACACCGGGCACGATGGCGCATGCCTGTAATCCCAGCACTTGGAAGGCTGAGGCAGGAGGATTGCGAGTTCAAAGCCAGCCTCAGCAATGGCAAGGCACTTAGCAACTCAGTGAGACCCTGTCTCTAATAAAATACAAAAAAGGGCTGGGAATATGGCCCAGTGGTTGAGTGCCCCTGAGTTCAATCCCCGGTACCAAAAAAAAAAAGAAAGAAAGGTTGTAAAAAATAGTACAGTTACCATAAAATCCACACTCATGAACATCTTACATTTATATAGTTCTTTTCACACTTGCAGAGGGGAAACATTTTTTTCCTCTTCTCTCCCTAAGTTCTCCAAGATGAGACCCTGAAAATTAGACTGGCAAAATATCAATCAACAAGAGAAAAACAACAGGAGTTTATTAACATATGCATTGCATATATGTATGAGAGAACTCAGAGATGGACCCTCAAAGTGGTGGTTAGAATGTTGTGTTATATAGCATATTAACAAAAGAACAACAAATTTGTAGACACGAGAAGACAAAGTAAAGGATTTTAGGCTCCCTAGGGCAGCAAACTGAGAAGGTAAATTGGACAAATTAACATGAAGTAAGGTTGGTTTGTGCAGGTTCATCTCAGCACCAGTTTCTTCTTTGTGGCTATAAAACTTTCTGGGAAAAAGGGGATTTATTACAGCCCTCATCTCTCAGAGTTTCTGCATCTCTTGATTCTCGTTTGCTTCCAGCTTAAAATAATCCTTATGCTAAAGTGGTATAGGGAGTGACTTCTATGGTTTGGGTCTTGATTGTCCCCTAAAAGCTGTTGTGTTAAAGGCTTTGATCCCCAGGGTGATGCTTTTGGAAGGTGGTGGAACCATTAAGAGGTGGGCCTAGTGGGAGTCTTCAGGTCACTAGGAGTATGCTCTTGAAGTGAAGAGTAGATCCCAGCCACTTCCTCTTCTTTCATTTCCTGGCCATGAATTTGACTAGTTTTGCTTTGCCATGTGTTCCCACTATGATGCACTGCCTCACCATAGGTCCAAAACACCAGGGCCCACTGATTATGGACTGAAACTTCTAAAACTGAGCCAGAATAATCTTTTTCTCTTCATAAGTTGATCCTCTTAAGTATTTGTTATAGCAACAAAAACTTGATTAACATAGTGGCTTATTATGATCCCCTACAATATAATTAATGAACCAATATTGATTAAGTATTATCAACTTAAGTCCATAACTGTATTTGTATTTCTTTCATCATTGTCTGTTATCCTTTTTATGTTTGAGGATACCATCCAGGATACCATGTCACATTCAGTTATCACATCCTCCTTAGGCTGTGATGCTTTCTTTGCTTTTGATAAACCTGACCATTATGAAGAGTACTGGTTAAGTATTTTATTAAATACCGATCTATTGTGATTGTCTCGTTGTTCTCATTATTGGGATAAAGGTACAGATTTTTGGAAGAAAGCCCATGGAGGTAAGTTTTCACATTCATCACATTTTATCAAATGGTACATGCTCTCAATGGGACTTGGAACTGTTGATGTGAACCTTAATCATTTTGGCATTGTACTTGTTGGAACAAAGTCTTAAGCACCGTTGTTTTTTTTTTAATATTTATTTATTTGCTTTAGTTGTACACAATGCGTTTATTTTTACATGGTGCTGAGGATAGAACCCGGGCCGCGCACGTGCTAGGCCAGCGCTCTACCGCTGAGCCACAGTCCCAGCCCTTAAGCACAGTTTACCTGAGGAGCAGGGAGTTCTGTTTTACATTCTTGAAAGTACAATATCTATACCAATTATTTAAACTTATTTTTAATAAGAGATTTGTCTCTTCTTTCCCATTTGTTAATAAATTGTTAATTAATTGTTAAAATTATTAATAAATTAGTATTTATTAATGTCAGTATGGACTTATAGGTATTTATTTTGTGCTTTGGGGTTATAAACCAAAGCTATTTTTTAAACATTTATTTATTTGTTTTTAGTTGTACACAATGCCTTTATTTTTTAAAGGTGCTAAGGATCGAACCCGGGCTGCACACGTGCTGGGCAAGCGCTCTACTACTGAGCCACAACCCCAGCCCCCAGAGCTATTTTTTATTAAGTTGCTCCACTTTTGGTTATTAAAAACTCTTTAATTTGGCCCCTGTGTCCCTTTGACATAACTCCATCACTTATTTTTGTTGTTACTTTGAGAACTTCTTTACTTTCTGGATCCCAAATTGCTCCAGGTTCATCTTCTGTATTTTCTGTCTCAGTTTTAGAATCTATTATTAAAAGGGACTGTGGCGCTTTTTTTTTTTTTAAAGGCATACCTCGCAATGAAACACTACATTGTGATTTTTTTTTTTTAATTTGCTTTAGTTGTACACAATGCATTTATTTTTACGTGGTGTTGAGGATCAAACCTGGGCTGCACATGTGCTAGGCGCATGCTCTACCACTAAGCCACAACCCCAGCCCCAGAGCTGTGGCTCTTTTTATTGGAGAGTGATATTCATAAAGATCTGTGTCCAAGTTTTGCTCCTTGCTAATGGGGTGTCTTTGCTTTTAGACCCTCTCAGTTGATAGAGCAAAGAAATATATATACATTAACACACATGCACACACATCTATAAATATTCCTATGTAGTGATTTGTACCTGAGTCAAACTAAACCTATGAGTTCATAAGAATGTCTCCAACTATAATCCATTACTGCATCCACTCCCCATCAAGATCATAATTTTATATCTGCAAAAATATTGCTTGTAATATAAAGTAATATGCACAGGTTTTGGGGATTAAGGTGTGGACATATTTTGGGGTTATTATTTAGCCTACAGTAGGTGCATAATGGTATCTTATTATAGCTTGGATTTACATTTACATTGTTCTGGTGACTAATGATGATATCCCACTTATTATGAGTTTGCCATTCTTATGTCTTCATTGATGAAGTATCTGATAAAATATTTTGCTTATTATTAAAATTACATTGCTTGGTATACTATAGAGCTATAGTAACAAAAACAGCATGGTATTGGCACCAAAACAGACAGAAGACCAATGGAACAGAAGACATGGAGACAAACCCACATAAATACAGTTCTTATATTAGACAAAGTCACTATAAACATAAATTGAAGAAAATATAGCCTCTTCAACAAATGGTGCTGGGAAATCCAGAAATCCATCTGTATGAATGAAATTGAATCCCTGTCTCTCACCTGCACAAAACTCAAGTCAAAGTGGATCAAGGATCTAGGCATTAGTCCAGAGATCCTGTGCTTACTAGAAGAAAATGTAGGCCCAACTTTCCATCATGTTGGCTGAGGAACTGACTTCCTCAACAAGACTCCTAAAGCACAAGAAGTAAAATCCAGGGCTGGGGTTGTAGCTCAGTAGTAGAGTGCTCCTCTAGTACACATGAGTAACCCATCCTTAAACCATCTCCACCTGAGTGCCTATTAACCCTGTGCTTTATAAATCCTGCCGTTGCTACGATGGGGCGCCATTTTCTACCACCCTGTTTTGTGCGGTAGTGGTCGGTGGCCCTGGCCAAAATAAAGGCTTCTGTGGCTCTGAAGTGAGTGGCTTGTGAGACTTTTTTCCTGCAAATTGGGTATAACAGGATTACAGGCCTGCGCACCGTGCTCAGGCGCTTTTTATTGCCTTATCCCAATGGCTACATCCTCCAAAAGAATGCTGAATGGAAGTGGTAAAAGTAGACATTCCTCCCTTGTTCCCGATCTGAGGAGAAAAGCAGTCATTCTTACTTATTCATTAAGTATGTGTATGTATTTTATGTGATATCTATATATCTAAAATTTAGACTATTTTATTCATGGATATGTAGCTCAAGCAGTAGAGCCACCCTTGATTCAATTTCCAGTACTGGGGGAAATAAAGTTGATTCTAACAGCCCTCCTATCTCCTGAGGGTAATCAGCAGTGACTTCCACATTTTCTTTCTTTCATATTATTGTCATTATAATTACGAATACATTGAGTACCTAAAGGAAGTGAGGTGGTCAAAATTAAAGACAAGGCTTCAGCCTTCTGTGACCCCAGCCAGATCGCTTTCTCTAGCACGGGTTCCATTGTTTCCTTCTCAGACACCGTAGAAAAGGCGTGTCCCAGAGACATTCTGGGAAATGTAGTGCGAAGGGAAAAGCGCTGCTGTTTAGAAAGGGAAACCCGTCGGCTCTCCGTGCGCATGCGCAGTGGCACCGGTGGTTTGGCAGTGGAGCAGGGGGGTAGTGTCTCCGTGTTAAGTGTTCCTCTCGCCTCCAGTTCGGTGTGCAGCTTGGCGTCCCCACCCTGGCGGGCTAAGGTACCAGCTTCCAGCGAGGGCGGGACCAGGGTGCAGGGCTTCCTTGGCGGCTAGAACCGAGGGCCAGCTGTGGGCGAATCCTAGCCTCGCCGGGATTGGCAGCGTCGGAGCCGTTGTGGCCTCGGCAGGTGAACGGGACTCGGGCAGGGGGCGTTGCCGGGGAAGGTCCTCCGCGGACGCCGAAGACCACTGCTTAACCTCTGGGCTTTAGCCTCAGGCCATTCTCCTGGACTAGTGGCCCCAGAAAAGAGACTTCGGGAACTGTGTCCTTTCCAGGGTTGGTGAGCCCCCTGGCGGTTTTCAGCAGTCAGCGTTGGTGGGTTTAACAGTCCCCCGCCCATCCTCCAGAGTTTAAACTGTTTTTGTCAGTCTTACTCGTTTGGCAGCTTTTTCCTACAGTGAATCCTAGAGTGATTTAACTATATTTTAGGTACAGTTAATTCCATCCATTTGCTAAGTTACTTCCTTTTCCTCTAAATTTTTATTTTATTTTGGGGGGTCGGGGTTGTGGGGGTGGAACCCAGGGCTTCACACGTAGTGCACTATACCACTGAGTTATACCACCCCCCATACCCTTTTCTCTAAAATTTAAATTCATTTCTAGCCAGTGATGTACCCTTTGAGCCCCTGTGTGCACTGCGGGGTGAGGATGGGTGGGGATGTGCCTTTTGTATTTAGGCAAGTTGAGGACTCTTTGATAAAAGAAGTAAAACTTATTTACAAAAGGAAGAGAGGAGCCCTGCGCGGTGGCGCACGCCTGTAATCCCAGCACTTGGAAGGCTGTGGCAGGAGGATTGAGAGTTCAAAGCCAGCCTCAACAATGGCGAGGCACTTAGCAACTCAGTGAGACCCTGTCTCTAGTAAAATACAAAAAAGGTCTGGGGATGTGGCCCAGTGGTTGAGTGTCTCTGAGTTCAATCCCTGGTACCAAAAAAAAGGTTGGGGGGAGGACTAATTTTTTTTATTGTTTGTTTCTGAAAAGGGCATCCATTCTTCTAATGCTATTTTTCACCTCAAGTAATATCCACATGCTGATGTGGAAAGTAGTTATATCTTTTCAGTTTAACACCTGTGAGCCATGTGTTACTGTGCCCTTTACTTTGTTATTGAATATCATATGTTTTTTTTTTTTAAATCTTTATTTATTTCCTTTAGTTGTACACAATGCATTGGTCTTTATGTGGTGCTGAGGATCGAACCCGGGCCGCGCACATGCGAGGCGAGTGCTCTGCCGCTGAGCCACAACCCCAGCCCTCATATGGTTTTAATCACTTAGCTTGTTTCATCTTTATTCACAATGACTGGCTGAAAGGCCTAGGACTGGGAGCATGCTTTTTGCCCACTTTTAGCTTTGGTGCCCATGCTTAGGGCCCCATTTGGCTTGGGACTGCAGATGCTCAATGGCTGGAAGTTCTCTTGTGGAGGTTTCTAATCTGGTCTGGTTTAATGAGGGCAGAGTGCAGGCAGGGTGAATAGACCTCACAGTTTCTATCTCTGTTTCAGGTGCCTTCTCCAGGAGGGACAACAGGGAAGGAAAAATGGCCTGGAGGTTGCTGCCAGCACAGGTTCAGGTGAGTAAAGGAGACTTCTTTCTTGAACTGCCTTTAGGGTTTATAGATAGCAAATTTGTTTCCTTCATTGTTGAGTTTCTCTAGACAGAAGAGCCCTTGGAGGGACCAGAGGGCTTGGTAGGTTAGGTGCTAGAAAATAAGGTGTTTCCTTTGTCTCAAGCCAGTCTAATGGTGCAGTCTCCAGTTAACAGCTAAGTACTTATTGACTAGAAATTGAATGGGACCCCATCCCCATGCCACTGCCACAGCCAGAGCTTTGTGAGGGATCGATCCAGGTATTATGGAGAATAAAGACATGGAGGTGTCAAATAATTCTTTACTAGGGATTCAAAGAGGAGAGTCATGGTCTTTGCCCTTAAGGAACCTAAGACAACCAACATATTGAGAGTACAGTGGACCTTCCATATCTATGGGTTCTACATATAGGGACTCAACCAACCACAGACCAAATATATTTGGGAAAAAAAGTGTGTCTATATTGAACATGGACAGACTTTATTTTTGTCATTCCCTAAACAATACATTTTAATAACTATTTACATCGCATTTACATTTTATTACTCATTATAAGTAATTGAGACATATTTAAAGTATATTGAAGGGTGTTCATAAGTTATGTGCAAATACTATACTATTTTACATAAGGGCCACTCTATATAAAGGACCTACATGTCCTCAGATGTTAATATCTGCAGGGAGTCTTAGACACCACAAAACTACTGTATGTAGTAAGGGTCCAGGTGATGCCTAGAAAGATTGAAGAAGCAGGTGCAGCCAGGGAAACTTCCTAGCATTGGGCAGGACCAGATTTGTATAGTTGGTGAAAGGAAGGCATCCAGAAGAAAGGATGCTTGGGCAGTGGTTTGGGAGCACATTACCCTGGGGTGAAAAATATCCTCCTCTATAGGAATTTCTTCCCTCTCTGCACTTGGAGAAGCACTTACTTTGTATTATTAATGCATTTTGGGAGATATTTTAAAAATATATTCTCTGAACCCAGAGAACCTCTCCACAAAAGTAGAAGAGAAAGAAGGTAATTTTTAAAATTTGAATCAGAAACCAAATTGTTATGCACATCATATGTACTCTAGTAAGAGGTTGCAGGAAGCTCACCTTACATAGGATAAGAGAATACAACCCAATGCATTAGGTAGGTTCTACAGGTTAGACTTAAATGATAAGTTAGGCCTATCTCCTCCCCAGAAACTGGGAGATTAACCTTTATCTTTGTTAAAAGATAAATGTTGGCACATTACAATTTTAAAGTTTATTTGAGCAAACATCAGGCTGGAAGTGGTTCTGTGATCCACTCTCAGCCTAATGACCTTCCATTACATTATTTTAGCATATGTCTTGATGATTATACTCAAAGAGCTGTTAGTTCCTTGAGGAAAGTTTCCTCAGTTGTGAGACTGGCAAGTGACTTAGTTAACCACTAAAAAGATTTACATATGGGGCTAGGGTTGTGGCTCAGCGGTAGAGCGCTCGCCTAGCGCGTGCGCAGCCCGGGTTTGATCCTCAGCACCACGTAAAAATAAAGGCATTGTGTACAACCAACACAAATAAATAAACATTTAAAAAAAAAGATTTACATATGTTTGAAAAAAGATAAGGAAATTCTTAAAGAAAAGGAGTGGGAGTAAATATCTATTCCCTTGTTTCTAATGGGGAGAAACAAGTCACTTCCTTTTAATTTTCTTTTGCCTTTCTGGGTCAGGGAAGATGTCTGGCCTTGTGGTCTGCTTGGGTTCATGGGGATGTACCTTGGGAATGGTGAGAAGAAAATAAGTTGTGATCTAGCACTTATGCTGTAGAAATATACACTAAGGAAATAAGCTTTGTACACTTTGATGATGTACATGGAGGGTCAACCTATCATTTATAGAGTATTAGAAATGTGGAAACAGGGCTGGGTTATGGTTCAGCGGTAGAGCGCTCGCCTAGCATGTGCGCTGCCCGGGTTCAATCCTCAGCACCATGTAAAAATAAAAAGACATTGTGTACAACTAAAATAAATAAATAAATATTAAAAAAAAAAAGGAAAGTGGAAACAAACATCCACCTGAAAATTAAACAAACTAGTTTATCCATGCAGTGAAATATTAGGCAGCAAGTAAAAGCATCGACCAGAATGCTGTATCTGCATAATGTGATTTGTACTTTTGTTTGAATGTAGAACCATATTTGCTTGTAAAAAGTCTGCAAGGATATACAGCAAAAAGGTAAACTTTTTCTGGTGGCAGAAAATGAGATTAACACTTCATGTTCTCTTGTTTGCTGATCTTTTCTCATTTTCTGTATGCATGTATGGAAATATCACAGTGAATCCCTTTAATATGTACAATTAATATGTGTTAATAAAAATAGATATATCAAAAAATTTTTGAAAAAGAAAAGTCACCACTAGTTCAAAGTGATGACTTGCCTAGGTAGGTGGCAGAGAGGTAGGAGGAGCAAAGGCTCTTGGGGTGGGGAAGGGAAATCCTGATCACAGCCCTCTTCCCTGGCCTTTTGTTGAAGGTTATACAGACCACCACCCTTGGCACTCTCCTGGGGCATTTTCAGAGCCTCTCCCACTGTGAATGTTAGTGTCCTCTCCCACAGGACATAGAGGTGATCCATGGTGATGACAGAACCCATCACTGGGACCAACTGACCTGTGTTCTAGGCAAGCCCAGAAGTATCCTACCTAGTCCTCCCCAAGTGAGGGTACTAGAACCTCCTTCTAAAATCTTACTCTTGGGTGTCACCTGTAAGATGAGAGTTTGGCCTAGATATAATTACGTTTCCAAGTGTAAAATTCTATGTCTGTTATTATGATTTTGTTTCATGATTTCAAGCATGCTTCTGTTTGGCTGCTGTGTTTAAGCTTTTTGAGGGTGCATTATGTCACTTACAGTAAGCAAGCACATGATAAATAATTGCTTAGTAACAAAGCCATTATCCAGAAATACTTGCTTTACTTGAAATCCTTAGAATCCTGAGTTATGACAGGGTTGCTACTCAGTTATTCCATCCTGGGGGTAATCCTGGGTGAGTAGAAATGGGTTTGCTGTTCCAGGAGTCTGTGACATTCAGGGATGTGGCCGTGCTCTTCAGCCAGGATGAGTGGTTGCACCTGAACCCTGCCCAGAGAACCTTGTATCGTGAAGTGATGCTGGAGAACTACAGCAACCTGGTCTCACTGGGTAAGGAGTTGTCCATGGGATGCAGAATCCCCCTTCAAGGAGGATATTTGAAGGGCTTGGCCAGGTACAGGCCTCCCCTCCCCCTGCCATGGGCTCAGAGTTAGTTGCTATTCCTCTTGGCTATACAGAGAGGTCTGAGCTTGATTGAGTTATGTTTTCTCTATGCTTTTCCTATTTCCTTCTCTCCCCAACCCCTGCCCAGCTCTGTCCCCCTGGGTCCCATAAAATGCTCCAGCTGAGAAGAGTGCATAGCTTCCTTTCATCCTCACTATCCACTAGGAGCCAAATTTTAAGCCCCTCCCTGAACAGACCTCCTTCTCCTTGCACTGTCCTTCTTCCCCAGTGACTCCAGAGCTGGCACTTTATTTCAGGATGGCCACTCATGTCTTCTTGTTAATGAACAGGGATTACATTTTCCAAACCAAAGGTCATCTCCCAGTTAGAGCAAGCAGAAGACCCCCAGGCAGTGAGAAATGGAATACCTCAAAGTACATGTCTAGGTGAGTGATGGGATAATTTGGAAATGGGCATGGCATTTTCCAGCTGTCCAGACATAGTGAAGAGGCTGTGCTCAGGAGACACTGGCAGGGGCCTCCTAGATATGCCAGGCCAGGTGGAAAATGCTGGGAACAGCATATCCCCTCATACATTTTTGATTACTTGATATATTAGGTTCAGAGAGAGAGATTAATTCTCCCAGTATGAGTAGCTCTTTTGTCAAGTGTCTTATAATTTGCAGAATATGTAATATAATGTGTATTATGTAAATGTTTTTATTTTTGTTGTACTGGCATTGAATCCAGAGGTGCTTTACCACTGAGCCACATCCTCAGCCCTTTTTATTTTGAGTCAAGAGTCTAAGTTGCTTAGGGCTTCACTTAGTTGCTGAGGCTGGTCTCAAACCTGTGATCCTCCTACCTTAGCCTCCCTAGTCGCTGGGATTACAGAAGTGCACCACCATCCCCAGCTGTTTATAGTTATTTTCTCTTCCATCTTTTTCCTTGTTTTTACTGGACTGATTATTAAATTATTTTACTTTAGTGTTCTCCTTTTATCACTGCAGTATATCTCTTTATTGTTTCATCTTGGACTTTTGCTTTGATTTTTTTTCTCTGCTACTTATTACATATGGTGCAACAATAAGAAATGAGAAAAGAAAGCAGATATGTGTTGAGAGAGAAACTCAAAATGGTGGCAATCATGGAATTTAAGCGGGAGATTTACAAATACTCATACCATTCTTTTTTCTGTGAAAATCTTCAAAATATGTCCCACTTCTGGTCCCTGGGACATATTGCTGAGTCTCAAAAACTCCCATGCATTGCTGCATCACAAGCTTCCATATTTTGTTCTGCTTTGAATTTTGTCTTTGTTTCTGACACC
Organism: Tamias sibiricus; assembly: GCA_025594165.1. Classification (NCBI taxonomy): domain Eukaryota; kingdom Metazoa; phylum Chordata; class Mammalia; order Rodentia; family Sciuridae; genus Tamias; species Tamias sibiricus. The sequence continues at coordinate 39,887,671 of CM046662.1, read as the reverse complement.
AGAGGATTGCTGTCTTGAGCTTATCCAGAATTTATTTCTCTTGCTGGCAATACATGGCCTTTCTGTATCAGTTCAGTTCTCATGTTTCATTCATGAACTCTGTTGTTAGATTTTTTCACTTTGGTTTGACTAGAATATTTTCATGAACAAATTTATTCAGAGATTCATGTGCGCAATTTGTGTATGTCTAAAAATCAGTTTATTTTTTTCTCTCCTTTGGCAATAGTCTTTTGGCATCAGGTTTTTTTCCCCATCAAGTGAGTCCACTGTCTTTGGCACTGAGTGTTGTTGATAAAAAGTTCTCCTCTTTGGTATATAGGTAATGTTACCACTTTTTTCTTTTCTGTCTTCTGTCTGGAGTCTTACAGCATATCTTCTTTATCTTTGGAATTTAGAAAATTTGTTAGATTTCATCAAATCAATTTTTTTAATATTGTTACTTGGCACTCACTGGGTCCTTTGAAGATTCATGTTCTTTTTTTCCGGGATCTTTTGTTTCTACTACATATATTCTGCCACATCCCACCAACAATTTGGAGGAAATGACTACAAGAATAATTATATAATAAAGTAAAAATTCAAGCAGAAGCCTAGAAAATACATTTGTTTTAAGGAACAGAGTAGTAGTTATAGATGAGGTTTAGATTTGGCTGTGAACATTCTGATTGGCAAAGAAATCTATACTATCAAATTGTGTACTTTTTCAAGTATTTAAAAAACTATTATATTTCACTCATACAGGTTATACATGATATTGTAAAAGGAGAGAGGGAGGAAGAAAGGGAAGGGGAGCAAAAAAAAGACTCACCTGCAATTTTATCAGCTGTGATCAACCACTGTTAATATTTTACTGATTTCCATTCACACTATGAATATTTGAGTTTTTGTACAGAAGAGACAACAACAGAGTGATTGTACATATTATTCTGAGTGTTTTAAATTGTGATTGTCCTTCAGTTATTCAGTTCTCAGTAAATACAGACCTATTTAATTGAAAGAATTTTTGTAGTATTAAGCCATATGAGGTGATCTTCCATCTGGAAAGTTGTTTCCAGTTTTTGCCTACTTTTGATAGTGCTGAGATAGCTTTGGGAATGAATTTAAAGGTATAATGTAAAGAGAAAAATGTTCAAGGATTAAATAATTTTAGTATGATAGCATTGTGATTGAAAATGCAAGATATGTGAATCCAAAGTCCATAAAGATCTTTTGAAAAACTATTCATCATAATTAATGAAATTCAGACTAAAGAAACAGGATGCCATTTTTCCATTATCAAATTACCAATCATTAAGAAATATATTTCCAGTGATTTGCTAATGCTCTGAGTGATAAACAGTATCTTTAATGGGATTTTGATTGGTACAGTTTTACTGGAGGATGATGGTTTAGTTTCATTAAAATCAGTTCAGTATTTCTAAATTTATCTTTTTTTTAAATATTTTTTTTAGTTGTCAATGGACTTTATTTTGTGTATTTATATGCAGTACTGAGAATTGAACACAGTGCCTCACTCATGCTAGGCAAGCACTCTACCACTGAGCCACAATCCCAGCCCTCTAAATTTAAGAAAAAATTCTGTAATTATATCAAGTTGCAAAGATGTGGTACTGGTGCAAAAGTTGTTTAATAGCAGGGATTTATCAAATGATGATAAGTTCATACTTTGGACATTTTATGTAGTTATTAAAATGTGTCAGCCTATACTTACTGACATGGAGAGAAGCCGAGGATTTTAAGTGAAGTGGGGAAAGCTTCGTTTCAAACCCCACCCTTTTCATTTTTTGAATTTTGAGACAGGGTCTTACCAAATTGCCCAGGTGGCTTTTAACTTGTGCAACTGTCTCAGACTCCCAAGTTGCTAGAATTTATAGGTGTGTGCCATTGCACCCAGCACATTTTTATTTTTTAAATAAAAGTGATATTTTTATATACAGAAAATTTTGGTGAGCTGAGTCCCATCTGTAACAGGGATTGATTTGCATAGGTAAACTATTAATTTTTATAGTTTTCTGTATTTTCTTAATTTTTTAAAAAATTATTACACATTTCCTTTTTAGTCAAGGAAACAAAAACTGTCTTATAAAATACATTCTGTTTTTTACATGTTTTTATTTTTATAAGAATACTGATAGCAGCATTAATACATACTTAAATCACATATTTCTTCAAACAATAAAATAATTAAGAAATTGCATATTTTTCCCTTTCATATGCATGGAAACATTTACTCAAACTCCTAAGTGAATCTCCATCATTAAAACCTTCATCTTTGCCAGAGCTATACTGACAATTATTGTTATTTTCCAGGATATATCAACTTTACTGCAATTTGATCATTTTAAATTTAATTCTTTTTAGTTATATATAACCTTAAGATACAATTTGACACAATCACAAAAGCATGGAATATGATTTGCTCTAATTCCATCAGCAGCACTTTCCCCCATCTCCTTATTCTTTTTCTTCTACTGATCTTTCTGTAATTTATTTATAGTTTTTTTTTAAATTAGTGTCTTGTGGATATACTTGATATACACTATGCTATATTTATGTGTGTACATAGGAAAGCTCAGTCAGAGTCATTCCAGTGTTTTTCCCTTTTTCCTGGTCCTCCTTTCTTCTCCTCAATCCCCTTTATCTATTCTACTGATCTTTCCTCTACCATTTTTTCCTATTTTTTTTCCTTTCTCTGTCCCTCCCTCCCTTCCTTCCTTTCCCCTCCCCACTACCTCTTCCCTGCTTACTTTGGATTTGCCTCTGCATATCAGAAAAAAACATTCAACCTTTAACTTTTGGGGACTGACTTATTTCACTTAGCATTGATAGTAGAGACTGTCAGCCTCATCCATTTACTGGCAAATGCCATAATTTTATTCTTTTTTATGGCCGAGCAATACTCCAGTTGCAAAAGGATATTGGTCTAAAGTTTTCGTTCCTTGATGTGTCTTTGTCTGGGTTTGGTATCAGGGTGATACTGGCTTTGTAGAATGAGTTTGACAGTGTTCTCTCCTTTTCTATTTTTATGGAAAAATTTGAGGAGGATTGGTATTAGTTCTTCTACAAAGGTTTGGTAGAGCTTTGCTGAGAATTCATCTGGTCCTGGGTTTTTCTTTGTTGTTAGTCATTTGATAGCTGCTTCAGTTTCATTACTTGATATGGGTCAGTATAAGTCTTCTATATCCTCATGGTTCAAATTGGGTAGGTCATATGTCTCTAGGAATTTGTCAGTATCTTCAAGATTTTCTAGGTTATTGGTATTGGAGTATAAATTTTCAAAATAGTTTCTGATGATCCTCTAGATTTCAGTGGTGTTGTGGTGATATTTCCTTTTCTATCTCTAATTTTGTTAATTTGAGTATCTTCTCTCTTTTGATTAATTTGGCTAAGGATTTAATCAATCTTGTTTATCCTTTCAAAAAACCTACTTTTTGTGTCATTGATCTTTTGTACATATTTTTTTTAATTCTCAAATTCATTGATTTGGCTCTAATTTTAATTATTTCCTGTCTTGTATGGACTTTGGTGTTGGTTTGCTTCTCTTTTTCTAGGGCCTTGAGATGTAATGTTAGATTATTTATTTGGTATCTTTCTATTCTTTTGATGTATTAGCTCAGTGCTATGAAGTTTCCTCTTAGAACTATCTTCATACTGTCCCACAGATCTTGATATATTATATCACTATTCTCGTTTACTTCTAGGAATTATTTTATTTCTCTCTTAATTTCTTCTGATACCCATTCATCATTCAAAAATGTATTATTTAATCTCTAGGTATCAAAGTGCTTTCTGTTTTTTATCTTATCATTGATTTTTAATTTCACTCCATTATGATCTGATAGAATGCAAGCTATTATCTCTCTTTTGTTATATTTGCTAAGATTTGTTTTATGACCTAAAATATGGTATATTTTAGAAAATGTTCCATGTGCTGCTGAGAAAAAAAGTGAATTCAGTTGTTGACGGATGAAATATTCTATAGGTCTCTGTTAGATCCATACTTTTAATTGTGTTTTTTAGTTCTGTAGAATCTTGATGGAAGATTCATCTGGCTTATCTGTCTAGTGGTTAGAGAGGTAAGTCACCCAGTATTTTTGTATTGTGGTCTATTTGATTATTAATATTGAAAGATTTGTTTTATATATGTCGATATACCATTGTTTGAGGCATAAATATTTAAAATCATTACATCTTTATTCTTTTGTGATTCCCTTAAGCAGTATCAAAGTGACCATTTTTGTTTCTTCTGATTAATTTTGGCTTGAAGTCCACTTTATCTGATATGAGAATAGCTAACCCTGTTTGTTTATGAGTCTCAGGTGAATGCATGTTTTTTCCCCATCCTTTTACCTTGATTCTGTGGATGTCTACCAGTGAGTAAGTCTCTTGCAGACAACATATTGTTGACCTTGGTTTTTTTTTTTTTAAATATTTATTTATTTGCTTTAGCTGTACACAATGGGTTTATTTGTACGTGGTGCTGAGGATCGAACCCGGGCCACACACGGGCCAGGTGAGCGCTCTACCGCTGAACCACAACCCCAGCCCGACCTTGTTTTTTAATCCAACTGCCAATCTATGTCTTTTTTTTTTTTTTTTTTTTGTGGTACCAGGGATTGAACTCAGGGGCCCTCAACCACTGGGTTACATCCCTAGCCCTTTTTTTTTTTTTTTTTTGTATTTTTATTAGAGACAGGGTCTCACTGAGTTGCTAAGTGCCTCGCCATTGCTGAGGCTGGCTTTGAACTCACGATCCTCCTGCCTCAGCCTCCCACAGTGCTGGGATTACAGGCATGCGCCACCGCGCCCGGCTCAATCTATGTCTTTTGGCTATAGTTTAGACTATTTACATTCAATGTCATTATAGATAAATTATTTTTATTTTCTGGCATTTGGAATGAATTCTTTCAGCTTTTGCTTATCATAGAAGTTGTTGTTTTTTTTTTTGTTTTTTTTTTTTTCCATCTTCACTTCTGAGGCTTAATTTTGCTGGGATCATTGGCATCCATTTTCTTTCAGAGCTTGATATATATTATTCCAAGCCTTTCTGGCTTATAGGGTCTGGATTGAGAAGTCAGTTGAAATTTGGATTGGGTTATCCCTAAATATAACCAGCCATTTGTTTCTTAACAGCTTTTAAAATTTTGTCTGTGTTCTGTATATTAGGCAGTTTCATTATAATATTATATTATATGTAATAATATTATAATATGTCTTAGAGTGGATCTGTTGTGAATTTGTATATTTGTAGGCATATATGCCTCTTGTGTCTGAATTATATCTTATTCTTAAGGTTTGGAAATTTTTCTGGTACTATTTCATTGAAAAGATTGTGCATCCCTTTAGCTTGTATTTTGGAGCCTTCATCTACCCCTGTGATTCTTAAATTTGGACTCTTGATGTTTTTCCAGATTCCTTGAATATTATGGTCATGGTCTCCTAACATCTTTTCTTTATGGTCAGCTTTATTTTCAAGACTATATACTTTATCATCAAGGTCTGAAAATCTGTCTTCAAAGTGGTCTAATCTATTGGTGATGGTTTCCATTGAAATTTTTTAAAATTTTTTTATTTGTTCTTTTTAGTTGACAGTAGAATATATTTTGACTACATACATGAAGTATAACTTCCCATTTTTGTGGTTGTTTACATTGAAATTTTAATTTTTTTTTTTTTTTGTGGTACCAGGGATTGAACTCAGGGGCCCTCAACCACTGGGTTACATCCCTAGCCCTTTTTTTTTTTTTTTTTGTATTTTTATTAGAGACAGGGTCTCACTGAGTTGCTAAGTGCCTCGCCATTGCTGATTTTGGCTTTGAACTCACGATCCTCCTGCCTCAGCCTCCCACAGTGCTGGGATTACAGGCATGCGCCACCGCGCGCCCGGCTCAATCTATGTCTTTTGGCTATAGTTTAGACTATTTACATTCAATGTCATTATAGATAAATTATTTTTATTTTTCTGGCATTTGGAATGAATTCTTTCAGCTTTTGCTTATCATAGAAGTTGTTTTTTTTTTTTTTTTTTTTTTTTTTCCATCTTCACTTCTGAGGCTTAATTTTGCTGGGATCATTGGCATCCATTTTCTTTCAGAGCTTGATATATATTATTCCAAGCCTTTCTGGCTTATAGGGTCTGGATTGAGAAGTCAGTTGAAATTTGGATTGGGTTATCCCTAAATATAACCAGCCATTTGTTTCTTAACAGCTTTTAAAATTTTGTCTGTGTTCTGTATATTAGGCAGTTTCATTATAATATTATATTATATGTATAATATTATAATATGTCTTAGAGTGGATCTGTTGTGAATTTGTATATTTGTAGGCATATATGCCTCTTGTGTCTGAATTATATCTTATTCTTAAGGTTTGGAAAATTTTCTGGTACTATTTCATTGAAAAGATTGTGCATCCCTTTAGCTTGTATTTTGGAGCCTTCATCTACCCCTGTGATTCTTAAATTTGGACTCTTGATGTTTTTCCAGATTCCTTGAATATTATGGTCATGGTCTCCTAACATCTTTTCTTTATGGTCAGCTTTATTTTCAAGACTATATACTTTTATCATCAAGGTCTGAAAATCTGTCTTCAAAGTGGTCTAATCTATTGGTGATGGTTTCCATTGAAATTTTTTAAAATTTTTTTATTTGTTCTTTTTAGTTGACAGTAGAATATATTTTGACTACATACATGAAGTATAACTTCCCATTTTTGTGGTTGTTTACATTGAAATTTTAATTTTTTTTTTTTTAGTCTTTTCATTTTCTGGGTTTTTGTTTGGTTGTTTTTCAGAATTTCTCTTTATTGAAGTGATCTTTCACTTTCTTTATCTTCTCTCTAATTTCACTCCTTACATCTTCTTTAAGCTCAAAGAACATTGTAACTATGAACTTTCTAAATTCTTTCTCTGACATTTCTTCCACTGTGGCATCAGTAGAATTAGTTGTTTGGGATGGTTTGTTCCCTTGCTTTTTTATATTGTTTGTATATTTACCCATCTATTGTGAATAGTTTTTCTTCTTTTAAGTAAGGAACTGCTTTGTGAGTTTCTCTCTTTTAAGAGCCCTGGGTTGGGCAAATATCCAAATATTGTACTTTAAATCACAGTGCCACTTTAAGAGGTGCCACTGAACCCTGTTTACTATAATCACTTCAGAGCCAAGCCTCATACTATTCAGCCATATGAGAAACAAAAAGCTTGCTGATATTGTTTTCTACATTTCCTCTAAACCAGGTATAATCTTGTAGTAAAAATTAGCTATTAAATTTAGTAAAATTGCTGTAACCTTAAATGAGGGCTAAAATAGGGGGAAGAAGAAAGTTGGGCCAAAAGGAGAGGGGAAAAAAAGAAAGAAAGAGAGAAACAGGAAAAAAAAAATAGAAAATAATAATACACACCACCCAGATGGAAAGGAGAAATGGATGGTGGATAGTAGCAGATAATGCAAGAGGACAAATAAGTAGTGGGTAAGAGGAGCAGGTATAAACCAGAGCTAGGAAAACAAAGAGAGAAAGCCTGATTCCAATTGATGCTTTAAAACCATTAGATGACTTCGCCGGCATGGGTGGTGCACGCCTGTAATCCCAGCACTTGGGAGGCTGAGGCAGGAGGATCTCGAGTTCAAAGCCAGCCTCAGCAATGGTGAGGCACTTAGAAACTCAGTGAGACCCTGTCTCTAATAAAATACAAAAAAGGGCTGGGGATGTGGTGCAGTGGTCGAGTGCCTGTGAGTTCAATCCCCGGTACCAAAAAAAAAAAAAAAAATTAGATGAAATACATTCAAATGGGTTGAAGGTACAATGTTGGCTATTAGGGTAACAACTACCGATCAACTCAAAGAGTTATTTATATGATCAAAGTCAACATTAGAGTTATTTATAGTAAACCATGCCAAAGTGAAGAAAACGTTTGTTGAATCTTGGTTTGGAATTCACTGGGGTTTGGATATTTAGCAGATGTCCATTATTCTTGGGCTGTGAATCCTTCCAGAGTTGCTGGGGCACGGGAGCCACTTTCCTAGTTGCTGTGGACCTCCAACCAGGTGGTTCTGGTTTGTCAACTCGGGGGCCTGCAGCTGACTGCTTGCGGGTGCAGTGTTGTGGCTTGGTTGTTTCTGTTGTGTGCAGGAGTTCAGGATGCAGGCTCTGGAGTATCCCTGTGGTTGCTGTGGGTCATTGTATGCCTGCTTCTCTGTACAGGATCCTTTTCATGGTGGTGTGGCTATTTGTGAGTGCAGGTTTTCTGTTGTGGATTTTCCATGGATATTCTGTGGTGTAGAAGCATTCCCCCAGCTGACACCACTCTCTGGGTACTGTAGTGAAGGGACTCAAGTGGTTTACCTGGGTTCTGGTTTCTACTGCCCCAGACTATGAACAGTGTGTGTCAATTCCCTCTGTTGACTCTGACTGATATAAGGTCTAGCCAGTGTCCAAACAATGCCCTTTCACTCTCCAGTTGTAACCTCGGGTTGGGCTGGTTGCCAGGTAAGGCTAGGAACATTTACTTGCTGCTGCATTGGATCAGGCAATTTTCTACCTTAGCTGACCTCCCTCTGGCTATTTTTGTAGGTGCTATCCACTTAAGTTTCCAGGGGTATTCAGGAACTTTTCCTTGTAGCCTTCTGCCCATGGCTGTACCATTTAGGAACCGGATCTCTCTTGCCACTGGATATGTATGGCCCATGATCAATGGGACTGTCCCTAGTCTTCCCACAGTGACTCCCCCCAATGTCAGTGATTGGGGCTGGTGCATTGCTGATGGATCTGCTATTCTCTGCTAGGGCCAAAACTGCATTGCTGCTCCATCACTGTCTGGGTTCCATGGAAACTGTGCTCTATTCACCTTTGCCTGGGTCACAGAGGCTGAGTAGAGTGCTGAGTTAGGTGCACTTTCCTTCATAGGATGGCTCCACCACCTCCTCTTGTTTGCAGTGAGGGGGAGTGGGATTCAGTGATTTGGGGCTAGGAGCATTTCCTTAGAAGTTCTTTCTATTTGGATGCTCAAGAGTTTTCACCGCCACTGCGGGAACTTCCCTCTGGTTTAATTTGCAGCTCTCTGGACATGGGAAGATGTCATGTTGATTTAAGGGTTGACTAATAAGGGCTCCACAAGGTGGCTGCTGACCCCAGCTCAACTTTATTTTCACAAGTTAGTTTTAAGCTGTTTAATCTGCTTTAGGGAATCTGCTGTTCCCATCAAACTGTAAATTTGGTCTGCCTTTTCAAATGATTTTAAGTGGATGAGCTTAAGAATTTTCTACTCCCTCTTTCTCTCTCTGTTACCCCTCTCCCTTCTCCCTACCCTGGTTCAGTTCTGGGTTAGGGGAGCTCTGTACTTATTTTCTACTCTAGTAACTGATCTTCAAGTCTCTCCAGGTCTCAGACTTTGTAATGTTGAGTCTTAGAGCATTTATTTTGTCACCCACCTGTCAATTCTGCTTTTCCTTCACAGCCTGCTATGTTGTGAAGAGATTGGGAATCTCTGACTACCTCATTTCTGCCATCTTCTGTTTTCCTATTCTTTTATTTTCAATACATTGTTTCATTGCTTTCAGTGTATCTTAAATTATCAAAAAAGTGGATTAAAATGTACTGTTCCTTTATTTCCCTGTATCAGAAAATTGTATCAGTCTCCATGGAACTACCAATCCAAAAATCACCTCTTTCACTTCCTCCATATACTCTTTTCATAAGAAAAGCTACCTGCCAGCTTATTGTATTGTCAAGTCATAATTTCTTAAACCTTCTCCCTTATGGAAATTTTAGTCCCAGTTTTTCCTGAAGAGTAAATAATTATAGCATAAATGTATGAATGTTGTAACTGAAAAGCCAGTTCTACCTCCAAAATCCCAAATGTGCCCAGTCCCTTCTATCTCTCTCACTACCTGCCAATGCCACCTTCCATCCAGGAAGACTACAACAGCTTTCAGAGTGCCTCCTCTCTATCTGCCCTTGTTCTCTTTACCATAATGCCACTTACAGCCCATTTGTCATACAACTAGAATGGTTCTTTTTAAACAAAGAACACATACCATGTCCCTTCTATCCCCCAATGATGCTTAGAAGATATTTCAAATTCTGTACTATATCCTAAGAGAGTCAATATGATATAGCTTCTGCCTGCCTCTTTTCTTCATTAACACTTTTCTTTTTCTTCTGCTTAAAACACGCTGAACTTCCTTCTGTTTTGACCACAGAAAACTTATTCTTGCCTTAGGGCCTTTGTGTTAGCTGTCCCTTCTGACTGGATTCATCTTTATACCTACATTTTTGTGTGGCCTGCTCTTACATTTAGATTTTATCTTAATTTCATTTATTGCCCACTTTAAAATGTCACTGTATTTACTCTATGTCAATACTATTTTGGTTTCTTTACAGTTCTCATCAGTCCCCAGTACTTCTTTTAGAGTTGGTTACTTTGTCATTGTCAATATCCCACTGCTAGGTATAAACCTTGTGAGAGTAGGCTCCATCTGACCTGCTCCCTGTAATTTTCAGAGCCTTGATCTTTACATGGCACAGGTGCACATTCAGTAATTACTGATTGAGTGAGTTAATGTCTGTTGCAATATTATTTAATGCATTCTGATACTTCCCAGAGTGGCACTGATGAACCCTGTTTCACAGAGCTCCTTACAGGAAGTGGCTCCTTCACTTCTTATTTTTAACCTTTGTGCCATTTTTCCTTAAAATTTATCTGAATGTCCTGGTGGCTGACCTGGGATATGAGGTAGAATAATAATAATAATACAGTCTGTACTCAGAAATACCCTGTTCCTGATAATCTGGGCTTTGGTACTAGATCAGTCCTGGCTCTTCCTCCCATTGAAAGAGCTTCTCTCTGAGTTCCTCAAGCCACCTTCTTATAGATTTCTTCAGACCTTCCCACCCATACATGTCTATTACCCTGCTTCTTTCTCTTATCTTTATTCCTATCCTTTCCTAAGATTTCAAGGCTATATTTATTAGCTATTTTGATGTCACTTTCCTTTATTCTTAGTGCAAGAGAGACTAAACATGTTTTGATTATTTTATTTGCTTACTATAGGATGGGAGAACTTGTTTGAAACCACAGTTTCCAAAGAAAGAAAATCTGGAAGTAATGAAAAAACTCATAGTTGATGAGTTCAGACTGGGAAAAGTCTACATGAATGAGGACAAGTTAGAGAATCAACAAGGCAAAAAGAACAAAGTTTTCGGAAAAATGTTGTTTACCATAAAAAAATCCTGTGTGAAAGAGAGAAGCTTTAAAGGCCTTGAACTTGAGAGAAATCTTGGCTTAAAATCATCACTTACTAGAAAACCTGGAATTGTTCCCAGAGGAAGGAAACCCCGTTCACAGCAGTATTCAATTCTCTTTAAACAACTGGGAGCCAACACAGTGCGAAAATGTTATAAATGTAATATCTGTGGGAAAATCTTCCTCCACAGTTCTTCCTTGAGCAAACATCAGAGGATCCATACTGGAGAGAAGCTCTATAAATGTAAGGAATGTAGGAAAGCTTTCAGCCAAAGCTCATCCCTAACACAGCATCTGAGAGTTCATACTGGAGAGAAACCTTATATATGTAGTGAATGTGGAAAAGCCTTCAGTTTTACCACCTCTCTTATTGGGCACCAGAGAATGCACACTGGAGAGAGACCTTATAAATGTGAGGAATGTGGCAAAACATTTAAAGGTCGTTCATCCCTTAATAACCACCAGCGAATCCATACTGGAGAAAAGCCCTATAAGTGTACTGAATGTGGGAGAGCCTTTAGTCAGTGCTCATCTCTCATTCAACATCACAGAATTCATACTGGAGAGAAACCATATGAATGTAGTCAGTGTGGGAAAGCCTTCACTTCAATATCGCGGCTGAGTAGACATCATCGAATTCACACTGGAGAGAAACCCTTTCATTGTAATGAGTGTGGTAAAGTGTTCAGTTACCATTCAGCCCTTATTATACATCAGAGAATTCACACTGGTGAGAAACCATATGCATGTAAAGAATGTGGGAAAGCCTTTAGCCAAAGCTCAGCACTTATACAACACCAAAGGATTCACACTGGAGAAAAACCCTATAAGTGTAATGAATGTGGCAAGGCCTTCTCCTGGATCTCACGGCTTAATATACATCACAGAATCCACACTGGAGAGAAACCATATCATTGTAAGGAATGTGGAAAAGCTTTTAGTTCCCACTCAGCTATTAATACCCATCGAAAAATCCATACTGGTGAGAAACCTTATAAATGTAATGACTGTGAAAAAGCATTCAACCAAAGCTCAGCCCTAATTCAGCACCAGAGAATTCATACTGGAGAGAAACCATTTAACTGTAAAGTGTGTGGGAAAGCTTTCAGACAAAGTTCATCCCTTATGACACATATGAGAATTCACACAGGAGAAAAGCCTTATAAATGCAGAGAATGTGGGAAAGCTTTTAGTCAGAGCTCATCTCTTACTAATCACCAGAGGACTCATAATTGAGAAAAAACATATAAATAAAATGCATGTGGGAAGTCTTCCAAATGAAGTTCATTCCATATTGAACATCATATTCATTCTGGGGAGAAAGCAAAGAGTGTTAATTTTGGGTAAAACTTCAGAAGTTAGATGACATCAAGCATCAGACACTTCATGTTACAGGGTAACCTTGGGAATATTAGGAAAGCTTCTCTAAAATGATTTTTTGTAAGGTCTTAAGTTGTTACTGACTGAAACAGACTGTGAGATTGAAGGGTTGATACTTTCTTTTTCTTTCTAGTGATGTTTAACAGCCATCAGCTTTCACAGGCATCACTGGGAACTTGCTGATTTAGATAAAAGTATAGCCATAAAGCCCAGACTTCAGACAAATCTAAGAATATACTTCTTGAAACTGCATTTAAGTATTACACAAGCCAATTGTACCAGATGAATGTTTGGGAACAGAAATATGCACAGGTAACCTGTAGCTACCTCACTGTCACTAAAATTTGTTTTTCAATGTTCTAAAAACAAATTCTATACTTGGTTGTTGTTTAAACTTTGGATCATTTCTCCACTCTTCTAATCCATTTACCTGAAGAGAAAATTACTCTGTAATCTATGCAGGTACGTTTCTTTCCGTTTTCTTTCCAACTACTTGTTTCACCCTCTGATTCAGATATAAAATCACTTTATTTTAAGTCACAAAGTGCATGGTATTTCACTTCTTTTTTCTCAGAAAGTGATTACCTTTTCTGTATTGTGAAGTAAAGGTAATTCAGACAACTGCTGCTTTTGCAATTTAATTTACTTGTCAATGTTGTTAGAACTCATCTCACATTGTAGCCATAGGGGACACACTCTTGTTTTCCTGGCTGTGCCTGCTTCCTTGAGCTCTCAGGTTTGTGATCACCAGAAAGACCAGAACCAGTGTGGAACTCAAGGAGGTGACGAGGTGACTCAGTCTTATATTCCATTTCTGAACCCATCAGACAAAGCTCACTCACTCCCCATTATTCTGAAGGCCACTGGGCAAACATTCAGTTTTTGTTTCAGATGTTTTTTCCTCTAAAACATGGACAATTTAGCCCATTTCAGCATTTCTAAAAAGTGAGTCATATTAGTAAACTTAAAAGTTATCTCAAACTAAAATCCTTGTTATATTAAAGAGGTTAACATCATCTAGTTTTACTGGGTTTATCAGTAGGCAAACACTCAAGGGACTAAAACACCCAACCCATTCTTCACAAACCAGTGTGCTAGATTCCTTCAAGTGTTCATCTCTTAAGTTTCTACAAACTTAAAAAACAAAATTAGAAAATGTGATATTGGGAATGGAAAACAAGCAGAGTAAATATCATTACATTCAGCTTTTGCCTCCTGGGAATAATGAGTGTCATTGTTTCAGACATGTAAGGAACAATTTTCCAGGCCATTTAATGCTCCATTTGCAAGTGCTTCTTTCCTCACAAATATTCTTTTATTTCTAATTACCTAAAGTAGGAAAATTTCCAGGAAAACATATCTTCCCCAAGTATTAATAGACTTAAAATCATCAAGAAAGTTAAATCTGAATTTTAAATCCCACAAAGATAACATGACCCTGTTATTTTTCAAGCAAGATTGATCAAACTTTTGAGTAACATTAAGTCTCTTACACATAATCTTCCATAAAAGATAATGTATAAGCACAATAATTCTAATATAACCTAGAGCCAAAATTAGGCAAAGAAAATGCAAAAAAGGAAAATTGCAGGTTGCTGTTATCCATGAAGAGATATAAAAATGCTAAACAAAGGCTTAGCAAAAGTAACCCCAAAATACCTAAACAACCCATTTTTGTCCCATCATCCCAGATACTGAACACCTATAAAAACTTAAATCAAGCAACTAATGTACCACTTCTGGTAACTGAAATAATACTTGAATGTTTATTATGCTCACAGACTTGAGAACTTAGGACTTAATGGGTTAATAGCATCATGATGAATTTTGGTTTGTTTACTGAAACCTGCCAAAATGCTAAAACATTAAAAGCATTTATGACTGAAAGACTATGGAGAAAGAATGAATTGTTCGTTAATGCTATAAGACATAGAAATGGTTCACACATAAGAAACAAACCACAACTTGGACCCTACCCCTCACGTAACAGTTGTACAAAAGGCAAAATTATAACTTTCATAAGAACATGTAAGAAATAACTAGATGACCTTGAGGTAGGGAAGGAGTTCGTAAAACAAATGAGCTATGTGAAGTTTTCCACATATTTGCTCACATCAAAGAACTGCTTATCAAAATACACCAAAAGAAATTAAAAGTCATGACACAAAACAGATCATACAGCAGTATGCTCAGTGGACTATTATAACCCAAAAAAAAGTTCAAATAATTTTTACAAATCAACAAACATTTAATAGGAAAAAGTGATTTGGACACATGACTTACTTTACAGAAGAGAAAATACCAATTTCCAAAATCATGAAATGATAGTAACCTCATTAGCAGTTTAACATGCAGATTTGAACCACTGATGTAATATAATAATTACAAATGAGAAAAAATTAAGATGTGTAGCAATACAGAAGTTTGGGATGTATGTAGAATAATTAGAATTCATCCTCTAATGGAGGGAATGTATGATCATTGACATCTTGCAAAATTGAACATATGAATATTTTTTCATGGAGGCTTCACTCTGTATGAATAAATACATACTTATAGACACTGAGAATAACGGAACAAATAGTCTAGCTGTATATACACCCACAGTAAATACAGCAGGTAATGTTTGTACATGGGCATCAGGGACATTGATAAAGATACTCTGAGCAGCAGTGATCATAATAGCAAATAATTTTTAGTAGTTTGTCCATTAATAGGAGAATAGATAAATTTTTGAATATTAACACAGAATAGTGAAAGTGAACTGAAACTAAAAATATGGATGAGTTTGACAAAAACATTGTTGAACTTTTTTTAAAAAGTCACAGGAAACAGTATGATGAAACTTTTTGCAAAATTAAGTTTATATTAGGTGATACATACATATGGTAAAGCTATTAAAAACTTGAAATGATTGAGAAAGTATTCTGGTCATCCATCTCTAACAGGTCACCGCAAAATTTAGTGGTTTAAACTCCTTACTAATATCTCATGAGCTTATTTGGGGGTTTAACTGAACAGTTCTTACTATGATTTCTATTCTCATGACAGCTGGGGCTGAAGGCTCAACTGTACTAGATGTACAAGATGACTGGCGGCTGATGATGACTACTGGCTGAGAGCTCAGTTGGGCTCATCCTTTGGGCTTGGGTTTCTCACAGAAGGGTGGTTGGTTTCTGAGATGAAGTGATCTAAGAGCAAGCATCCCAAGAGATCTAGGTAGAGGATGCAAATCTTTTTTTTTTTTAATATTTATTTACTTTAGTTACACAATGCATTTGTTTTCACGTGGTGCTGAGGATTGAACCTGGGCTGAGCACATGCTAGGCGAGCCCTCTACCGCTGAGCTACAACCCCAGCCCGAGGATGCAAATCTTATAAGCCAGCTTTGGGAATCACATGGCATTGATTCTGCTGTATTCTATTGATCAAAAATAAGTTACCATTTTGGCTGAAGAAAAAGATGGTTCTTACTGGGGGCCATCTTTGCAGATTAGTTAACTTCTATACTCAAAATTTGGGACAGTGTTTTACTTCCAAGTATAAGGCAAAGAAATGACTTGTGGAGGAGCACAGATTCTCACATGGCTTGGTGTCCAAGAAAGACTCTCTTTTCCGGAAGAGGCTGCTCAGTGCAGCCAAAGCAAAGATGGATTGGAAGATCAGGGTGTAGATCAGTACAAATAATCAAAAAAATTTTTGGTCTAACTCTATCTTGGGTGAATTGAGGAAGAATAAAACAAAGAGATCCTATACCTGAACACCCTAGGTGAAGTAGACATTAAGTGGGGAATGAGAAACTTACCAAATATCAAGGGTGGGGGATTCCTGTTAAACTGACGTGTGAGTTGGGCATGGAGGCACACACCTGTAATCCCAGCAGTTTAGGAGGCTAAGGCAGGAGGATTGTAAATTCAAAGCCAACTGTAGCAACTTAGGCCCTAAGCAACTTAGCAAGAACCTGTCTAAAAATGAAAAACAAAGGAATGGGGATGTGGCTCAGTGGTTAAGCACCCCAGGTTCAATCCCTGGTACCAGAACAACAACAACAAAACCCCCAACCCTGACAAGTGGGGGTTGTTTGCAAAGACAGGGATAGTCAGGCCAAAGATAGGATAGGAGCCAAAGTTGAGGCTTAGTCAAAACCAGAATTGAGAGAAGCATAACTAAAGTTTGGTCAAGCAGAGGGTCTTATCCTCTCAAGCAAAGAATCTTTCTCCATTGATCATGTTACCCAAATCCTAGGTCTGACTTTGGGGATTCCAATAAACAAGATCTGGCCATTTGCCCCCAAAACAAGAGAAAAAGTAATGGTGAAAGGAAAGTAAACTAATCAATATATTCATATAATTCATATAATATATTCATAATAAGTTTGAGATCCAGCATTCAGCACTGTCTTAAGGTTGCTGGCAGGAGGTTTGGATTTAACCAGTTAAGAAATGGACAAGAGATATACACAAGCAGTCTTGGACAACTGTGGTATGATTGATCATTATTTCAGTCTGGTTCTGTGACGTAGCTTCAGAGAAGTCTTTATATCTTAAGGGGCAATTCCACTTGTTGCTCAGGATGTTTATCAGATCTCTGATCCTGAAAGGGGGGTATTTAGTTCCCATGAGATGATTGCTCCTGCTTAGTGGGCAGGGATGACTTCCTGGAAGGTGTGGAACAAATATTGAAGACTTCTAGGTGCCACTCTGGGGTCTGAAACAGGATATTATAAAAGCAGATAGTGCTGCATTTGTAAATCCGTCAGTCTTGAGGGGGGACAAGATAGGTTAGGTAAATTTAGATCTAATAAACATCATATTCCTCATTTTTAGATGAATACTCCTTAAATGATTAACATGCCTATGTGCAGAGCTGAGCAGTGACCTGACTCAAAGTTTAAGATGAAGTTTTATCCTGCTTTCAGCTACCCTTTGGGCATCTGCAGGCCTAAATGAAGTCACTGCTTTTAGCAGAAGCAGCCTAAGGACACCCCATTCCTTTTTTATTTTAAGACGGGCTTCTTGCTAAGTTGCCATGGTTGGTGTAATGGATTTGTGATTTCCTCCCTCACCCTCCTAAGCAGCTGGGGTTGTGCTACCATGCCCAGCTAATAGTATTCTTAAGTTCCTTAAAAATGCCAGACATGCTCCCACTTTGGGAAATAAGAGTCTGCTTTTTATTCTGCTAGCTGATACTCGGCATATTTGTCTTCTGCAGGTCTTTCTTCAAATGTCACCTACTTCATGAAATGTTTCTTAACTACTTCACATAAAATTGCCCAAACCCTCCTCCCCCAATGAGTTCCCATTTCTCTTTCTTACTCTGATTATTAGCAAGACAATAATTTTTATCTTTTTTCTCTCTTCCACAGTAGGATTTAAGCCACATGTGTGCAGAAAGGTTTTGCCAGGTTTATTCACTGTTGTATTTCTAATGTTGTCCTTCTGTAACTGTGGGGTAGTGATTTCAGGACTCCCTGCACAAGATATGGTAAGCCATGGATGCTCAAGTCCCTCATATAAAATGGCACAAACTGGGTGCGGTGGCGCAGGCCTGTAATCCCAGCACTTGGGAGGCAGACGCAGGAGGATCATGAGTTCAAAGCCAGCCTCAGCAATGGCGAGGCACTTAGCAACTCAGTGAGACCCTGTCTAATAAAATACAAAAAAGGGCTGGGGATGTGGCCCAGTCGAGTGCCCCTGAGTTCAATCCCCAGTACCAAAAAAGAAAAAAAAAAAAAAAAAGGCACAGTATTGGCATATTAACTGTGCGCATCCTCCTCTGTACTTTAAATCATCTCTACATTATGTATTATATCTAATGCAGTGCCTCCACATCACTTCATTTATAGATCCAGCATAGTACCCTGCAGTGCAACAAAAATCAAAATTTTAACTTGCTTTTATGGAACTTTCTAGATTTTTTTCATTTAAAAATCTTTTTGGTTGAATTCACAGACGAGAGAACCCGCAGATAGGGAGTGCCAACAGATTCCGTTTGTATGAACAAAATAAACACGGTTTAGAGACACATAAACATGTGGTGTAACTGTAACACTAAGCAAAGGAACACGGAAAACAATTCAGGAAAATACCCCGGGGGAAGCATTGTGGGCAAGGCTTCCAAAATTTTGGCGAAGTTAGCCAAGCGTTTACTGAGCATTCGATTGCTTTTCAACTGTACCTATGCCCATGTTATCTTCTGCGTATAGTAATTAAAAATAATCACGACTAGTGGGGGAAACTACAGCACACCGATTCTCCTTGTTGGATTCCAGGCAGGGAAAGGCACGCCTCCCAGGCAGCTCAACTAGCCACACCCCCAGGCACCTGGAGACTCCCAAGCACTCCAGGTCGGCTACACTGCTGACCACTCCCCAAGCGCCTTACTGAGCCAATTGCGACATATGGGCTTGCCTTCTGACCCCCAGTGGCCTATGGAATTGGGGCTCCCTCTGGGGGGGTCCCTCAGACCACTGGCGCGCTACTTAAGCGCCTTCCAGACTGAAACCGGCCCTTTTTCCCCTTTTTCCTTCTTCTTTTCCTCTCGTCACACGCGCCGATTCTCCCTTCCCCCCACGTGTCCCTTCGGCTATTTAATAAAATCCCCCCCTTTCTACACGGCGGTCCCAGTGTGTTTCGTCTATCCTTCACTCCTAAAAACATCTAAATTAGGGTTTTGTCTATTTGCTTCATGTTGCCGCCTAACAAAACAAAGACTGGCGGCTGACCAGAGCAGCAGTGGCGGGAGACCACCCGTCCTACTCAACCCGCGCACCCTCCCCGCACAGCAGATCCACTGGACCACTGGGCTGGGAACTTGGAGCGTGGAGACGTCAGCGCCGGCAGCGGCCTTGCCGCGGCGCCCTCTGGGAAGTGTAGTCAGCGGGGGCCCGGGGGGGTGACGGGGAGTCGTAGTTCCTCTGGGGTTGGCGAGGTGGCGGGGACTGCTCGCGGCCTTTCTCGGGGGCTGTTGGCTGTGCTATCTTGAGTCTACTAGGACGGCCCGCCTTCGGCTGAGACGCTCCCGGCTGCTACTTTCAAGCCGCGGCAAGAGCCAGCGCTTCTCTCCGTGTGAGTGGGGCGGCAGTGCGGGGTTGAGAGGGCGTGCGGGGCGTCGAGCACGGGCCCTGAGCTGCGCGGGGTCGAGGGGCCGCGCGGCCCGGGGGTCCGGAGGCGCTGTCGGTGGGCGGCCTGGGGCACCGGTTCTGCGCCCATCCCACTGGCATATGGGGGACCCTCGGGGAGAGCGTTCCGGCGAGGCGAGCAGGGGTGTGCCCGTCAGTCTTTTGTGGCTTCTTTAGCAAAGCAGAAATCATAAAAACAACAATAGCTAATATCTACAGGGAAAGTCCATGTGCCTGGCACTAGAAATGAATGTACTCCTTTGATACCAAATCATAGGCTGGTTGGTTTGCCCTATAACTGTTCCCATTTAATAGATAAAGATCCTGGGCTCAGAGTGGTCAGATAATTGCTGAAATTAAACCTTGGACTAGGACTCCCTTCTGCTTTTGCTACTTATCGTTTTTGGTTTTGTTTTTTGTTTTTCTGTTTGTTTTTGTTTCTGTTAGGTTGGGCACATCCTGAATCCGTAGTTCTCAGTCTTCCTCACATCCATAAAATGTGGTAGAAATATAGTCCTCTGCATCTCCTTGGGAATGGTCCCAGGACCCGACGCAACTGTCCAGGATATCCAAATCCTTGGATGCTAAGTCCTTTTATAAAATGATACAGTATTTACATGTAACCTATGGGTATCCTCTGATTTTCTTTATATGTCGATTACTTATAATACCTGATGTAAGTGGTTGTTACACTGTATTGTTTATTTATTTATTTTTTGCATTAGCAAGAAGAAAAATTGTGCATGTTCAGTACCAACACAACTTTTGTTTTTTATCTGAGGTTGGTTGACTACATGGACATGGAACCCACAGATATAGGCTGGCTGTATTTACTTTTTAATTGTTGTGAAGATTAAAAATAATATATAAAAAGCACTCAGGATTCCTGCTGTGGAGAAGGTTGTGTATTATCATAGGGTAACTACTTCCCTAACAGTTTCCTTTGAGTGGCTGAGGTACTCCACCTGGAGATTTCATAGCACATTCAGCTTATTCTGCTTTCTTGCCAGGGGTGGCACCCAGAGTGCCCTACTGCAAATTCAGACAGAGTTAGTGCATAGGAAGCTAACACTATTCTCACTGTTCCAGACACCCTCTGATCTTGCTATCTACTGAGCAGTTGGGGTTTCCACCCCTCCCAACTGGTATGTGTACATGGGGGAGAGAAGAGTTATTTGGAGCTTTGGATGTCCTTAAGCATGGCTCTGCAGGGTCAATTTTTAAGAGCAACAATCTGGCATGTGTCTTGGGCTAGGGACACATATTAAATCATTACTTTCACAAGGTATGGTAAGGCTAGGCACACATCGAGAGAGAGGTTGGAAAAGTTTGCAGGTTGTGTTATACTCACAGTTCTTGAGAACATAGCACTCTACAGAGGCCCATTCAGGGAAAGCACCTTTGTTGTGATTTCCACAGGAAGGAGAGGGCAAGACAGAGCAGGCAGGCTTGGGATCAGCTGGCTATGTTTGAAAGTGCTATCCCTGGGAAATTCAAGTTCATTGTGACTATTAGAGTATACAGTTTTAAACTATGTAAGGCCCCTTAATATGAGTCACAATTTGCTTAGAGGAAGCTGATAGACAGCTTAGATGAAGGATGAAGTTTGGCAAATTGGCTTGGTCAGTGTTCTTCTTTCTTGGTTTATATCACATATGTGGCTTTGTTGGGACCTGACAGAGGTTATAGACAGTTGTAACTCCCTCTCTTCAAGCCACATCTTCACACCAGAGTTTTTCATGGCACCTTTTTCCTTTCCAGACCTACCTTGTCAGCACTCTATTCTCCTTTGACAGGAAAATTAAGAAGGAAGGATGGCTACGGATTTGCTGCCTGCTCAGGTGACAGTAAGTGAAGTTTATCTTTTCTAGGAATTGCCTTCTGACTTCAGAGATGTGAGCATGTTTACATATTTTTTTCCAGGTACTTTTATATCCATTAAAAAAGAATCCAGTACCTTGAAAGTTTTCCCCAGGATCCTGGGCTTATTGAGGGGCTGCTGAAGAATGTGCTTCTTTGTCCCCAGGACCCTCTTAATTACCCAAACTCACTTCATGAACAATATTTGAGTCAACACTGAATATATACTTCTTATTATAGTAGGTGCTTGGTACAGGGTAATAATCTTTGTCTTTGCAGAGGATATGGTTGCACTTGAGGCAAGGACATGGAAAGGCCAAAAGACTTTCAAAGAACATTTATTGAACACTGACTATGTACAGTATTCTGAGCAGCACACTGGGAATACAAAGAGGGAAGATTTTGTTTCCATCTTCAAGGAGTTCTGAACTAAATGTCCAGGAAGATTTAGGGGGAACATCCTAAAATTGGGGTCATTTGGAGTTGGTCCTGAAGGCCAGGACTGCTATTGATGGTTAGACAAGAACAAGCACATCCCAGAAGTTCAGCCTGGCTTGGGTTTTGAGGCTGGCACTGGGGAGGACAGAGGGCTAAGACCTCCCTATGCCTAGTGCAGTCATGAAGTTGAACTGGCTATTATTCCTATTAACTGTCTAATAGATGCCTCTATCTCTTCATCTGATTCAATGATTTTTTAAATTTCCTTTTCTTGTTAAGAAATCTCTTTTCCTTTTTGAGATCCATTTTCATTACTTTTACCATTACCTTTCTGAGGATCTCGCCCAAATTTCTGTCCACAGGCTTGTCCTAAAGTTCCAATCTGTGATTCCCAAATTCTTATAAAATATTTCCATATGAAATTCCCATTCTTTCTTCCAACATCATTCCCTTTCCTGTTTGTCTCCCTTCTGTGAATTTTCTATTCTGCCATATCCCAGAGCCTCTGCTTTTCATTGGCTGCTTTTCCAAAAATTAGTGATAGTCCATGGGTTAAAAACAAGGACTTTGAAACTTGACTTCATGGGCTCAAATCCAAGCTAGGTATGTAATCTTGGGCAAGTAATTTTATCTCTTTATTTTTGTTTTTTAGTTGTAGCTGGACACAATACCTTTATTTTATTTATTTATTTTTATGTGGTGCTGAGATTGAACCCAGTGTGTCCCATGTGCTAGGCAAGCACTCTACAGCTGAGCCACAACCACAGCCTTGATTTTATCTCTTTATACCTCATTTCCTCAATTTAAGTGGGTTTAGTAATATACATACCTCTTAGAACTAACCTAATAACAATAATTACAAACATAATTATTATATGCCAAGTAGTATGTTATTACTACATACAAAAATATTTATTCTTAGATAAAGAAAATGTGCTGTATATACACAATGGAGTTTTACTCAGCCATAAAGAATGAAATTATATCATTCACTGATAAATGGATGGAATTGGAGAACATCTTGCCAAGTGAAATAAGGCAGACTCAGAAAGTCAAGAGTTGAGTGTTTTCTCTCATATGCAGAAGCTAGAGAGAGGAAAAGAAAGAGCGGGGGATCTCATGAAAATAGAAGGGAGACCAATAGAGTAGAGGAAGGGGATTGAGAGTGAGGGAGGAGGGAAGGCCACGGGAAGTACTGGGGAATGAAATCTACCAAATCATGCTATTCTATGCATAGTGAATATTTATCAGTGAATTCTGCATGTATATATGTGTGTATTTATATATATATATAATAATGTACTAATTAATAATAATAATACTAGAAGGGAAATCAATAGAGTAGAGCAAGTGGATCAGGGGAGGGAAAGGGAAGATACTGGGGAAGGAAATAAAAAAAATTGTTTTGTGCATGTACAAATATGACATAATGAATCCCATTACTATGTGTAATTATAATGCACCAGAAAGAAATTTTAAAAATTTATTCTTTTCATGTGTTGACTTCCTTAGTTCTTACAAGATGACTACTAATACCTGCACTTTACAGATGAGGAAACTGAGGCACAGAGATGCAAGTCACTTGCTTAAGGTCACACAGCTGGCTTTTGAATCCAGACAAGACAATTTATTTATTTATTTATTTATTTATTTATTTATTTATTTATTCTAATCAGTTATAAATGACAGTAAAAAGCTCTTCAATTCATTGTACACAAATGGAGCAGAATTTTTCACTTCTCTGGTTGTGCATGAAATAGAGTCACACCATTTGTGCAATCATACATGTACCTAATATAATGATGTCCATTTCATTTCACTGTCTTTCCTACCCCTTTGCATACTCCCACCCTCCCCTTTGCCCCATCCAAAGTTCCTCCACTTATCTCAATGCACACCCCCCCATATGGATTAGCATCCGCTTATCAGAGAAAACATTCGGCCCCTGGTATTTTGAGACTAGCTTATTTCGCTTAGCATGATGTTATCCAACACCATCCATTTACATGCAAATGCCATAATTTTATTCTCTTTTAACGCTGAGTAATATTTTGTTGTGTATATGTACCACAGTTTCTTTAGCCATTCATCTATTGAAGGGCATCTAGGTTGCTTCCACAGTTTAACAATTGTGAATTGTGCTGCTGTAAACATTGAAGTGGCTGCATTACTACAGTATGCTATTTTTAAGTCTTTAGGATATAGACCAACGAGTGGGATAGCTTGGTCAACTGGTGGTTCCATTCCAAGTTTTCTGAGGAATCTCCATACTGCTTTCCATATTGGCTGCACCAATTTGCATTCCTACTAGCAATGTATGTGTGTGCCTTTTCCCCCACATTCTCACCAACACTTATTGTGGCTTATATTTTTTTTTTTTTGGTACTGGGGATTGAACTCAGGGGCACTTGACCACTGGGCCACATCCCCAGCCCTTTTTTGTATTTTATTAGACACAGGGTCTCACTGAGTTGCTAAGTGCCTCGCCATTGCTGAGGCTGGCTTTGAACTCATGATCCTCCTGCCTCAGCCTCCCAAGTGTTGGGATTACAGGCGTGCGCCACTGCGCTGGGCTCTTATATTCTTGATAACTGCCATTCTGACTGGAGTGAGATGAAATTTAGAGTAGTTTTGATTTGCATTTCTCTAATTACTAGAGATGTTGCAGACAAGACAGTTTTTACTGTTAATGTTATATTCTTGAGAAAATACAAGTAAAACACTAATACATATTGGATACATAGTACATATTGGATTTCCAAAAATACCAGCTATTACTATTATTGGCATCAGCTATAGCCTATGCATTATTTTAGGACCAGCCAAATTTGGTATGTCACTCTTTACTAGGTTACACATAACTTTGACTCCTTAATTTCAAGGAGATGGATATTTAAGGAAACAAAGATATAAAGACCAGCAAAATGCCATGGAAAGCAATACCAGCTATGGCCTGGGCTACCTTCTGCTCAAAGGTGAGACTCTTCACTATCTGAGCTTTTCTACCGCTCCAAGCTTTCCTTTCATCTTAGCTAAGGAAAGATGTAGAAGAGTTTGCAGCTCATAGCCAGTTTTTGTAATCAGTGAATTCAGTATCCAATTCTTTCAATTAGGTGTCCTGGGAACCCAGAATGTCGTTACCCCTGTTTGAGTTAGTTCAATGGTAATATCCAATGTCGAGTTCTATCCTCATTCAGCATACTGTGGGACAAATTTCTATTGTCTGTTAGAAAAATTAAATAGTAAACAAGCATAATTTGGGGTTGGGGAAGTAGAATCTTCAAAGATTTTTATAAATATCTCTGATCTGTTTCAGTGTAATATAATTTATCATCTGGGGAAGGGACACATGGAACTTGGTGGTGATTGCTTATTACTAAAAAAAAAATTACATATTTTTGCAGTAAATTGATACCTTTTATTGGTATTTTCACCATTTTTCTTAAAATCTTTCTTTTTTTTAGAACTGTTTTACATTTAGGCAAATATTGTTAAGATAGTAATCTCGTTATTATACACACACATACACCTTACACCCAGTTTTCCATATTCCTAACACATTACACTAGCATGCTACACTTGTACAATTAATGAGCCAACACAGTTACCTCATTATTAGCTGTCGTTCATACTTTATTTGCATTTCTACAGTTTTTATCCAATATTTATTTTCTGTTCCAATATTCCATCCAGGATAGCACATTACAATTAGTTGTTATGTCTCCTTAGGCCCCTCTGAACTTTTAGTTTCTCAGACTTTTCTTGTATTTGATGACCATTACAGTTTTGGGAAGGAAGTCACTGTATGCAGCCCACACTTGAGGAATGGGGAATCTATATAAATTATTTGGAAACCCGCAGGGAGGATTACCATTCTTCCCATTTACTTATTTACTTATTCAACCATGTATTTATATCAGTATGGTGACAGATCTTCCTCTGTCAGTACACACCAATTATGGTTTAAAAATTTTTTTTATCTGATGCCTTAAAGTTCGCAATATAAGTTTACAACTAGTCTGATTCCCCTTTTGAGGAAAATTCTGTTGCTTCATGGTATTGCAGGTACCTCTTAGCAGTTTTCTCCATTATGTCCATCCATTCCTATAACATTACTGTCATTGATTTCACTCATCCATATGCTATAAACACCCATTATTGGTGTTATTAGTTTAAGCAAACAGTTTTTTTTTCTTTTTTCTTTTAGTTCAATTAAGAATAAGAAAAATAAAAAATTTTATTTTAGGGCTGTGAATGTAGCTCAGTGGTAGAGTTTGTCTAGCATGTATAAGGTCCTGGATCTAATCCTCAGCACTGCAATAACAAACAATTTTTAAAAGGATTTTAATTTATCTTCATTTACTCTTCTCTCCTCCTTTCTTTGTGTATATTCAAGTTTCTGACTTACATTTTTCTCTCTGAGGAACTTATTTTGCCATTTCTTGCAAGGTAGGTCTGCTGATAATGAATTCCCTCAGTTTTTGTTTATCTGTGTCTTTGTTTTTCATCTCTTGTAAAGGATGATTTCCTCAAGGAAGTAGAATTGTAGATTTTTGCTTTTTGTCCTCTATATACTTTTAAATATTTTATGTTGCTTTCTTGTCTACATAGTTTCTAGTGAGAATATTCACTGTAAATCTTATCTTTTTACCTTTTCAGTTAAGAGATTTTTCCCCCCTCTGTCTTCTTTCAAGATTTTCTCCTTGACTGTTTTCTGTAGTTTGAAGGTGATATGCCCATGTGTAGATTTTTTGATATTTATTCTATTTGGCATTCTCTGAAGTTCCTGAATTTGTGGTTTGGTTTCTGTCACTAACTTGGGAAAATTCACAGCTGTTTTTACTTCAGATATTTCTTTTGTTCCATTTTCTATTTCTTCTTCTGGTATTCTAATTACAATAATTTTAAATGATCAAGTTGTATTTTTAACATGGAAGAATATGCATGATGTATCAGTAAGAAACTTAGGGATGTAAAACGGCAATCTCATCATTTATAACTTCTCACAGTTTCTCTGGGTCAGGAATTCAGAAATATCTTCACTATACAAAATCTGGAATCCAAAAGGCTTAAACTTTGGGGGCTAGAATCACCCAAAGTCTCAGTTGCTCACATGTCTTAGCTGGGGCTGTTGGATGGAGCATCTGTGTGTGATAGATAGCTCCATGTGTCTTGGACATGCAATATAATGCCCAGTCTCCACATGAACCAGGTGGAAGGTGTATTCTTTTACTACCTCTCCTTGGAACTTGCACATCATCACCTCCATTGAATTTCACTGGATGTTCACAGAGCATGTGAGGTGGAAAATTAATTGGTCATCTTGAAAAAGCACAATCTGCCCCATCTGTCAGAATTTAAAATGCACATATATGTTGACCCAATAGTACAGTATTTAACAGTTTATTTTATAAATATAGGTGTACATGTACCCAGAGATATCTGTATGAGAATGGTTATTGTGCATTATGTTATTTAAATACCCATCAACAAGGAATGTGATTAAATAAGTATTTTGCAGCAGAGTATATCATGTAGTCATTAAAAAGAATGAAGTTTGTATATGACAGTTACCTGTCATTGGTTGCGGCTATGCAGTAAGAATATAATGTGAATCATGAATGTAATCTACCTATCTGATTTTAAAATTTCTAGTAATGTAAAAGAAGTAGGTAGAAGCAATTAAGTGAACTTAGTATTTTTAATCCAGTGTATCCAAATATTATTTTCATATGAATCAATATAAAATTATTACTGAGATACTATGTGTTTCTTTGTGTATGTGTATGTGTATATGTATGTGTGTATATATACATATATAAGTAAATCATCCGTGTATTCTATATATGTGTATATATATATATATATATAATATATTTCAATTCAGAATAAGTACATTTCATATACTCAGTGGCTACTTGTGGCTGGTGTCTACCACATATTGGGCAGGAAAGTCATAGACAAATCATAAAAATTTGTATTTGAATTCAGATAAAAAAGATTTTTATTGTATATAGAGATTCAGCATTTGAATGACCATTGGTTTCTCATGAGAAAAAACAAAATCCAGAAAACCATAGAATGACCTTTTACATGCTGAAAGAAACTGTCATCTCAGAAGTCTACATGCAGTGAAAATATTTTTAAAGAATGAAGGTGAAATAAAAACATTCTCAGATAAAAGAAAATTTAGCAAATGTTCTGCCAGCAAACTAGTACTACAAGGTATACTACAGAAAGTTCTTGAAGCTAAAAGAAAAAATATGCCAGGTGGGAACTCTGATTAGAGCATTAGAAATGGTAGCTGTCTGGAAGAATATCTCTCAATTTCTTTAAAATGCATATGACTATTCAAAGCAAAATTGAAATATTGTATTATGGAGTTTATAATGTAGGTAGATATAATATGTATGACAACTGTGGAGATAGAATCCTTCCACATCTGAATTGGAAAAGCTCTGTCTTCTTCTCTGGGCTGCTTATGTTTGTGTTTTGACCCTTAGCAAACATAAGGGCAGTGTATATGTTGCTTAAAATCTAAATAGCACTGGCAACCTCCAGTAGCCTCTTTACTGATGGTTTGCAACCTGACCTAAATGGTTTGACAAGATTTGTTTGATTGCATAAAATGCCCCTGTTGAGAGTTCCTTCTTTGAGCTTTCCTGAAACCAAGGTTCCTCATGCAGATCCAGAGAGTCCAGCATAGAGTCTGTGTATGCAAATAAGGGAAATCACAGTGGAATGTCTCCTGCTCTCTTAAGGCTTCCCTGTGCTCTCTTTCTTTTGCTGTACTGCCTGTATCCTTTGCCTTTAAATAAAAGCCTTTCATGAGTATGCTCTGTGAAATCTGGTGAGTCCTGTCAACTCTGAACTGGAAAAATCTTTATAGCAATCGTAAAAGGGGTTGTGGTGTTCTATATACTTGCTGGGTTCTTGCATTCTTTGTGAAACAATCTATTTGCTCTAAATAGACTAGGAATGATGAAGAATATATGTTATTCTCAGAGCAGCCACTAAAAATGCAAAGAGGTATAACTGTAAAGTCCATATATAAATTAGAATCTAAAAGAATTCAAGAACTGCTGAGCATGCCTGTTCTTGGGAGGCTGAGGCAAGAAGATCACAAGTTTGAGGCCAGCCTCAACAAGTTACCAAGACCCTGTCTCAAAATAAAAAATAGAAAGAGCTGGGCATGTGGGTCAGTGGTAAAGCACCCCTGCACTTAATCCCTGAAGGAGCCCCAATCAGGGAGATGGCTATTGCGGTTAGCTGGAAGCCATAAGTTCCACCTGATATAATCATACATTAAGTATGCACGTGACGCACCTGTAAATGCACATGACGCACCGCAAAGCTAAAGGTATATAACGGGTGAAAGCGGTCAGAAGGCATTCATTCATTCGGTCAGTCGGAAGAAGAGTTCGGGTCGGAGAAGAAGAAAAGAGTCAGAGCGGCCAGAACGTAGTCAGAAGAAGAAATAAGAGAGAGCGGTTAAGAGTTCGGTCAGAAGAAGCTAGAGAAAGAAATGAGACAGAGACTAAGAAAGAAATGAGAAAAGAGTTTAGTATAAGGAAAAGAGTTTAGCTAAGAAAAGAAGAAGAGATAAAGAGAAAGACAGAGATTAAGAGATAATAGAGTCCTGCCACCAAATCTCCTCCTGTGGTATTGTGGCTGTACGTCAGGCAGCTACAAAATGGTGGCCCGTACGGGGCATTCGGTAGGCAGGTAAAAATAAGAAAAACAAGAAAACATAGCCTCCGACTCAGTTAAGACCACCAAATGTACAGAGAAGCTGCAAAAGCCATCAAACTGCAGCTTGGTGAAAAGCCATAAAGAGAGAAAAAGCACGGCGAAAAAGCCATGCAGAGAAAAGCCATGAGCTTTGGTGAAAAGCCATAAAGAGAGAAACTGCAGCTTGGCGAAAAGCCATAAAGAGAAAGCTCAAACTGCAGCTTGGCGAAAATCCATAAAGAGAAAATAGATAAAGACAAGAAAATAGAAAATGAAAATTCAATAAAGTCAAAGCCACTGATGCAGTTGTGCTTAACTAAGTGCGTTAGCTGATTTGTTTACGCTATGAAAACTTGGCTCATCAGTAGTAGGCTTGCCGCCTTAAAGCCGCAGCATCTCCTCAAAAAGGGCTCAAACATCCACTCTTTTAAAACAAAAGGTGAAAAGCCAGGTAGGGACAAGAAAATAAAATATAGAAAATAGAATTAAAGCACCTTTTAAACCAAAAGGGGGGAAATGAAGGAGCCCCAATCAGGGAGATGGCTATTGCGGTTAGCTGGAAGCCATAAGTTCCACCTGATAATAATCATACATTAAGTATGCACGTGACGCACCTGTAAATGCACGTGACACACCCGCAAAGCTAAAGGTATATAACCGGGTGAAAGCGGTCAGAAGGGATTCATTCAGTCAGTCATTCAGTCGCTCGGTCGGAAGAAGAGTTCGGGTTGGAGAAGAAGAAAAGAGTCAGAGCGGCCAGACCGTAGTCAGAAGAAGAAATAAGAGTCAGAGTGGTTAAGAGTTCGGTCAGAAGAAGCTAGAGAAAGAAATGAGAAAAGAGTTTAGTATAAGGAAAAGAGTTTAGCTACAGAGACTAAGAAAGAAATGAGAAAAGAGTTTAGTAGTTTAGCTAAGAAAAGAAAAAGAGATAAGGAAAAGAGTTTAGCTACAGAGACTAAGAAAGAAATGAGAAAAGAGTTTAGTAGTTAAGCTAAGAAAAGAAGAAGAGATAAAGAGAAAGAGACTAAGAATAATAGATTCCTGCCACTGAATCTCCTCCCGTGGTATTGTGGCCGTATGTCAGGCAGCTACAAATCTCCAGTACCTCCTCCCCACCAAAAAAGAATTTAAGCTCTGAGGTGTGACTCAATGGTAGAATGCATTTTTAGCATACATGAGGCTCTAGGTTTGATCCCTAGTATCACAGAATTATTTAATTAATTAATTAATTAATTCAAAAGAAAGGAACACCCCACACTGGAAATAATGTAAATCTAATGGTGTAAAGAAATAAGTAAAAGATTGCTTCGCTGGCCCGCTCCACAAATATAAAAAAAATAATCAGGGTGACAACCTGTATTCTTCTGAACAATTTTGTGTACACCATTATAAGTATGTGTGTGTGTTTGTGTGTGTATGAATGTATACACTATTTCAACAAATAGAGATTGTTTTGTCACTTGCTCTTTCATATGAAACAATAATATATTTAGTTCATATTCTGATGGCAGACATGCCAAATTACCTCATTATATTTAATGACTACACAACATTTCATGGAATACATGTACTATAATTTGCTTATCCATTTCCTAATTGGTAGATACATAGGTTGTTTTCAGTTTTTCACCATTGTATTAGTTTCCTATTGTTGCTATTAACAATTTACTACAAATCCAGTGGCTTAAAACAAGATAAATTTATTCTCTTACTGTTCTGGAAGTCAGAAGTCTGAAATCACTTTCACTGGCTTAAGATCATGCTGTCAGCAGGGCTACTTCTTTCTAAAGACTCCAAAGGGAAAATCTGTTTCCTTGTCCTTTTCATCATCTTGAGCTTGCCTGCAGTCCTAGGCTTGTGGCCCTTTTATCCATCTTCAGTGTATGTCACATCAATCTCTGCTCATCCTCACATCACCTTCTTTTGTTGTGCCTTACTCCTAGTGGTTCCTTATTATAAAAGAACCATTGGGATCACTTCTGCTCTACCTGGTCAGTAATCCAGAATAATTATTCATATTCTGATGGCAGACATGCCAAGTTACCTCATTCTATTTAATGACTACACAGCATTTCATGGAGTACATGTACTATAATTTGCTTATCTATTCCCTCATCTCCAGCTCCTTAATGTAAACAGATCTTCAAAGTCACTTTTGTCATACATGTAACATGTAAAGTTTCAGTATTTGGCCTACTGCAACCATTGACTTACAAGTCACATTGCAGTAAGCATCTGTGAGCAAATATCCCTATACAGTTACATAATTATTATTATTATTTTAATTTTTTTTTGGTAGTGAATCAAGTAGAAATGCAAGTGAATCAAAAGTAGAAATGCAAGGTCTAAATGTACCTTTTACATTTTGTTGGATTCTCAGCAAAATATCCACCAAAAACATACCAATTTTTGTGTTTTTAGCACTTTCATGAAAGAGTTGCCATCCTCTCAGCTCATGCCTTGTTATATTTTGGGATTTAACTGGGGTTCCCTTGTAAGAACCCAAATAGTCTTACAGGTCCTATGATTCCCTTAATTTTCATAGTCAATGGAAACCCATTTTAGACAAGGTAGGCCAGGGGTCTGGTTACCTGAATTCAAACTCTAGCTTCAACATTTTCTAATAGCTTTACCTTAGAAAGGTTACTTATTTTTCTTCCCTTCTTTTTGCCCTCCTCCTCCCCTCCCTCCTCCTCCTCCTCTTCTCCTCCTTCTTCCCCTCTTTCTTGTACTTCTTCTTCTCTTTCTTCTTCTCCCCCTCCTTCTCCTCCTCCTTTTCCTCTTACTTCCTCTCCCCCTCCCCCCTTCTTCTTCATTTATTTTTCCCACACTGGGTATTGAACCCAGAGGCAATCTATCACTGAGCTACACAACCAGCCTTTTACATTTTAAGACAGGGTCTCACTAAGTGGCCTAGGCTGGTCTCGAACTTAAGATCCTCTTGCCTCAGGCTCCCAGGTAGTCCGGATTACAAATATACATCATCATACCTGATCTTAACTTAGGTTCTTCATTTGAAAAGTAATTTAATTGTAGTATCCTCCTCATAGGATTTTTTATGAGATTGAACATAGATAATACATACACAGTTCCTATTTTAGTCCCTAATATTTAGTAAATTCTAACTTTTTTGTTGTTGTTTTATGGTGCTAGGGATTGAACCCAGGTCCTCACACATGCTGGGGAAGTGCCCCACCAATGAGCTACATTTCCAACTCTTAAATAATCCTATTTTTAAAATTTGCTTTGTGACTCAGAAATTCTTTTTTATTTCTGTTCAGCTAGTGGTATTTTCCCTAGTTTTCCAGGTTTTCTCTAAATGTATCCTGATTTTTTTTCTTTAGGTATTTAAAAGAAATTAAGTACTTGATTGAAAATGTTTGGAATCCCAAGATGTTTTCAGAGTTATTTGCTATGCATCACAGTGTAACCTTCTTATCAAGTTTTCCATAGAGGAAGATTACTCCTGAGTGAGTATAAATGGGTTTGCCATTCCAGGAGTCTGTGACATTCAGGGATGTGGCTGTGCTCTTCAGCCAGGATGAGTGGTTGCATCTGGACTCTGCCCAGAGAACCTTATATCGGGAGGTGATGCTAGAGAATTACAGCAGCCTGGTCTCACTGGGTAAGGATTTTTCCTATAATGAAGATTGTGTGAGAAAATCATCTTGGATCTCCCTTTTTGCAATTCAGAGTCTACAGGTTCCCACCCTATTGTATCCCTGGGAAAAGTTGTATCCTGTAGAAATGAAAGTAAGTGCTTATGTTGTGATGATCTTCATGCTATTCTCTCTTTTCTCACACACCATTCCCAATCAATATTCTTCCATGCAGTAGGCCAGTGTCTAAATCCCCAAAACACAGAGGACATTTAGGTGTTGAAAACATAAGAACACCCTGTCATAGATGCATTCCTTGCCAGGACCCTATGTTATTTCTGAAGTAAGCCCTGCTTTATCATTGACTACCTGAAAGCTCCAGTACTTCTTATAAATGTTTGTGCTGCTTATTCCACCTCCTGCAGTTGCCTTCTCTGCCTTTTTGGCTCAGAGTAAGTGGGATGTGAGTTCTATTTGAGGCTGCTATTTATGCTGTCTATTTAAACTCCATTTCCTTCCCCATGAGCAGGGATTCCATTTTCAACACCTAAAGTGATTTGCCAGTTGCAACAAGGAGAAGATCCCTGCATGGTGGAAAGAGAAGCTCCTTCAGACACATGTCTAGGTGAGTGGAGACTGGGAAATAGGCATAAGGGAGTCTTTACAGATGAGCAGGTCGTGAAAAAACAGTGATCGGGTGAATTTCTTAGAAATACTGGGCCCTGTTGAGATGCTCAGAGCCAGTTGCATTTTATTTAAGTTACATAGTTTACTTAAATACATACAATTAACTAATTTGCACTTATCTAATCCTATCTATCATGGATTGAGTGAAAAAAGCCAGGTTTTAACTCTACATCAATCCAGCTCAAAGTAAATCTTTTCACCTAAAACTGAGTTTAGGGGTTGGGCGTATTTCAGAACTTCAAGACAAATCGATGTCATTTGTCTTACAGATTTTCATTATTCTCAAGATTCCTACAAGTAAATTACAGTCTTCTGGTTGTAGCTTATTAGAAGAAAAGAGTATGTTTATTTTGCTTAATGATAAAGTGGAAAGGGGAAAAGTGATGGAAGGGTAGTAGGAAAAAGTTGTTCTTCCTGTAATCACAAGGCATAAATTGTTGCACGTGGCTGATTTACTCCATGTTTTTCTTTATAATCAACGTCTCAAACTTAGATCAAATATTCTCAACCCTGTCATGCTTCAGGACTATGGTGATTTTTAAAACCCGAGTGTCCTTTTATTTTTTTGGTACTAGGGATTGAACCCAGGGGCACTTAACCATTGAGCCACATCCCCAGCCTTTTTCACATTTTATTTAGAGTCAGGGTCTTGCTGAGTTGTTCAAGGCCTCACTAAGTTGCTGAGGCTAACTCTGAACTCAAGATTCTCCTACCTCAGCCTCTCAAGCTGCTGGGATTACAGGCATGCACCACTGTGCTTGGCCTGATAGTCTTTTTTTTTTTTTTTTAATTTTATTTTTTATTAAATTATTTATTCTAATTTGTTATATATTATGGCAGAATGTAATTCATTTCATATTACAGATAAAGAACACAATTTTTCAAGTCTCTGCTTAGTTTCACACCATTCGTGTCTTCATACATGTAATGATGCCTAACTCATTCCACTGTCTTTTCTACCTCCATGTCCCCTCCCTACCTTCCCTCCCCTTGGCCCTATCTAAAGTTCCTCCATTCCTCCCCTCCCATCGCCATTATGAGTCAGCATCCTCATATCAAAGAAAACATCCAGCCTTTGGTTCGTTGGGATTGGCTTACTTAACATTATATTCTCCAACTCCATCCATTTTTTTAAAGTATTTATTTTTCAGTTGTATTCTTCATTTTATTTGTTCATTTTTATGTGGTGCTTAGGATCGAACCCAGGGCCTCAGACGTGCTAGGCAAGCATTCTACTGCTGAGCTACAACCCCAGCCCCTGATAGTTTTTTTAAGAGAGATTCTTTCCCCTTTCACAGACTCTGCTATGAAATTATAATCACTATTCTATGAGTCTGTGCTATGAAATTTTGCAAAATCACAAAATTTAGGAAAAATAATCTAAATATTTTTAAATTATAGAATGCAGGGTGTCAGAGAGAGCATGAGAAAAATATAAGGAAAGCAACATTTGGGTAGAAAGGAGAAAGTGAAAACAAGTTACCTGCTTCATTCCCTGGTGTTGCAGAGTAGAAAATGATGAGTAACTGGAGATCTCATAGTATTCATCTTGAGCTATTCACCTGACATTGTTCTGTTTCTTCATACCTTTTAATCAACCTGTTCTTATGTATCTAACTTTACTTCTCACAGGGTATAGTCTCTTCATTTTCAGTGTTGATTTATCCATTATATTCTTTTATACCACCCCTTAACCTCTTTTTCTCTTTTTGCATTATACCATCATGTGTTCTGTCCAGATTAAATCCACATTTGAGATCAGATGGCATCAAATCTCTTATATGCATTGTTGCCAATTTTATTATCCCACGGATGCATCTGTCTCTTCCAGCAGAAGAAGCATTAATTCTTCTGATTTATTTCAGATTTCAAGATTTTGCCTGAGATAGAAGCATTGCCTGCCTCACAGGACATTTTTATTGAAGCAACAACTCATGCAATAATAAAGAAAAAATCCACTAAGTATGGCCGCTGGGACATCAACTTTGGAGAAGCTGTAAAATCTGAGAGGAGCATAGTACAGGAGAAACCTCTTAGGCAAATGGTGGCCTCCCCCAAGGAAACTGTCAGGGAAGATGGAAACCCTACAAGTCTTGAACTAGAGAAAGGCTCATTTATAAATAAAATTATTGTTTCACAACAGAGTATTCCCATAGAAAGGACACCCAATATGTATTACACTTTTGGGAAAGATTTTACACAGAATTTTGATATAATGAGATGCTTCCAGATCTACCCAGGAGCAAAACCTCATGTCTGTAATGAATGTGGGAAGAGCTTCACCCAGAGTCTTCATCTTCTTGAACACCAGAGAATTCATACGGGGGAGAAACCCTACAAGTGTAATGAGTGTGGGAAAGCCTTCAGCCACAGGTCTTCCCTTCTTACCCATCAGAGAATCCATACTGGAGAGAAGCCTTATAAATGTAATGAATGTGAGAAAGCTTTTAGCAGCAGTTCAACTCTGATCAAACATCTGAGGGTGCACACTGGAGAGAAACCCTACCAATGTAGGGAATGTGGTAAAGCCTTTAGCCAGTGTTCAACCCTCACTGTGCATCAGAGAATTCATACTGGAGAGAAACTCTATAAATGCAGTGAATGTGCGAAGGCCTTCAACTGTAGAGCCAAACTTCATAGACATCAAAGAATTCATACAGGTGAAAAACCATATAAATGCAGTGAATGTGGGAAAGGTTACAGCCAGTTTGCCTCCCTAGCTGAACATCAGAGACTCCATACTGGAGAACAACTGTGTCAATGCTTAGAATGTGGGAGAACCTTCACACGCATCTCCACCCTTATTGAACATCGGCGAATTCATACTGGACAGAAACCCCATCAGTGTAACGAGTGTGGGAAGACCTTCAACCAATATTCATCCTTTAATGAACATCGGAAAATTCATACTGGGGAAAAACTTTATACATGTGAAGAATGTGGAAAAGCCTTTGGTTGCAAATCCAATCTTTATAGGCATCAGAGAATACACACTGGAGAGAAACCCTACCAGTGTAATCAGTGTGGAAAGGCATTCAGCCAGTATTCATTCCTAACTGAACATGAGAGAATCCATACGGGAGAGAAACTCTATAAGTGTATGGAATGTGGGAAAACCTACAGTTACAGATCAAACCTCTGTAGACACAAAAAAGTCCACAATAAAGAAAGACTCTATAAATGGAATATGGAAAACCTTTTATCTATGGCTCCTCCCTTACTCAGTACCAGGGATACCTGAGATGAGAAAAATCTATGAACTTTATCTCTCTCATAATCCAGGACTTTTCACTGGACAATAATCAGGAGAATAGTAAATAAGGCACAAACTCCTAATAGATTTAATCTTTTTACTTTTGTAGGAAAAAGGCTAGTTACCACTAAGTCATGGTAACTTGATCAGTGAAAATATGAAGAGCACTGACTTCATTTTATAAGAACCATTGAATTCTAAGGTTTCCAAAAACTTTTCATTTTTTTTAATTTGTAGAAAAAATATGAAAGTTCTTACTTTTTTTAAAAAAGCATAAATAGTAGTTGAATGTAAGTTTTCTTTCTCTGTCATTAGATCATAATCTCTAAGAGAAAGCTTCAGTTTGTGAATTTCCTTTTAAAAATAGTCATTGAGTTGATGTGAATAAGTGTGGGGCCTCATTTCTAAATATGTCAGGTTCAAGTTGGGGGTAGTGGCACATGCCTATAATCCCAGCGACTTGGGAGCCTGAGGCAGGAGGGTCACAAGTTCAAAGCCAGCCTCAGTAATTTAGCGAGACCCTAAGCAACTTAGATATCCTGTCTT
The DNA here is from genome assembly GCA_025594165.1 of Tamias sibiricus. NCBI lineage: Eukaryota > Metazoa > Chordata > Mammalia > Rodentia > Sciuridae > Tamias > Tamias sibiricus. Next base: position 39,849,818 of record CM046662.1, on the reverse strand, counting down.
AAAATGAAAATAAAGGGTTGGGGTTGTGGCTCAGTGGTGGAGCGCTTGCCTAGCACATATGAGGCACTGGGTCTGATCCCCAGCACCATATAAAAAAACGAAACAAAGTAAAAAATATTGTATCTATCTACAACTTAAAAATATTAAAAAATAAATAGCCCTGGGATGAGGATGTGGCTCAGTGGTTAAGTGCCCTTGGGTTCAATTCCTGGTACCATAAACAAAACAAATGAAAATGGCAGGTTTTCCTATTAATAAAAAATACTAAAGATAAAAGCAAATTCTTTAAATTTAACTTTTGTGGAAATAACAAAGCTCTTTTTGTCCCATAAGCAAGTTATATATATATGTGTGTGTGTGTGTGTGTGTGTGTATACACACACATTTATGTATACACATGTACAGTCATGTGTTACTTAACAGTAGTTTTATGTTTTGAAAACTGCATTGTTAGACAATGCATTGTGTAGTTAGACAAACCTTGATGATCTAGGTCAATCTTAATGCCCTCTTGATGCAATCAAGAAATGCAGAGAAACACAAGATAGATGGAGCTGCTATGGTGTAACACAGCCTACTGTTTGTAGTATTTTTTTTATAAGTAGAAGGTGTATAAAATTATAAGAAGTATAATATAGTAATATGTAAACCAGTAACAGTTGTTTATTGTTATTATCAAGTATTATGTACTGTAATAATTATATGTGCTACACTTTTTTTATCTGATTGGTGGCACAGTATGTTTGTTTGCACCAGCATTACCACACATGAATAATGTATTGTGCTAAGATGTTAAAACAACTGTGACCTCATGATAGCTGCAATGCCACTGAGTGGTAGGACTTTTTTAGTTCCATCATGATTTTATGAGACGACAGTTGTATATGTAGTCCATCATTAACCAAAACATCATTGTATAGCACAACTGTATACATATCTGTATGTGTATATATATATATATATATATATATACACATATATATATATACACATATATATATATATATATGTATATATGCATGTGTGTGTACATATATAGTGTTTTGGAAATTTTTTTTCGGAAGTCCTTAACAGTTGCAAAATGCAGTCTTACTAATTTAGAATTTAGTTTTCAAAATTAAAAATTTACCCAAAGGGCAAAATTGCTTTCCTATATTATTCCTCAAATTGATATGGTCCTATATGGCTGAATAGAGTCTTATTATAGTGCCATAGTAAACTGATGTAGGTGGAAAGATTGTCACACAAATGCTTTCTTTGTTGCAAAGAGTAAAATATTTGATGGAATTTCGTACTATACAACTGGTAGCATATAAAAGCCAAGAGACATTTAGTTTAATTAGAGCCTTTCATTTTACTAATGAATTGGAGTTCAATGGGCAGAGTTAAGACAAAAATTGAGATCTTCAGCTCTTGTGTTCTGTGATAATTACTATAGGTGCATTTCTATCCTCTAGTCCTGAGAGCACTCTTTGTTTTATAACCTGGTTATTGCAACTACAATAATTTAATCAGTTATCTTTTTATCTTTGAGGGTTCCTCCTCACTATAATCTTAGTATTTGACTTGCAATAATAGTCCTTTTTCTTATGAATCTCTGATTGTACTTACATTTATAATAACTATTTAAATACCCAAATCCAGCTAATGTCCACATGGTATAGTTGTTTGGGGGTATTTGCTATATAAGGTTGCTTTTTTATTACACATTTTTTAGGAATTCTTATGTGTAAAGTTATGTATGAACATTTTATTATTAAACATTCTATTCATTACTTAAACATTTAATTCCCCCAGGCCTATTTCCTTCAATTCTACATTTGACTTTCACAGTTGGTATTTTAAAAATTGTTCTAGTTCAATTAGCTAGACTATATACTTCTTAATTGACTTGTTTTAGTGCATCAGAAAGTATAATTTTATGTATTTAAGTATATACACTTTTATAAGAAAAATAAGGCTTTTAAACAGACTTACCATTGTACCCAATACAGTAAATAAATATACTTAGTACCCAAATTTTGGTTTCTAAATGCCATTCCCACTAGAGAGTTCTTTGGAGAAATGGCCGATTCCATGTTTGGAGCAGGAGAAGTATAAGGTATGCCTGGAATATAATTTTGTGGAAAAAAAATTTTTTTTTAAATAGCATTGAGAATTAATGGGGGAATATCAAGAAGGACACAAGAGCCAACTTGAGGTTGCTCCCACTGGCCAAATGTAGTATAATTTAAACATCAAAAAGATTAGTCATTGAAATTGGTTATAATACACTAAGAAGAAAAAAGCTCATAACAATGAAAATAGACAAAGTCTTCATAAAATGATTTGAAGAATATAATTTTTCAAAATACATAGAATGATTTAGAAAAATTAAGGAACATTGTTTACATGATGTCAAAGCCCACAGATACCAAGTGCAAAAAAAAATATTGGTTTTTATAATCTAGTTATTAAACAGTTTCAATAGTGAAAAGCTGACATGTGGCTTCTGATGAGATGTAAAATGAAGTGTAATCATCTACAATATACTACCAATATGTTTAATGAAAATTAAATCTACTATCTAGACTTCCTGTTCACAGGAAATATAAGGAATAAAGGAATAAGTTTAATTACGGAGTGAGAAGATAGACAAATCCAGTGTTGGGGACTTTGAACAAGACAACTGATCTAAACTTTTCAAAAAGCCAATATAATAAAAGTTGGACTCTTCTAGAATAAGATACCCAAGAGTTATACAAATGCAAAATGTGATCCTTTATTGATTTCTGACTCAGAAAAAAATACAACAGCTATAAAAAGACATCGGGGGAATATTGGGGGAAAACAGGATAGAATGGATATTGGATAATGTATGTTTATTTCTTAGAAAGTGATGATGGTATTGAGGATATATAGGATAATGCCCTTATTCTTAGGAGATGCATGCAGAAGTGTTTTTTTTTTTTTTTTGAAAAGTCATGATGTCTGCAGGATATTTTCAAATAAATATGTAAAAATATTAGCTGTTGTTGAAACTTTGTGTTGAATATAGGGATATTCATTGGTCATCCTTTAAACTTGTCTGTATGTTTAAATTTTTAATAAAAATTGAGGCAAAAAGTGATTGGATAAAATGATGAGTATGAAGGTCACAGTCTGAATTCACCATCTATATTCAGGGAGTTCCACTTTGAGAGTTTATCTTCCAGGGATGTAATCAATGGAAATAAAATATCTTTGAATTTGTACTGGCTCCACTTTAAATGGAATAGGTGCACACCACTTCTTTCTCCTACTGAATACAACTAATGCATGGGGCAGGTGTCCAGGGACTCTTGAAAAGTAATGACAGCAGGGATATTTGAGAAGGAAACCAAAATTTGAATTAAGACTATTTGACACTTCTGGGCATTGCTTTGGTGAAAAGAGTGTGGTTACCAAACACCTAGACCTCAGAGAGGTTAACTCTTGTCTCTAGTCAGAGGAACTGTAGGTCAAAAATGGTGAAGAGGACTTCCATTGCTGTACTTCTTTTACTATCTTAGTGCTACTTGGATTTGAATGGATATATCCAGGAGGTGTTTCACAGAGAACCTAAAGCCTTGCATTTCTAATGCAGAGACTCCTGGGAGCTGAAAGGTATCAGTGTGGTGACAGATAAGAAAGTGACTTCACAAAACAGTTCATGCAATCCTGGGCTCACCCTTAATCCATACATAATACAGGTCCAACCTTAATGCGGTAGACTATTGCTTAGGTCTGACACTGACTATATGGAATAGATGTGTGTTTAAAAAACTAAACAGACATTAGAACCACAGCCGACAGTTGAATTGGAACTGTTGACTAAACTAGACTGCTAAAAAGAAAGAATGTTTTCCAGAAGAATTGAATACTCATAGTCTTATAATACTCAAAATGTCCAATGTGCAATGCAGAATGACACAAATACATCAGGAAAGTTTCAACAATTGGTTAGGAAAAAAACAGTCACCAACTCCAAGATGACACAAGTTGGAATTAACAAGACAAAGACTTTATAAAGTTTTTAAATTTTTAATTGACAGTAATTGTACATAGTTATGGGGCTCAGTGTGGCAATACTTTTATACAATGTGTAATGGTCAGGTAATTGCCATTTTATCACTTCAGACATTTATCATTTCTTTGTTCTGGGAACATTCAAAATCCTCTACTAGCTATTTTGAAATACACATTGTTGTCAACCATAGTTTTCCTACAGTACTATGTAGAATGTTAGAAGTTATTCATCCCATTCAACTGTATCCTAAGACTTAAAGTAGATATTTACAAGAATTTTTCAAAAAGTATGACCATTCCATAAATGAACAATATGTCAGATTTTTCAGCAAGAAAACAAATGAAATTTAAAAGGAACCAAAGGGGGTCTGGAGTTGTGGTTCAGTGGTAGAGCACTTGCCTAGCACGCATGAAGCACTGGGTTTAATTCTCAGCACCACAAATAAATAAATAAAATAAAGGTCCATTGACAATGAAAAAGTAAAAAAGGAACCAAAGGAAAAATTTAGAACCAAAACCATAATAATAAAACTTAAACAAAATGAAGAATCATGAAGTTTCAATAGAATGGACATGACTGAGGAAAGAACAAACTCAAAGGTAGATTGATAACATTACTCTGAGCAAGAAAGAAAAAAAATGATTATATCAATTGATGTAGGAGAAGGCACTTGACAAAATTAATTACCCATCCATGATAAAAACTGAAAATTAGAAATACAAGAGAGTTCAACCTAGTGAAGATCATCTACCCAAAACTCAAAACTAACATTCAGTGATGATCAACCAGATGCTGTTAAAGTCAGGAATAAGTCACAGAGATCACTCAGCACTCGTATTCAAGAGTGTACTATTAAGTACTTCTTGAAATCAGGCAAGAAACACATAAAAGGCATACAAGTTAGAAAGGAAAAAATAAAATGGTTTGTATTCACAGATCACATGATTGTCCACTCAGGAGAAAAGCAATGTATATCAACAAAGAAACTAATGAGTTATAAGTCCTAAGGACTTATAGGAAAGTGGGGTAGATGTTACTGGAAACTGGAGAAAGGGAGATCTTATTATACAGTGGCAGACTGTTCAGAAACATTGTCACCTTTAGTAATATGGACAAACATGTACCTAATGTGATCTCTCTAAGATGGAAGTAGAGATTTTCTTCCTCATATTGATTTCCTTTCCTTTGAAGTCCCAACAGTGGGACTTCTGTCTATCCTGCTATTTTTGAATGCTATATTAGATCCAGTTGATTCATGATGTTGAGTTCAACTATATCCTTGCTAAATTTCTGTCTGCGAGATCTGCCAATTAATGATAGAGAAGTATTGAAGTTCCCAACAGTAACAGTGAATTTGTCTATTTCTACTTGCAGCCCTATAAGTTTTGCCTCACTTGTATTGATGCTCTTTTGTTAGGTTGATACATGTTAAGGACTGTAGTGTTTTCTTTGGGAATTTACCCCTTTTATCACTGTGTGATTTCCTTCTAGATGATTTTCTGAATTCTGAAATCTGCTTTGTTTAAATTAATATGACCACCCCAGATCTCTTTTGATTAATGTTAACACAACATATCTTTATTATTTATTTTCTTTTTAACTTATCTTTATAATTAAAGTAGGGTTTTTGTAGATATAGTATATATTTAGGTCTTGTATTTTATTCATTCTATTTTAATTGGTATATTTCATTCATTACCATTGAAATTGAACACTGATCACTGGGTTAATATCTACCATATTTGCAATTGTTTACTATTTACTACACTTGCTTTTATTTCATATTGTACTTTTCCATATTTTTCTATCTTCTCTGATTTTAATTGAGTTTTTTTTTTTGGGGGGGGGGGTTCTGGGGATTGAACTCAGGGGCACTCGACCACTGGGCCACATTCCCAGCCCTTTTTTGTATTTTATTTAGAGACAGGGTCTCACTGAGTTGCTAAGTGCCTTGCCAATGCTGAGGCTGGCTTTGAACTCTCAATCCTCCTGCCTCAGCCTCCCAAAGTGCTAGGATTATAGGCGTGCGCCACTGCGCCCAGCTTAATTGAGTATTTTATATGACTCTATTTTCTCTCCTAGTAAATTGGTAATACTTTTTAAAAATTTTGTTGTTGTGCTAAAGTTTGCAGTATACATTTACAACTAATGTATGTCTGCTTTCAAATATTGTACTGCTCCACAAGTAGTTCAAGAACCATAAGCCAGGCACGGTGGCACACGCCTGTAATCCCAGCACTTTGGGAGGCTGAGGCAGGAGGATCGCCAGTTCAAAGCCAGCCTCAGCAATGGCGAGGCACTTAGCAACTCAGTGAGACCCTGTCTCTAAATAAAAATACAAAAAAGGGCTGGGGATGTGGCCCAGTGGTCGAGTGCCCCTGAGTTCAATCCCTGGTACCAAAAAAAAAAAAAAAAAGAACCGAGAGATCCAAGATGGCGGATTAGAGGAAGCCGCACTTCAGGGCAGCTCCATGGAAAGAATCCAACAAAGCAGATAAATTGCCTTTCATCATATATATATAGGCTGAAAATACCAATCTCCTGGATGGTTTGATTACTACTACCAGGGAGAGAAGGAGACAAGCTGTCTGCAGCGACTAGAGCTGCGAGGCTTCTGCAAAACCGCCTGGGTGGTGCACAGGCCGTGCGAAACAAAGTCAGTGTGGGGAGACCGCGCTGTGACTGCAACCCCAGCCACACTCAGGGCACACCAGCGTGAAAACGGCGATAAAAACCAGCGATAACAGCCAGCGGAATTGGTGCTGGGGGACCACGGGAGACCGCGGGTCGACAACACCAGTTCGAATCCACACTCAGCCGGACGCGACCCTCAGCAGTAGGGCCCCAGAGAGAGCGGCGCAGAGACCGGCGAACAGCAAGCAGGGGCACAATCGGAGCGGTCCACAATCTGAAGCAGCGCTGTCTGCGCCGCAGTTACAGTTGCGGCTTCCCGATACCACCTCGGCAAGGAGACATCCACCCAACGGTGCGGGGTTTCTCATCCGGGGATTTGAGCTCGACCCCAACCCGTTAATTCGGGGCTGTGAGTCTGAGATCTCCCCAACCTGGAATTGAGCTGACCCCCAACCTGTTAATTCAGGGCTGTGTGGGCCTAGTTCTTCCAAACCAAGAATCAAGCCAGGTGTCCGCCTGCTAATCCAGAAATCTGGGTTCTTCCTTGGTTGTGCAAATGAGTTTGAGCCCAAGCTCCCTCCAAATGCCTGGGGGTCTGAGCTCGGCTCCTCTTTGCGGATGAGATGCCACTTTATGTGACCACCAAGAATTAAATTTGTGTGCTTTTGTCTGTACTCTTGATGTATTTCTATTGTATGACCACCAGGTTCTAATATATTTAATTATCAATAATAAAACCAGTTCAATGGCCCTGTGGAATCTAAGGCCAGAAACTAGCTAAGCTGGTAGGATGAGCCCTGTTGAAGTTTAAAGAAGATACTAGGGCAATACAACTTTATGAGCAGGCATACCTAGAGTTTAAGAATTTTTAACATTAGCTTTAAGATTTTTAGAATACCTTCCCCTGCCTATAGATAAGATTAATCAGTAGTTAGGATAATTGATCTTCCCTAGGTAATTCCTGAAACCTTTTATAGTTAACTCCTGGAAATTCTTTATTATAGTTAATTCCTAACATTCCTTACTGGAAATTCTTTATTATAGTTAGTTCCTGAAATTCCTTATTTTAACCTTTTATAGTTAATTACTGGAAATTCTTTATTATAGCTAATTCCTGAAATTCCTTATTGTTAACTACTGGAAACCTAATGTAACCCCCTATAGTTAATTACTGGAAATTTTTATTGTATAGTTAATTTCTGGAAATCCTTTATTGTAATCTTCTTTACTGAAATTCCTTTATGTTACCTCCTAAAGAAAAAATGTGAATTATGGTGCTTACTGATATGTATAAAAAGCCATACTAAGAAAAGTAAAATCAGAACAGTAGAAGGATTTCTACAACCTGGCTTGTGTGTGGATTATTTCTTCTCATCTACGTTCCCTTCAGCATCAATTGGGAAGAACTTAACATCTTTGCTGAAGCAGGTCTTCAGCACAACGGCTTTGAAATCGATCGGCGAGGACACGGGAGTCTGCCGAGCTGCTGTTGACTGGGAGGAGAGCACCGCCATCTTTGAAAGGTGCAGTGGCTGACCCACACAAAGGGGAGGAGATGGAGAGTGACGGATGCAGCCATCCAGGGACCCTCCAGCTCTCTGAAGACAACGCACACTTGGGTGAGGCTCGGGTGGCCAGCAGGGGAGGGCGTGTCTGAGGCCAGCGCAGTGGCCACAAGAAGCTGCAACTGTGGGGAGGGGGTGCCTCCTGGAGGGTCCCCTTCCCAGTGCCATTCATCTGCTGACACACAAACCCCTCTGGGCCACTCCTTCACTGAGCCATTCAGCCACTGGCCTAAGGTGCAGCCTTGATTCCACTACCAGGATCGCAGACTGTCTAGACATGATCCAATAACAATTGGCTTGAACTGGAAAGGAAAAAAGAGGGGGGCTTCCCAGGGCCAGTTTTGTTTGAGACTTGGGGTTTGACTTTTTTTTTCTTTTTTGTTGGTTTGCTTGTTTTGTTGGATTTCGGGGAGGTTTTTTTGTTTGTTTGTTTGTTTCTTTTTCTTTTTCTTTTTTTGGCTTTGTTTTGTTCTGCTTTTTTTTTTTCCTTCCGCATTGATTGTCAGTGTGTTTGTTTGCTTCCACTCCTTTTTTCTTTCCTTCTTTTCTTCCTTCTCACTCTTGCATCTTTTCTTCCTCCTTCATCTTTCATGTTTACACCCTGCCAGTGCATACTAAACAGAGGCAAAAACAAGTTATATGCAGAACTTGGGATTTCTAGAACCGGCTCAATTGAACTGGGTAGCAAAGCAGTGTTATATATAGTTTACTCTCTATTTTCTTGATTCTCTCTCTCCTCTCTCTTACACCAATTCCTACTCTTTTATCATTTTTTTTCTTTTCCAACTTACTTTATATATAAATTGGTCTTTCCACTTAATTGTCTACTCCATTCTATTTCTTCCCTCGTCTACTGATACTAAACCACTTCCACTAAACCACTTCAATAGAAATCTCTTTTCATACTTTCCAAGAAAGAACAATTCAAGACACTTCCTTCTTCCTAAACATAACACCTCTGTATCCAATACTTGAAGCTATAAAACCCCATCAGAAGCGTACAGAGTAAATTGGAAATAATATCTAGGGTAACCAAATCTGTACATTGTGATCAAACTTGGATTTTCTGAATAGAAAGTGTTAGGTTTTAAAAGTGTAAAGGAATTATAAGGTGATCTGATAACATTGTACTACAGGAACAACATAAGGCTTTAAGGTAAAATCGAAATAGTCAAGGTCCCACAGTGCAGGAAGAATAGACACACAAGCAACATGAAAAAACAAGGGAAGAAAATGACACAAACAAATCAAGATACCTCATCAGTAGATGTCAAGGCAATCACAGTTGGTCAAATGCCAGAGATGGAATTTAGAAATTACATATGCCAAATGTTTATGGAACTTAAGAATGAACTCAAAAATGAGATGAGGGAGCAAGTACAGGAGGCAAAAGATCATTTTGACAAAGAACTCCAAAAAGAAATACAGGAAGTAAAAGATTACTTCAATAGGGAAATAGAGGCTCTAAAGAGAATCCAAACAGAAATTCCAGAAATGAAAGAAGCAATAAACCAAAATAAAAGCTCGATTGAAAGCATCGCCAACAGAATAGACCACTTGGAAGAAAGAACCTCAGACAATGAAGACAAAATATATATCCTAGAGAAGAATTTAGACTATACAGCAAAACTTGTTAGAAATCAAGAACATAACATCCAAGAATTATGGGACAGCATAAAAAGACCAAACTTAAGAGTGATTGGCGTAGAGGAAGGGGCAGAGTTTCAAGCCAAAGGAATGAGTAATCTATTTAACAAAATAATTACAGAACATTTTCCAAACTTGAGGAATGAATGGGAAAACCAAGTTCAAGAGGCATACCGAACACCAAACAAACAAAATCTCAACAGATCCACACCAAGACACATTATAATGAAAATGCCTAAAATGCTGAGCAAGGAGAGAATACTAAAAGCCACAAGAGAAAGGAAGCAGATTACATATAGGGGGAAACCAATCAGACTATGTTCAGATTTCTCAACCCAGACCTAAAAAGCAAGAAGATCTTGGAATAGCATATTACAAGCTCTGAAAGAAAAGGGATGTCAACCAAGAATCTTATATCCAGCAAAATTGAGCTTTAGATTTAAAGATGAAATAAAAACCTTCCACGACAAGCAAAAGTTAAAAGATTTCACAACTCAAAAGCCAGCACTTCTGAACATCCTGGGCAACATTTTTCATGAAGAAGAAGAGAAAGATGATAACAATGAAAATCACCAAAGGGAGATATTAAACTAAAGGAAATACCAACCAGAAGAGAAACCAAATCAAGCTAAAGACCATAATCCAAATAAAAATGGATGGGAATAAAAATCACATCTCAATAATAACCCTGAATGTTAATGGCCTAAACTCGCCAATCAAAAGACACAGATTATCAGAATGGATTAAAAGAAACGACCCAACAATTTGCTGTCTCCAAGAAACACACCTCATAGAAAAAGACATCAACTGACTGAAAGTGAAAGGCTGGGAAAAGTCTTATCACTCACATGGCCGGCGGAAGCAAGCAGGGGTTTCCATTCTCATATCAAATAAGGTAGACTTCAAACCAAAACTAATCAAGAGGGACAAAGATGGATATTTCTTATTACTTAAGGGAACCATCCATCAACAGGATATAACAATCATAAATCTATATGCCCCAAATAATGGAGCACCTACATTCATCAAACAAACGCTTCTCAATTTCAAGAGTAAAATAGACCACAACACAGTTATTCTAGGGGACTTCAACACACCTCTCTCACCAATGGATAGATCATCCAAACAAAAGCTAAACAAAGAAAACTGAGACCTCCTTTAAAACAATTAATAACTTAGACCTAACGGACATATATAGAATATTTCATCCCTCAGTAAACAAATATACTTTTTTCTCAGCAGCACATGGCTCCTTCTCCAAAATAGACCATATATTATGTCACAAGGCAACTCTCAGCAAATATAAAAAATAGAGATACTACCCTGCATGCTATCGGACCATAAAGGGATGAAATTAGAAATCAACGACAAAACAAGGAATAAGAAAAACTACTCCATCAACTGGAAGCTAAACAACATGCTACTGAATGAACAAGGGGTTGAAGAAGACATCAAAGAGGAGATAAAAAAATTCCTAGAGGTAAATGAGAACACAGATACATCATATAGAAATCTCTGGGACACTATGAAGGCAGTAGTAAGAGGAAAATTCATTGCACTGAGCTCATTCCTAAAGAGGAAAAAAAAACCCAACAAATAAATGACTTAACATCACACCTCAAAGCATTAGAAAAAGAAGAACAGACCAACACCAAGAGCAGTAGAAGGACAGGAAATAATTAAAATCAGAGCAGAAATTAATGAAATTGAGACTAAGGAAACATTCTAAAGAGATTGACAAAACTAAAAGTTGGTTAGCTTAGAGTTGAAAAAATAAACAAAATTGACAGACCCTCTAGCGATGCTAACGAAAAGAAGAAGAGAAAAAAACTCAAATTACTAACATTCGTGATGAAAAAGGGAATATCACAACAAACACCTCAGATATACAGAATATAATTAGAAATTACTTTGAAAACTTGTACTCTAATAAAATAGAAAATACTGAATGCATTGACAGATTTCTAGAGTCATATGATTTGCCTAAACTGGATGTGGAGGCTAAACACAATCTAAACAGATCAATTACAAGCGAATAAATAGAAGATGTCATCAAAAAGCTACCTACAAGGAAAAGTCCAGGACCTGATGGGTTTACAGCCGAGTTCTATAAGATTTTCAAAGAAGAACTAATACCAATGCTCTTCAAACTATTTCAAGAAATAGAAAAAGAGGGAGCTCTTCCAGACTCTTTCTATGAGGCCAATATCACATTAATTCCAAAGCCAGGCAAAGACACATCCAAAAAAGAAAACTTCAGGCCCATATCTTTAATGAACATAGAGGCAAAAATCCTCAACAAAATCCTGGCAAATCGGATAAAAAAACATATCAAAAAGATAGTGCACCATGATCAAGTGGGGTTTATCCCAGGGATGCAAGGCTGGTTCAACATTCAGAAATCAATAAACATAATACATCACATCAATAGACTTAAAGACAAAAATCATATGATCATGTCAATTGACGCAGAAAAAGCATTTTACAAAATACAACACCCCTTTATGTTCAAAACACTGGAAAAACTAGGAATATCAGGAACATATCTTAACATTATAAAAGCTATTTATGCAAGGCCCCGAGCTAAGATTATCTTAAATGGAGAAAAATTGAAAGCATTCCCTCTAAAAACTGGAACAAGAGAGGGATGCCTCCTTTCACCACTGCTATTTAACATGGTGCTGGAAACTCTGGCCAGAGCAATTAGACAGACGAAAGAAATTAAAGGGATCAAGATAGGAAAAGAAGAGCTCAAATTAGCACTATTTGCTGATGACATGATAATCTACCTAGAAGACCCCAAAAAACTCTACCAGAAAACTTTTACAACTAGTAAACGAATTTGGCAAAGTTGCAGGATCAAAATCAATACACATAAGTCAAAGGCATTTGTGTACATCAGCGACAAAGACTCTGAAAGGGAAGTGATGAAAAATACCCCATTTACAATAGCAACAAAAAAAATAAAATAAAATACCTGGGAATCAACCTAATGAAAGAGGTGAAAGACCTCTATAACGAAAATTATAGAACACTAAAGAAAGAAATTATAGATGAACTCAGAAGATGGAAAGACCTACCTTGCTCTTGGATAGGTAGAATTAATATTGTCAAAATGTCCATACTACCAAAAGCATTATACAGATTTAATGCAATTCCAATCAAAATCCCAATGTCATTCTTCAAAGAAATAGAAATAGCAGTCATGAAATTCATCTGGAAAAATAAGAGACCCAGAATAGCCAAAGCAATCCTGAGTAAGAAAAGTGAAGCAGGTGGCATCACCATACCGGACTTTAAATTATACTATAGAACAACAGTAACAAAAACAGCATGGTATTGGCACCAAAACAGACTGGTGGACCAATGGTACAGAATTGAGGACACAGAGACTAATGCATATAATTTCAGCTATCTTATATTAGACAAAGGTGCCAAAAATGTACAGTGGAGAAAGGATAGCCTCTTCAACAAATGGTGCTGGCAAAACTGGAAATCCATATGCAACAAATTGAAATTAAACCCTTATCTCTCACCGTGCACAAAACTCAATTCAAAGTGGATCAAGGACCTAGGAATTAGACCAGAGATAATACGCCTAATAGAAGAAAAAGTAAGCTCCAATTTCCAACATGTCGGATTAGGCCCCAAGTTCCTTAATAAGAATCCTGTAGCGCAAGAATTACTACCAAGAATTAATGAATGGGATAGATTTAAACTAAAAAGCTTCTTCTCAGCAAAAGAAACAATCAGTGAGGTGAATAGAGAGCCAACTAATTGGGAACAAATATTTAATACATGCACATCAGATAGAGCACTAATCTCTAGAATATATAAAGAACTCAAAAAACTTTACACTAAAAAAACAAATAACCCAATCAATAAATGGGCTAAGGAATTGAGAAGACACCTCTCAGAAGAAGATACACGATTAATCAACAAATACATGAAAAAATGTTCAACATCACTGGCAATTAGAGAAATGCAAATCAAAACTACTCTAAGATTTCACTTCACTCCAGTCAGAATGGCAGCTATCAAGAACACAAGCAACAATAAATGTTGGAGAGGATGTGGGGAAAAAGGCACACTCATACATTGCTGGTGGGACTGCAAAATGGTGCAACCGTTATGGAAAGCATTATGGAGATTTCTTGGAAAACTGGGAATGGAACCACCCTATGACCCAGCCATCCCACTCCTGGGTCTATTCCCAAAGGACTTAAAAACAGCATATTACAGTGACACAGCTATCTCAATGTTTGTAGCTGCGCAATTCACAATAGCTAGGTTGTGGAACCAACCTAGATGTCCCTCAGTAAATGAGTGGATTAAGAAAATGTGGTATATACACACAATGGAATTTTACTCAGCAATAAAAGAAAATAAATTAATGGCATTTGCAGGTAAATGGATGAAGTTGGAAGACATAATGCTAAGTGAAGTTAGTCAGTCTCAAAAATCCAAGTACCAAATGTTTTCTCTAATATAAGGAGGCTATTTCAAAGTATTGTTGGATGGGGGTATATAGGAGGATTAGAGGAACACTAGAATGGTCAAGGGAAGGGAGGGTAAGGGAGGAAACAAGAGGGGAGAGAGGGGGAGAAAAGAAAAAAAAAAAGGTGGTTGAATGAGACAGATACCATTTTCCTTAATGCATGATTGAAGACCTGAATTGTACGAATATACTTTGTATACAAACAGTTTTATGTAAAAAGATACTAAATATATGCACTATGAGTTGTACATATTAAAAATTATAAAAATAAAATTAAAAAATTTTTTAAAAAGGAAAAAAAAAAGAACCATAAAATTGTATTCCCTATTTTACCTTCCCCTCCCTTATAACATTGCTATAATCCATCAGTCATAATGTCATTCAATTTCATTTGTACACGCAAAAATTGTCCAAAATGTTGTCACTGTTATTACTCTGGTCAGTTCTCTATCACATCAATTAAGAATAAGAAGATTTTATTTTACCTTCATTTATTTCTTCTCTGAAACTCTTCCTCTCATTATGCAGATTCATGTTTCTAATCTATATCATTTTTCTTTTCCCTGAGAACTTACCTTAAAATTTTTTGCAAGGAAGAAATTCTATTTGTCACAAATTCCCTAATTTCCACTTATTTGAATAAGTACTTATTTCTTCACTTTTAAAAGATAATTCTACTGGATACACAATTCTAGGTTGGTGGAGTTTTCTCCAAAACTTTAAATATTTCACTCAACTCTTCTTGCTTTCATAGTTTCTGGTGAAGTCTAATATAATTCTGTTATTCTATAAGAAAGGTTCTTTTCCCCCCTCTTACATATTTCAAGATTTTTTACTGCACTTGCTTTTATTTCATATTGTACTTCTCCATATTTTTCTATCTTCTCTGATTTTAATTTTATTTTTCATTAGTTTTTCTGCAGTTTAAATCTGATACACCTAGGTGTAAGTTTTTGTTTGTTTTGTTGTTGTTGTTGTTGTTACATTTATCCTGTTTTCTGAGCTTCCTTGATCTGATTTGGCATGTCATTTGAGTTTGGAAAATTTTCAGCCATCATAACATCAAATATTTCTTGTGTACCATTTTTTATTCCAGCATTTCCATAATGCATATATTATTATTTTGCAATTATCTCAGAGGACTTGGGTCTTTTGTTCTGTGTGTACATGTATTTTTGTTGGGTAAAATTTTAGGAATGGAATTTCTAGGTCTTGTGGAAAGTGAATGTTTTACTTTATGGGAAGCTGCCAAATTGTTTGTCCAAGGGGTTATTTGATTTTGCATTACCAGGAGGAATGTATGAGAGTTCCCATTTCTCTATATCCTTTCTTGCACTTGTCTAAGTAAGTGTTTTTGTTAGTTTTTGCTTGTTTGTTTTTAATTTTAATCACGTATTGGTAATGTTATTGTAGTTTTCAAAAGCATTTCTCAAACAACTAATGATTTTAGTAATCTTTCATGTTCATATTTGACATACAAATATGAACATTTTTTTTTTTTTTTTGCGGGGGGTGTTCTTTGTTTAATGCTGCCACTCAGGAGTTATACAGTTTGTAAACAAGTCCCTTGTTCAATAAGTGATTTGCAAATATGTTATATGGCTTCATTGTTCATTTTTTAATGGTGTCTGTTATGTTTAGATATGAGGTGTCCCCCAAAAGCTCATGTGTGAGATCATTCAAGAAAGTTGAAAGGTGAAATGATTGGGTTATAAGAACCTTACCCTAATCAATGCATTAATCCACTGATAGGGATTAAATGGGTGTAAAACTGTAGGCAGGTAGGGTATGGCTGGAGGAGGTGAGTCATTAGGAGTGTGCCTTTGGGATTTATGTTTTGTCCATTGTGAGGAGAGTTCTCTCTTCCTCTCTTCTCCTCCTCCCCCACCCCTCCTTTTCCCTCTCCTCCTCTTTCTCTTCCTCCGTATTCCCTCTTCTCCTCCCTCCCCCTCCCTCCTTCTCTCCTCCTTCTCCTTCTTCTCTCCCTCCCCTCCTCTTTCCTTTTCTCCTTCCTGTCATATCCTGAGCTGCTTTCCTCCTTTCCTCCTACACACCTTTCTACCATGATGTTCTCCCTCACCTCAGACTCAAAGCAATGAAGTCTGCTTTCTGTGGACTGAGATCTCTGTGACCATGAGCCCCAAATAAACTTTTCCTCCTCTAAAATTGTTCTTATCAGGTGTTTTGGTCACAGCAGGAAAAAAAACTAAAACACTGTCTTTAGTAAGGTAAAAGTAATAATAATGCGTTCATATACAAACATATAAATATATAATTCTGGAATGTATTCTAGAGAGCATTTAATAACAACTGATAATAAGCATAATTTCAAATGCTGAAGATTACTAAGTCCAAAATATACTGTGTCAGATAGCAATGTAGGACTGAAATGAGAATTTCATCAATCTTTTTTAGAAATTTTATAGATCATATTTAAGAAATCTTTGCCTAACCCAATGATACAAAAAATTTCTCCTGTGATTCTTCAGAAGATTTATAATTGTGTGTTTTATACTCAAGCCTACAATACACCTTGAGTTAATTTTTGAGTAAGGTGAGAGATTGAAGATTTTTTTTAAAAATTGGGCTTATTGTTTTTTGGTTTAGTTAGTTTGCACGTGCCATCCAGCAAGGACTATATTGAATAATTTGGGGAAAAAATCAGTTGATTATGCATATGTGGTTCTATTTCTGGACCTTCATCTATTCCACTGATTTAGGCTTCTTTCCTCTGGGGTTTCTTTTCAAGTTCTTTTAGTGTAGGTCTAGAGTACCCTTTATTTTAAGGCCAGAAAACCCCTGCTCTTCTGGTGTAGCCCTTCTGGGTTGTCAACTGAATGCTTGGGCTTTCTTCAGGGTACCTTCTCTGAAACATCAGTGTCTCTCAGCATTGTGTCAACTCTAGAATCTTTATTCATTTCATGGCCCCCACCTATTTGTTCTTTGACCTTCCTCGAGGACTTCTCTAGAATACTTGCATCTTATTCAGACAAAAATATTCAAAAAGAACCCTGAAGATTTTTGGAGCTATTTCTCTGGGAAGTGACCTCCTACTCTTTTGTAGTTTTTAACAAAATGGCAGACACCTCAACAGATCCAAGCTTTGATTTAT
Source organism: Tamias sibiricus (assembly GCA_025594165.1). Classification (NCBI taxonomy): domain Eukaryota; kingdom Metazoa; phylum Chordata; class Mammalia; order Rodentia; family Sciuridae; genus Tamias; species Tamias sibiricus. The sequence continues at coordinate 39,832,335 of CM046662.1, read as the reverse complement.
ATCTTTTCAGCTCAGCATTATTGTTGTTTTCTGATTATGTTCTTTTTTTCTTTTCCAAACATTGTAATGTGCCTCCAAGTATGAAGGAGGGTTATTGAAATCTCACTTTTGTTTTCCTTCACTCGGTATTAGAGTTCTATATTACTTGTTGTTCATCTTCTGTATGAATATTTTATCTAGATATATAGTTTTTTTTCTTTTGAAATGACTAGTATAGTAACAGTTTCTCAATATTAGATGGTAGTGTATGTGGACAGAGATAATCCTTAAATCACAGTTTTGAAAAATGCTATTAAGGAAACTGCAGACTATGATGCAAGCATTGAATAGAGACTTGTAACCAAGTCAGAGAATGCTACCTTGAGTAAACACCATTATGCAGAGATCTAGGGGCAGTTGAGAAATAGACTTGTTCCAAGTAGAAAGGAAGTACATAAGGTCATTGTATTAGTCCATTTTCTATTGCTGTAACAAAAATACCTGAAGTTGGGTGCTTTATAGACAAGTGATGCTTGTTTAGCTCACAGTTTTGGTGGCTGAAAGTCCAAAATCAGGTAGCTCCACCCTTTCAGACCCTAGTGAGGGACCCCGTGGCTAGATTACAACATGGAGGAGAAGCAGAAAAGGCCATGTACAAAGGGGATTGACTGCAGGGAGTATCTTTAAAAGTGATTTAAAAGAAGTAGAAAAAAATCTTAATAGTCCTATAACAAGTAAAAAAAAAAAATTCAATTCATAATTTAAAATCTGGCCATAAAGAAAACCCTGACCCAGATGTTTTCACTGGTGAGTTCTATCAAACACTTAAAAAATAAGTAATATCAATTATTCACAAACTTTTTCAGAAACAGTAATGAGGGTAGACATTCCGGTTTAATTCTATAAGCCAAAATCACCATAATATCAAAGCCAGAAAAATATTCATGGAAAGAAAAACAAATTATAACACCCTTAACAAAATAACTGCAAGCCAAATCTTGGAACAGCACACCTGTAATCTGAGTGTCTTGGGAGGCTAATACAGGAGGATCAAGAGTTCAAAGCCAGCCTCACTACCAGTGAGGTGCTAAGCAACTTAGTGAGACCCTGTCTCTAAATAAAATACAGAAAAGGGCTGGGGATGTGGCTCAGTGTTTGAGTGTCCCTGACGTCAATGCCCAGTACCCAACCCCCTAGCCAAAAAAAAAAAAAAAAAAAAAAAAAGAACTGTATGTCATGATCAAGTGAAATGTGTCCCTAGAATGCAAGGTTGATTTAACACCTGAAAAAATCAATTAATCTAATAGACAATATTAATAGGATAAAGGACAAAAGCTAAATGGCCATTTTAATAGGCAAGAAAAAGTATTTGACAAAATCCAATGCACATTAATAACTGAAATGAGAAAACCTCTCAATAAACTAGGAATAGAAGTTACCTTTCCCAATATAATAAAGTACATCTACATCAAGCCCACAGCTAACATCATATGTAATGGTGAAAGACTTCACACTTTTCCTTAAGAGAGGAATGAGGTAAGCATGTCCACTTCTTCCATTTCTAGTCTGCATTGTATGGAAATTCCAGCCAGTCCTATCATGAAAAAGAAGGAACAAGTAAAATGGTCTTTATTCACAGATGGCATGATCCTACACATAGAAAATACTAAGGAATCCACACAGAAAGCTACTGGGACTAAATGCATGTTCAAGAAGTCTGGGGATCCCAAATTACAATATAAAAAGCATCTGTATTTTTATATACTAGCAATAAACAATCTGAAAATGAAATTAGAACAATTCTATTAAAAATAGCAACAAAAAGAATAAGAATAAAATATTTAAGAATTTAACAAAATGTATGATAAAAACTATAAAAAAACTGCCGAGAGAAATTAAAGAATATCTAAATAAAGACTAATTTCATTTTCATGAACTAGAAGACACAATGTTTTAAGATGTCAACTCTCCCCAAATTGATCTATGATTAAATATAATCCCTTTCAAATTTCAGGGGGCATTTTTTGCAGGCATCCTGGGAAAAGGAGGCTGACACACTAACTTAAAATTTTCCATGGAAATGCAAAGACCCAAAAGAGACAAAACAATTTTGAAAAAGATGAACAAAGTTAAAGACTTCACACTTCCTGGTTTCAAAAATTACTAAAAGCTGTAGTAATCAAAACAGTATAATTCTAGTGTAAGAAAAGACAGAGTTTAATGGAACAGAATTGACAGAAAAATTCTTACCTTTATGACCACTTGATTTTCAACAAACATGCTAAGGAAATTTTAAAGGAAAAAAATGTAGATTTTTCAACAATGGATGCTTTATTTTCAACAAATGATCTGACAAATGATAACTGGATACCTAAGTATCCATATTAAAGGGGTAAATTTAGACCCTAATGTCACCCCACACATAAAAATTAAATCAAAATGGACAGGCACAGTGGCACACACCTGTAATCCCTGCAGCTTGGGAGGCTAAGGCAGGGGAATCGCAAGTTCAAAGCCAGCCTTAGCAACTTATTGAGGCACTAAGCAACTCAGCAAGACCCTATCTCTAAATAATGTATAAAAAGAGGGCTTGTGATATGGCTCAGTGGTTAAGCACCCATGGGTTCAATCCTCACTACTAAAAAAGGATAATAATAAATCAAAATGGATTATATAGATCTAAATCTTAAACTATTTGTGTGTGTGTGTGTGTTTTGTGTGTGTGTGTGTGTGGTGCTGGGGATTGAACCCAGGGCCTTGTGCACGTGAGGCAAGCACTCTACTAACTGAGCTATATCTCCAGCCCCTAAATCTTAAACTTTTTTTTTTAATCTTAAACTTTTAAAACAAATTTTTAAGTTGTAGATGGACACAATATCTTTATTTTTATTTATTTATTGTTACGTGGTGCTGAGGATAGAAACCAGGGCCTCACGTGTGCAAGCTCTTTACCACTGAGCTACAACCCCAACCCTTCATCTTAAAATTTTAAGGAAAAATAAAAGGAAATCTTTATGAACTTCAGCAACTTAGTGGAGAAGAGTCTTTAAAAAAATGGTGTCTCCCTCCAAAAAAGAAAACTTCAGGCCAATATCTTTAATGAACATAGATGCAAAAATCCTCAACAAAATTCTGGCAAATCGGATAAAAAAACATATCAAAAAGATAGTGCACCATGATCAAGTGGGGTTTATCCCAGGGATGCAAGGCTGGTTCAACATTCAGAAATCAATAAACATAATACATCACATCAATAGACTTAAAGATAAAAATCATATGATTATCTCAATAGACTCAGAAAAAGCATTTGACAAAATACAGCACCCCTTTATGTTCAAAACACTGGAAAAACTAGGAATATCAGGAACATATCTCAACATTATAAAAGCTATTTATGCAAGGCCCAGAGCTAACATTATCTTAAATGGAGAAAAATTGAAAGCATTCCCTCTAAAATCTGGAACAAGACAGGGATACCCCCTTTCACCACTGCTATTTAACATAGTACTGGAAACTCTGGCCAGAGCAATTAGACAGACGAAAGAAATTAAAGGGATCCAGATAGGAAAAGAAGAGCTCAAATTAGCACTATTTGCTGATGACATGATAATATACCTAGAAGACCCAAAAAACTCTACCAGAAAACTTTTACAACTAGTAAATGAATTTGGCAAAGTAGCAGGATACAAAATCAATACCCATAAGTCAAAGGCATTTTTGTACATCAGTGACAAAGCCTCTGAAAGGGAAATGATGAAAACTACCCCATTTACAATAGCATAAAAAAAAATAAAATACCTGGGAATCAACTTAACGAAAGAGGTGAAAGACCTCTATAAGGAAAACTATAGAACACTAAAGAAAGAAATCATAGAAGAACTCAGAAGATGGAAAGACCTACCTTGCTCTTGGATAGGTAGAATCAATATTGTCAAAATGTCCATACTACCAAAAGCATTATACAGATTTAATGCAATTCCAATCAAAATCCCAATGTCATTCTTCAAAGAAATAGAAAAAGCAGTCATGAAATTCATCTGGAGAAATAAGAGACCCAGAATAGCCAAAGCAATCCTGAGCAAGAAAAGTGAAGCAGGGGGCATCACCATACCAGACTTTAAATTATACTATAGAGCAATAGTAACAAAAACAGCATGGTATTGGCACCAAAACAGACTGGTGGACCAATGGTACAGAATTGAGGACACAGAGACTAATACATATAATTTCAGCTATCTTATATTAGACAAAGGCGCCAAAAATGTACAGTGGAGAAAGGATAGCCTCTTCAACAAATGGTGCTGGGAAAACTGTAAATCCATATGCAACAAAATGAAATTAAACCCTTGTCTCTCACCATGCACAAAACTCAATTCAAAGTGGATCAAGGACCTAGGAATTAGACCAGAGACAATACGCCTAATAGAAGAAAAAGTAAACTCCAATTTCCAACATGTCGGATTAGACCCCAAGTTCCTTAATAAGAATCCTGTAGCGCAAGAACTATTACCAAGAATTAATGAATGGGATAGATTTAAACTAAAAAGCTTCTTCTCAGCAAAAGAAACAATCAGTGAGGTGAATAGAGAGCCAACTAATTGGGAACAAATATTTAATACATGCACATCAGATAGAGCACTAATTTCTAGAATGTATAAAGAACTAAAAAAACTTAATACCAAAAAAGCAAATAACCCAATCAATAAATGGGCTAAGGAATTGAAAAGACACTTCTCAGAAGAAGATACACATTTAATCAACAAATACATGAAAAAAATGCTCAAAATCACTGGCAATTAGAGAAATGCAAATCAAAACTACTCTAAGATTTCATTTCACTCCAGTCAGAATGGCAGCTATCAAGAACACAAACAACAATAAATGTTGGAGAGGATGTGGGGAAAAAGGCACACTCATACATTGCTGGTGGGACTGCAAAATGGTGCAACCGCTATGGAAAGCAGTATGGAGATTTCTTGGGAAAATGGGAATGGAACCACCCTATGACCCAGCCATCCCTCTCCTGGGTCTCTTCCCAAAAGACTTAAAAACAGCATATTGCAGTGACACAGCCACTTCAATGTTTATAGCAGCACAATTCACAATAGGTAGGTTGTGGAACCAACCTAGATGTCCCTCAATAGATGAGTGGATAAAGAAAATGTGGTATATATACAAAATGGAATTTTACTCAGCAATAAGAGAGAATAAAATAATGGCATTTTCAGCTAAATGGATGAAGTTGGAGAATATAATGCTAAGTGAAATTAGTCAATCTCAAAAATCCAAATACCGAATGTTTTCTCTGATATAAGGAGGATAGTTCACAGTGTTGTTGGAAGGGGGTACATAGGATCAGAGGAACACTAGAATGGTCAACGGAAAGGGAGGGGAAGAGAGGGAGTAAGGGGGGGGAGGAAAAAAATTGGTGGTTGAATGAGATGGATGTCATTATCCTAAATGCATGATTGAAGATCTGAATGGTACTTATATACTTTGTATACAAGCAGTTGTATGTAAAAAGATACTATACTTGTGCATGATGAATAAGTAAATAAATAATTTTTTAAAAAGACAAATGATTAGACCAAAATTAAATGAGCAATGAACAAGAATCAGTGTAGAGCAACATGCTTTCAAATCAAGGACATTTACATAAAGCACAGAATTTGGGCAAATAAAGATTATTTTGAATTCTGCACAAAAATGATGTAGCATAACAACATTTAGCAAAGTGATAGCCTTAATTTCATGGTATGTATGTGACTGTATAGTTATTCTTTTTTCTCTTTTAATTAAAGCTTTAATAAAGAGTAAAATGTATTTTTAAAAAGTCAAATTCAAATCAAGAATTTCAAAATTCCTTGAACTATTGCTTTAATTTGAATAGCACTATTATTGGCTCTATTCTGTTCTGTTTCTGTGTCTTTCTGTATTTATTGGGGGTGAGGGGAAGTAGCAGGAAGCTCTAAAATAATACCTTGGTTCCATTGTATTCTCTGTCTCAAAGACTTAAAGCAAAACTTCCTTTTCTTAATTGGTTTACATGTCGATTAAGATGGTGAAGAAAACAAGCAAATGAATGTATCCTGCTCTAGGGGGTCTTTAAGCAACAGCAACAGACTCATTCTAAAGAATGAGAAATTTAATGACCTATGGACCACAGTAACTTTGGAGAGGATTTGATATGATTTATAATAATATTCCTTTTCAATTTGTTAGTTTCCATCCAACTTTCTAACAGAAAATGGAACTAAAAGTATGGTTTAAAATGAGTTATTGGAAAGTAATTCAGTGGTCTATATTATGTCTATGTTGTAGTTTTTATTATAGCCCAGATGTATCCTATTTAAGATTAGTAAATCATTGGTTTATCATAAAACTGTTACAACTGCTAATGCTGATTTGATATGTGAATAAATTAAAGAAAATTGCTACCAAAAAAAAAGAAGGTGTCTCAACATCTGTATATCCAGATGCAAAAAGATGAATTTGGATCTGTACTCATTTCATATAAAAAGTCAACTCAAAATATATCATAGTCCAGCACTTTGGGAGGCTGAGGCAGGAGGATCGCGAGTTCAAAGCCAGCCTCAGCAATGGCGAGGCACTTAGCAACTCAGTGAGACCCTGTCTCTAAATAAAATACAAAAAAGGTCTGGGGATGTGACCCAGTGGTCGAGTGCCCCTGAGTTCAATCCCCGGCACCACAAAAAAAAAAAAAAAAAAAAAAAAAAAAAAAAATATATATATATATATATATATATATATCTCATAGAAAAAATAGATCATAAATGTAAAACCTAAAAATATAAAACTTCTCAAATAAAACATAGAAAAAATTTTTTATGATTTTAGCTTATGCAAAGAATTCTTAGATACAATGTGAAAATCACAATCCATAATAGAACAAGTAGATAAACTGAACTCTATTAAAAGTAAAAACTTTTGCTCTTAAAAGACAGTGTTCAGAGAATAGAAAGATGAGCTACCAGTGGTAGAAAATATTTCTTAAATAAGAAAACAACCCAATGGCAAAGATGAAACAAATTCTTCCCCACAGAAGATACACACACACACACACACACACACACACACACACATGAAAATCTGCTCGACATACTTATTTCATAAAGAAAGCAAATTAAAACTCTGATGAGATATGACTAGACATCCATCAGAATGGCTGAAATGAAAGAATGACCACATCATGTCCTTTTGACAATGCAGATGAACTGGAACTCTCATACACTACTGGTGGGAATATGAAATGACAAAACAAAACAACTTGGAAGTTCCATAAAAAGTTAAACATACACTTAAAACATGAGCTTGCCTTTCTACTCTTTGGCCTTTGTCCAAGGAATCTATACAGATTTTTATTTAATCTAAAAGCAACTCAAATGTCCTTCAACTGGTGAATAAATTGCTATATACATATTGCAATATATATATATATATATATAAATAAATTGCAATATATCCAGAGAATGAAATAGTACTCAGTAATAAAAGGGTATGAATTACCAATATACTCAGCCTTATGCGTGAATTTAAAAATAATCAGTTTTACAGAATAGATAAACTGCTTAATTCCTCTTTTATGAAAGTATGGAAAATGAAGTATAGTGATAAAAAGGAGACCAGAGGTGGCCTGGAGACAGAAGCAAAGGGGAAGGAAATTATAAATTTTAGCGGTGGCAAGTATGTTCTCTATCTTTTTTGGTGGGGGGTGGGGCGGGTACTGGGAATTGAACTCAGGGGCATTCAACCACTGAGCCACTTCCCCTAGCCCTATTTTGTATTTTATTTAGAGACAGGATCTCATTGAGTTGCTTAGTGCCTTGCTGTTGCTGAGGCTGGCTTTGAACTCGAATTCCTCCTGTATCAGCCTCCTGAGCTGCTGGGATTACAGGCATGTACCACCATGCATGACTGTTCTCTATCTTGATTGTGGTGATGGTTTCCCACATTTATTACATATTTTGGAACTTGTAAAATTATACACCTAATTATGTGCAATTTATTGTATGTCAGTATCCCTCAAAAATATTTTTTTAAATTGGCTATGTATGTAGTATGTCTTTGCTGTTTTGTTTCATTTGTCTATTCATTCCTTTTTATTAGTCCACAATAAAATGAAAAGTGATTGTTTGAGAACAGTGTTCTAAGAATTTGCATTGTTTGAAAAAGGGCTGATTTAAGAGTAATAATAGTAGATTTTGATAAATAAAGAACGCATGTTGAAATTTCTTAAACACTCTATAATAAGAGAAAAGGAACATGTATCTTGGAACTAGCAGATATTCAAAACGGAATGGGAAAAAGAAGCACCCAACCTACAGGAAGGCAAGAAAGGAGAGAAAGAACAAAGAAGTCAGGACAAATAGCACAGAAGGTACAATAAGGACACTGATCACGGGAATATGAAATGACTCACAGTAGTGGCATTAAATGTGACAAACTGGGCCAGGCATGGTGGTGCACACCTGTAATCTCAGCAACTAGGGAGGCTGAGGCAGGAAGATCACAAGTTCGAGGCCAGCTTCAGTAACTTAGTATGGCATTAAGCAATTTAGCAAGACCCTGTCTCAAAAATAAAAATAAAAAGGGCTGGGATTGTGGCTCAGTGGTAAAGCACCCCCAGGTTAAATCCCTGGTACAAAAAACAAAGAAAAAAAAAAGAGTAATGAACTAAATGGCCCAATTAAAAGATTTAAAATGGTACATTATTATTAAAATGATATGTTTACAAAGTATAAATAGAACACATAGGACATAGGAAATTTGAAAGTAAAGGAGTGGGAGTCATTTCACGCAACCCCTAACTTAGGAAAGCTGATGTAGTTCCACTAACACCAGCGAAAAGTTTCAAGACAGCGATTTCTGGAAGTGAAATTGGTTGGTTTATAAAGATAAAAGGAGGATGTCACCAAGAAGATAATAACAAATATAAATGTGTATGTTCATCTAAATGTGACTCCCAAATTATAAAATAGTTTGTTTTTATAAAAATGAAATCAATAAAACTGCAACAGAAATTGAAGAAACAGTAAAATCCATAATCAGTTAGTGGGAGCTGTTTAAAAAAACCTGTCAAATTAACAGAACAAGAAAATATTTCAAAGTACAAAACATTTGAATAACATTTAAAAATTGACATAATGGGCATGTTAAGTATATTCTACCTAATAACTTCTGACTATATTCTTTAAAAAACTTGTTGAATAATTACAAAAGTAGGTATTTAAAGAAATATCTGCCCTCATACCATTTCTTCCTTTATTTATTTGTTTGTTTATTTTTTTTTATGTGGTGCTGGGGATCAAATCCAGTGCCTCAATGCATGCTAGGTAAGTGCTCTACCACTGAGCCGTAACCCCAGCCAAACGACGTTTTGTTTAATAACAAAATACTGATTATAGGTTGGGTGATCAAATTTTACAAATAAAAATGTAGAACTCTCAATTAAATTTGAATTCCAGGAAGGCAACAAATAATTTTTTAGTCTATCTCAATGTCATACTACAAAAGTGTTCATTGTTTCTCTGATATTCTACTCAGTGCCTAGTATTTTTTTCTGGAAACTCTAGTCATCAGAAAGAAAGGGCTGTGATGAAGGGTCATTTGGGGGCTCTTGGCCAAGGCATGACCCTCTAGGTTCCAACCCCATGGGGCCTGGGAAAGAGAATCATTCTTCTGGGTGCCTCTTTTCCCCCCCCCAGAAAGTCCTGACTTGAGTCCCATAACTCAGTGCTCCACTCAAGGAAGGGACTCCCCCCAAGGTTGGCTTGCAAAGTTAACACATCCTTCCCTTCTGCATGAGTTTAGGCTGTGAAAGGGGACAAGTGTAGTCATGGTAACAAACAAACACAGTCATAATTTGCAAAAACACAGACATTTTAACTTTAATAAGTTATAAAAGTAAGGAATTAGATTTTACTATACAGAACAAAAATGCATTGATGGCTGTTATCAGTAAATAAAGATTTTGAGATTTGAGTTCAGCACCTTGGTGGTTCCATATGGTGGCTACCTGTCATACAGGAGTAAATAGAATCATACTGCTTCATCTGACAAAGACATTGCTATATTGAGCACCATTTATATACTCAAAACAGATTTAAAAATCTTAAAATACAAACGAAAGGCTTATACATGAAATTCCATGGGCATTCCAAAAGGAATAAATCAGAGAGAACCCTAAAACCTAGCATGAGTCTCCCCAAGACTGGGAGATGACTCTTGGGTACCTTGAGGGATTTTCTGGGTGGTGTGAGCAGTTTTAGTGTCATCATGGTGTTAGAAACCTCAGCTAGAAGTCATTCATCTGCCTCCTTGGGGCTCTAGGAACCTCTTAGATGCAGATACTGGTTTGGAAAGCTCAGGACTATTTTCTAAGCTGGGTCTCCAAGTGTTACCATGCTCAGAAGAGATCTGCAAGTTCTCAGAGCCTGGTGAACAATGGTATTCCTTGGACAGAGACATCCGAGAACCATCTAGCTCTAGAGAACTCTGTGGGTATATAGCCCAAGGCACTGAGAATGGTATGTGGGGCCATGGCCAGGCTGGACTTCGGTTCCTTGAAGGCATCTTGGGCAGAGGACAGGTACCCAGGGAATGTCCCACCTGGGGCCTCTATGAAGCCCTGTTTCGGTGGTATCTGGTATCCCATTTCACAACCTCTAGTTTGGGCAATTAATTGAGTAATACTCTCTGGCTAGCATTAGTCCTGAACTTCCTCCTCATTTCTGTATAGAACCATGTAAGAAATGCCCAATTCTTCAGCCTGTGAATAGCACCAGCTGCCCTGGGTTCAACAAATGAGGGCAAGCCATGTGATCCATTCCCCATGTATGGAAAGGCAGGATGGCAAAAGTGTTCTCAACCACAGGCCAAGAGAGATACTCAAAAAGGTTTTCTCCTGTCTGGCTCTTTGGAAGACACAGGGGCACAGGACAGTGTAGGGGCATGCATGGGAAGTGGCAGCAGAGGTGGGGAGGTTGGCTGGACCAGGAGGTGGGAAGGCTGGTTTCCACCCAGGTGGGAAATTAAGCATTGTCCAGATAACATTCTAGCTGGTGCCTACATTCTTAGTTCCTCAATCCATCCACTCAGGCATACTTATACACATACACAGATTCAAACACACTGAGCACCTGGAAACCCCATGGAGAGTAGCCATTAGGGGATTATCCTGAGCCTCAATATTCTCACCCATATAACAGGAGTTCAACAAGAAAGAGTTCTCTGAGATCTATGATTGGTGAGAATACAAAGCCTCTAGAACTTTCCTGGGCATAAAAAAGCTCAATTATGTGTCAGCCTAGGCCCAGCTAAGGAGCAAATATGTCCCGGGTCTTGTCATTTTGGGAGGTTGGAGCTGCATGTTCACATCAATGCATCGAGAGGTAAATCTTAGCCACCTTCTTCCCACCCACCCCAGCTCCTTTCCTCCTGTTTCCCTCTCATTTGCATCTTGCTCACAAAGCACCATTCTGCCAGAAACCAGAAGTTAAGATTTTGAAGGAGCAAAAGATAAAGGCTTTGCTCACTTCTCCCCATGCCTCCCATCAGAGGCCACATCTGGAGGTCACTGCTGGGTTCTGGAACTTCTAAGAAATGGAGGTGGGGAGGAGGCAGGGCTAAAGAGGGAAAGCCCATTCTCCAGAGAGAGCTAAGTTGGTCTTCAGGAGTAATCCTGAGCCTCAGAGTCCAATATCTTATCACCTGGTGGTAGCACTTGAGCACTCTGGGGAGATTCAGGGCCAAGACCACTCACTGGACTGACCCAGCAAAGTATGTGCTGCCCCATCCTTCTAATACACTTTGGGAGGGACAGAGGCTCCCTGGAAGGCTCTGAGGACTGAGGCCAGGCTGGCCAGAAGAACACAAGCACTCTTCCCCTAGAGGCAGGAAAGAAACAAGGCCAGGGCTAGTGGAGAGGAGAGACTTAAGTCTTTCCCATTATCTTCATCTCATGTCTCCCAGTTAGGGAATTCTTGTTACTTTTCCAGGAAGAACTAGACAGCTTCACAGGCCAAGTGCAATTGAGATATGAGCACCAAATGGATCAAATGACTTTTTCTAAGTCCTTAGTTAGTTATCAAACTGGAAAACAGGTGTTAATAGCCTGGTGCATCTAGAACCTAGGAGACTCCCATATCCTTTAAAGATTGAGAGGTTTTCCATAAAAATCTAGACTTCTGAAGTATCACACTATCTGGCAAAGCAAGAGCTTGTGGAAAAGAGATACAGATTTCACAGTGGCAGCACCAACATGACAATCAGCTCTGGATGGGTGTGGCCCCCAGAGTGCTCACAGTCCCCAACTGGCCACTACACTCTTCCTGGTCACCTGCCTGGCCCTTGAGGGCATTTGAGTTCATGACCTCCACTTCAATGTACTCATCTGGGCAACTGGTCAGTTATTAAATAAAGCACCATGTCTCCTAACAGTCACCATGGGGCTTCTTGGTCTCGGGTTTGATAGGAAATGTCCTGTGTCTCCACCAAGGAAAGGAGGATTGTGAACTACTGCTCAGAAACTTGGGGGAAAGTTTTTTTTTTTTTTTTTTTTTTTTTTGTCTTTGAGTTATCCTTCTCTTGGCCTCCCCTTACTGATGAAAGTTGTAGAAACTAACTTCCTGGTCACTCTACACACAGCACTACTGTAAGATTTAGGTCATTCCTAGGCTGGCAAATACACATGCTAACCTGGCTACTGCAGGATCACACCTGTATTTACATAATTTTTTTATATCATTCCCCTTCTTGGTTTTCTCAAAATCTTTTGGAATCAGAAGTTTGGGCTTCATTTATTTCCACAACACAGGATTTGTTATCCCACGGAATATCTCTATAAGCAAGGAAAAAAAATGCTACCGATGCTATCTTTCCATTTTATTAGAACTTTCCGAGTGTCCCTTTCTTCCGCATTGCATCAATGAGCTCTTGAATTCTTTGGTTCCTGGTCCTTTCATATGGGCTTGGTCGTCGAGGGATGAGGTTAGGTGGCTGTACTTCATCATCCAGGCCGTGGATTTTGTAGGGTACATCTACAGCATTAGTTTCTGGGTGATCCTCAGTGGCATTGGTGCTGGAGACATTGAGAGGGACTCCCAAGGGGGTACCTGTGAAGGCTGCACCTCTGTGGCTAGGGTTGGCCCTGGGAGTGTAGGCATGAACACATCAATGTCGTTGTGCTTCCCAGGTGGTGGCTCTGCCCCATCGTCCATGTCGGTGAGGTTGCTTCGTAGGTTACAGGACTTGCAGCAGAGTTTGTTGTAGCCTGGGATGGAACAATAGCGAGACAAGACTTCCATCCTACAGAACATTGACTTGTCGCCTTGGCAGTGGCCCTCTGAAAGAGAAAAGTGGAACAAATAACCAAAGGAAAAGGTAAGGGGGACTCTGTTCCCCCACAGGGTGCAGGTTGCTGGAAGAGGTACATGAGGGAGCCCAGAGACAGCACAGAGGTGACGGAGCTCACGCAGAAAGTCTGTGTGGATTTAGGGTCAGGGTGCACAGGTGGCATCTGGAGACCCTGCCCTGGCATGCTGTCATACAAGCTGTGAGTGATGCTCCCCTCTTTCAAGCAGGCCCCAGCTGAATCTGGATTTTTCAGTGTATCTCAAAGTTTGAGATGGAAATGAGGCCTGTTTGTTCTTATGGAGTGATTCCAAGCTTAACTTTAAAGAACTGGCCTTTGTTGGAATCTTCACATTTGACATCCCAGTGGTAACACCAATGAAGTTTTGTGGCATGGTTTGATTTTAGAATAATGTGCAAGTAGTAACTATAATAAAATTAAACTTAAAAGACAGTTCCTAAAACCCAACACACCAATCCCAGAGTCTCAGCTATGGCTTCACCAAGCTCCACTGTGGTTCCAGCCTGACTCAAACTCTCTAGATGTTTCTAAATAGTCTCTAAAGAAAACTAAAAAAAAAAAAACCCAAAACAATAAAACTTGTATGGGCATTTTTACTCTCACCTGCCTCAACTTACCCAAAGGCATCTTGTCCTGCCACTGATGCATCCATCCTATGGCCTTTCCAACTGAGTTTCTAGCAATTTCCCAAACAAACTTGATGCCTTCTTATAAGGCTCAGCATGTCCTCCTCTTTCCTTTCCACCCAGGAAACTGATCATTCATGGTCCAGCTGGCATGGAGAGCTCTGACTCTGCAGAGGCCACTACTGTCTCTTTCTCTTTTTGTAAGGCTGTCTTCTCCCTGGCCTATCTCCAACTCCATCTGTAGCTATGTTAATTCAGCCTCATAATTTTTCTCCTCACTGTCTTCACTCTGTCTTCTTCCCAAAATTTCACCCTCCCTTCCCTCTCCCCAACCACCTCATTCCACGACACACACACACAAAATGAGAAAAGTCACAAACTTCACTCCATATAAAAGACCAAGTCATGTTACAGGAGATGAGTGATCCACTGTAAGTCCATGATCACTGAGCTCAATGGGCTCGGCCCTGCCTGCTGTGGTTCTCTGCACAAACACACTCCATTCTCTAGTGATGATTTCAGACCTTCCCACCCAGATCTCAGATGAGCCCTCCTCTCTTCTCACTCTCCCCAGTTGACCTCATCTCTTAATTAAGGAGGGAAGAGGGAAGGGGGAGAGAAGGGAGAGAAGGAGGGAAAGAAGGAAAATAGGGAGAGAAGGATGAAGTAAGACAGGGAGGTAAAGATGGAAAGGAGGAAGGAAGACGGGAGGGAGGAGGGCAGTAGAAAGGAGAAGCTGGAAGAAAGGATGGAAGGAAAAAAGTAGGCGTCAGATGGGAAGTGCATCTGATACAAATATTCCATGCACCAACATACAGCACTGTCTACACCTTGGAGCCTATCCTGTCCTGTTGAAACTTCCTACAATCACAGTTGAGCAGAGCCTCCTCCCATAGGGGTTCTGACGTCCTCCTGCTTCTGCATCATCTCTGCAATTTCCTCTTAGAGGCTGTTGGCCTGCTAAGAACAAACTCCTGGAGCTTTCAGCTCTTGCACATCCCCTGTGCATCCCAAAGGTGCCTGAGACTTGACATGTCCAGTGTCAAGTTCATGCATCCACTGGTACCATCTGTCTCAGTGAATAGTCCTCCAAGTACATGAACCTGATGCCTGGGTGTCCCCTGCAGCCTTACTTCCCCCAATCCAGTCATCTCCAAGTCCATCAGTGTTTCCTCCTAGATGCTCTTCAACATGGCCACATTCCTCTCTTCTACCACACTAGATGCCCTGCCTTGCCTCTTGGCTGCACCATGGTCAGAGCCTCCTTTCTGTCTATCCATTCTTTCTACCTTTTCATCTAGCTGTCCTGTTTCAGTCAGAATGCTTTTTTCTTACTGAAGATGTGACCATGTCACCCTGCTGCATGGAGCCCCTTCTCTGCCCCTCGTTACTTTCAAGGCGAGACATGTCCCCCTCACCTCACCAGCCTCATTCAGGCCTCAGACTTACACTCTGCACTGTGCTCCCTCTGGCCACAGGGCCTTTGCACATACCATGCCTCCCTTCTTCCTCTAGCTCTCCTTCTCATGCTTTAGGCCCACCTGAAACATATCTTCCTCAGGCACTGCCTGACCTCCCTTAGGAGGTAAAATCCTCCAGTCCGTGGTCTCATGGTGCCATGCTTTCCTCGCACTTCATCCCAGTTGGGAGGTTCATGTCTCCTTGTCAGATCAGGTGACTGATGAGTGCCTGACTTTTTCATCATCCTGAAAGCCCCAAAGGATAGAGCCCCATGCTATATTTAGACACCCTTCCCACCCCAAAGCCAAGCACAGTGAATCAAAGAATGCATGTATGAATAAATATGAAAAGGATAAATATGAATTGAGGAAGTTCAAAACGGGGAACTAAGGGGTTTTAACCCAGCAAAACCACAGGCAAGAAGAGCACGTGGAGGCAGTCACCACCACCCATCCAGTGGCCCCAAGCTTCTGAGTGGCCCAAATAAGGAGGAAACATGACTGGCCACAGGCTCCACACACACAAAAGATACAAACAGATCAGACTTGCAGGAAAAGCCCAGGTATTCCTAGTGCTGAAACCAAGAAACATGTTCACGACGTAGAGGGGAAAGGCAGAGGGACTCAGAAACAAGATGGAAGGGCCTGGCACGTAGGTTTTAAAACCAGGAAAAAGCTTTCCTCAAAAAATTTACACAGATGCCCAGTATGTGAAACAGATAGAATCAGAACTGTCCTATTTGAAGCTGGAGTGGAGGGGGACATAGAGACCCACCTGCTCCCTTCCTGACCCCTCTCTCTCCTCTCCCCATCTCAGCAGCCACTGAGCTGGAATGGTATGAAAACTGCTGATCACAGCTCTCATGGGGAGATATGTCAGTCAGCTTTGCATCACTATGATCAAAATACCTGACAATAACAACTCAGAGGAGGAAAAGTTGATTTGGGCTTATGGTTTCAGAGGGCTCGGTCCATGTCAGCTGGCTCCAAGGCAGAAACATATCATGGCAAGAGGGTATGACAGAGGAAAGCAGCTCAGCTCATTGCAGCTGTGAAGCAGTGAGAGAGAGGGAGGGAGAGAGAGAGGGAGGGGGAAGGAGTGGGGAAAGGGGCCAGATAAAAGA
The DNA here is from genome assembly GCA_025594165.1 of Tamias sibiricus. NCBI lineage: Eukaryota > Metazoa > Chordata > Mammalia > Rodentia > Sciuridae > Tamias > Tamias sibiricus. The sequence continues at coordinate 39,815,753 of CM046662.1, read as the reverse complement.
TAAACCCTTCCAAGGCACATCCCCAGTGACCTACTTCCTCCAACTAGGTCTCACCTCCCAGTAGTCCATTCAAGTATCAATGAGTTAATCCATCAATTTGGGTTACTCCACTGATCAAATGGATTAATCCACTGACGTGGTCGGAACCCTCATGATCCAATCATTTCCTAAAACTCCACTCTGAACCTTGCTGCACTGGGGACCATGCTTTCAACATAAGCTTTTGGAGACATTCCAGATCTAAACCACAACAGGACACAAGGAGACTTTTCAAAAAGAGCTGGATGTCCCAGAGACTGGGGAGCCTGAGGCAGGAGGATCACAAGTTCAATGCTAGCCTCAGCAATTTAGCGAGGCACTCAACAACCTAGTGAGGCCTTGTCTCAAAATTAAAAAAAAAAAAAAAAATAGAAAAGGGCTGGGGATGTAGCTGGGGATAAAGCACCCCTGGGTTCAATCCTTAGTACCACAGCAACAACAACTCCACCCCCAAAACAAAACAAAACTAAAATATTGGAATGTAAACTTCCTCCCTTGTAAGCTTTGACAAGGGAAGGAGCTGGGATCTGACAGGACTGGGAGGGGTCCCCCACTCCTGTTGCCTTGCCTTTTCCTTCACACGGAGAACAAGACTGGGAGTAAGTTGACTTGCCAATCCCCTTACTTGTCTCCCTCACCAGGCTGGGATCCCTGATAAGCTGCTATCACATTGTTCTAGTACAGGGGTTGCTGCAATGGGCCAAATGTGCCCCTCCTCCTGGTGTTTTAAATAAAGTTTTCTTGAGACACAGGTGCTATGGTTTGGATCTGGAATGTCCCTCAAAGGCCCATGTGCTAAAGGATTGATCCTCAGCTTGGTGCTATTGGGAAGTGATGGAACATTTAAGAAGCAGGGCCTAGAAGAAGTGAGGTCACTGGGGGCGTACACTTGAAGGGATACTGGGACCCCAGACCCTTCCTAGCTGTCTTCTTCCTGTTTGCCATGAGGTGAACAGTCCTCTACATATTCCTTCCATGATGTATTGATGTATTGTGCCACCACGAGCCCAGAGCAAGAGGGCCGAGTGACTGTGAACTGAAACCCCTGAAACCATGAGCTACATTCAACCTTGTTTACCTCAGGTATTTTGTCACAGTGATAACCAGCTGACAAACATAACAGCCACGTCCATTCATTTATCTTTGGCTGCTTTCTGACTACAATGGCACAGTTGAATAGTGACAGAGATCTTATGGGCTCTGGGGTTATACTGACCATCTGGCCCTTTGCAAACAAGTTGCTGACCCTGAGCAAGGGCATACCTGTATCATGGCTTGACACAAAAAAGTGCTCAGAATGGGTCCACTGAATAAACTGATAGCTCTAAGTACTGGGCTCCCCTTCCACAGACACCCCTCTTCCACCTGTTTCCCTTGTTGGACTTCTGTGTCTCATTTCCTTCCAACAGTGAGCTGCATTGCTCTCAGTTATTAAAAATTAAAATAAGTCAATGAATGAAGAAGTAATTGGAAAAGCTGCTGGGCAGGAGCTTAGCTATGCTAGTATCAGCCTAGAAAGTTTTCAAAATACATTCAACCCTCTGCATTTGCAGGCCCTGCGTCTTTGGATTCAACCATCTGTGGATCAATAATATTTGGAAAAAAAATGTGTAATGAACATGCATGGACTTTTTTTCCTTTTCATTATGCCCTAAACAATACAGTATAACAACTATTTACATGACATTAATATTGTATTAGATGTTATAGGTAATCTAGAGATGATTTAAAATATATAGAGGATATGTATGAGTTATATGAGAATAATATGCCATTTTATATAAAGGATTGAAGGATCCATGGAGGTCCTGAAACAAATCCCCTGAGGATATTGAGGGATAATTGTAATTATTACCAACCGTTCCTGAAAGCACACCATGGTTATATATATATATATATATATATATATATATATATATATATATATATATATATATATTTTTTTTTTTTTTTTTTTTTTTTTTTTTGCGGGAGGTACTTGGGATTGAACTCAGGGACACTCACCCACTGAGCCCACATCCCCAGCCCTATTTTGTATTTTATTTAGAGAAAGGGTCTCACTGAGTTGCTTAGCACCTTGCTTTTGCTGAGGCTGGCTTTGAATTCAACAATCCTCCTGTCTCAGCCTCCCGAGCTGCTGGGATTACAGGCGTTTGCCACCGTGCCCAGCTGGTTATGTATTCTTAAATAGCATAATCAGAAAGTCCTCTGAGATAAATGAGATACACATTATACTTCCAAAGGACTGAATGAAGTGTCCTGAGGTGCTGACAGGTGAAGGATCTCTACCAAGATAATAATTTTGATATTTTAATACTTGATCTTCTGCCATTTGCAACAGCAATTCACTAGATTGACCTTTTGGCTTCTAGTGAAGGATAATAAACCATTGAGAGGAAACACTTTCATTAATTACATCAGCTGTGTGCCACTCCCATCATTTTGGCTGTATCTGAACACCACCTGGATTATTATTTGCTTAGTAGTTTCCTTTAACTCCTTTTAAAGCTAAGATTTATTTTAGGAGAAATCTTGATACTACTATCCTTCATGGAAGATGAGTGTGGTAAATAAAAGTAACTCTAAGTATGAACACAAAGCAAATGTATAAGTCCTTTTAAGTCAATTTTAAAGCCAAATTCAAATTCATCAATCTCTATGGAGCTAATCCCTTGCAAAGCTCTGAGCATGCGAGAATAAACAAGCGTGAGAAAGATGTTGAAACTGATAAAAAGCGAGACTTTCTCCTTGTGGTTGTCATAAAGAGCAAGTAGGATTAGGAAGAGATCACTCATGGGGGGCTTGGGCTATGTCTATGCATTATCTAAATCATCTCCCATTTCCCAGGATATGGGAAATGCTAGAATATTTATTACTGTTTTTTCTCAATAAAGGGGTGTTGGGTTCATGCACCCATTTCAGCATTGCTGAAAGTCATGCACCCAGTTACCAAAGCAGGTGGCACCCTCCTCTCTGCCACAGGCACCCTCCATGTGCCTCAGATATCCCTTTGGCACATGGCACCCCAGACATTTCCTCTGACCTGGTGCTGGAGAGGTGGATTGAGAGGAATGCACAAATGTCCTTGGTGCGCCTTTGATTAATAACCAGAGATCTGGGCAGCTGAACTCAGCCACAGTACTGCGACCTCCATGGAGTCCGGAGCCTGGCCCTAGACCCTGAAGCCCATCTCCATGATGCAGAATGTTATTTCTTATGATCTCCTGAGCTTTCTTATAGGTCCTGGTGTAGAAAAAGGAGGAGAGGATTCCCACCTATAGAAAATAGCACGGCTTCCCAAGTCAGGGGGTCCCTGTTGAATCCTGACCCACCACTGTCAACAAGATGAGCAAACACACAGGCCCCGCTGCTACTGAGAGCAGGTGTGGGGAGACTTGGGGAGGTAGAGGGGAGTTCACATATGCACACATGTGGGACTGTCAGCAAGCTGGTGCCCAGAGAGTCACCACTGCTTTGCCCTGCCCGTCTCTCCTGACCCAGCTTTCCTGGGGCTACCCTAACCCCCAACTTAGACCAGATGGGCAGCCATCCCTCCATGAATGGGTAGCTCAATAAGGACTGTGCCAGGAGCCAGGGTAGCAACTTGATGGTGGCTCAGGCCAGGTCACCTGGACCCTGCATTCTCACTCCACGGATTCTGATCCCGAGAAGCAGAGAAAGTCATTTGGGGTACTTTTCCTAACTGGGACACCACCAACAACAACAAGCAGAGAACCTAGACATTTCCAAGGGGTTCTCATTTAGCACTGAGGATTCCAAACTCAAACTCATGGTGGAGTGATGCTGTAAAATGCCTGGGTATATGTCTTAGTGGAGGTGGAGCCCTGCATATCTACATGAGGCAGAGGAAAGAGGCAGTGAAGTCATTTGCATCAGCAACTGGGTACCTAATGCTACAGAACGACGCCCCACGACTCCTCAGCAGCTCGCATGAAGGTGAACAGAAAGAGTAGTTAGCTTGCCAAACCCAAGCACCCAGTTTTACTGAACTTTTATTGAGTTTATTTGTGGGATGCATGACAAGAGGTCTTTCCATTATTAGTAAGAATAAAAGATCATTTTCACAGTCACTTTGGCACACACTAATGTTGTCTCATTAAAAAGAAAGGACGGAAAAGCAACAACAATGGAACCTATATAATACGTCATTAAATACATACAAAACACTAATAAAATATCCCTGATAAACCAAAGTGCATATAGACAGAGAGCACAATGCCCAGGACTTTATTGCACCTTCCACAGTCACACAGATCACTCACACTGCCTCATCAAAGTTGGAAGTTAACAGTCTTGAGGATTAGTATGCAGTTACACACCAATTATTTACATAACAGTAATTAATGCCAGAGGAGGAGGCTCAGCTGCAAGGTCCAGCAGGGATGCATTATTAACAGATGAAGGTGGCTGGGGGGGGCAGGGGTGGGGCTGGTGGGACAGCAGGGTGGGAATGCTACATTGGTCACGGCTAAGGGCCCAGGTGTGTAAGGCCGCGCTGTTGGAGCCCCATTGTGGGGTCTCCATGACAACAGTCAGCGCCGACTGGCCAGGTGGGTATCAGAGTAGGACCCCTTTACTCAGAGATGGATGGAGCGAGTGGCCCGAGTCTCAATGCACATCGCTCAGTGGACAAAGCAAGGCTATCTGGATTTGGAAAACTAACCCTCTGAAAAATGTGGGTAAATTGGACCAGTTCCCCCCAGACCTTCAGAGCCTGCCTCCTGTGTCCCCGCTCTGAGGCTGGAGTTAGCAGCCAATTCTGTTACCTTTCAACTTTAAGGCATTTTCTACATAGTTTTTCTAAGCAAAAAAGCAATAAAAATTGAGGTAATTTTGTAGTTGTTCGCACTGATAGGTGAGGCACATCCATATCACAATCTCTGTGTGTGTGTGTGTTTCTCACTCTCTCAACCCTGTGGGTGGGGTCATATACACACAATGAGAAAAGGCCATCGGAGCAAATGGACAGAGAATGGAAGTGTTGGTGTGTCCTTGAAATCTCACTGAGGGACACATCCCCCTGCCTCCTCCGTATGACCGGACCCCTGAGAGGACAGGGGACAGGGTGAAGGGACGTGTAAGTTGGATGCAAAGGCCGGATGGAAGCAGGCCATAGTTTCACAAGTCAGAAGGACACACTCAGCAAAGGGTGAGCAGCAGCAGCAACAGCAGTGGCAGCTGGGAAGCCCCTGACACCACCAGAAACTTGGGGTCTGGTCACCCAGCATGGCAACACAAAAATGCATGCCCCAGAGACCCCTCTGACCTCGCCTCTATCGTGGGCGGCATTTGAAAGGGGATGGGGCAGCCTTCCCTTTGGACTTCTGACCTGCAGCTTCAGCCTGGAGGGATGTGGACCCATGAGGCCGTCACCATGGCGAAGTGGTCACACTCGAACTTTGGCCTCTGGTCCCTCCAGCACCACGACAGATCTTTGCCCCTTTACAAGCCATCGCCAACCAGGTCCCAGCCCCCCAACAAGAGGCCAGTGCCCTCAGGCCACACCTCCTTGAGGCTGGCCCACGCTTGCTGCCAGGTGGTGCAAGCTCTGGAGAAGGCGAGCACAATGGCCCGGAAGAAAACAGATTCACCCCAGAGAGCACTTAGCAAGAGTCAGGGAAACTTTCCATAGAAAGAGAGGAGGGGAGCCCAAGGCAAGGTCCACAAGGCGCAGGGCATGCACTGGAAGGCAGAGGCAGAGTTATAAACAGGTCGGTTACTTGACGAGATCTTCTGGGTGGGTGAGTCGGGGTCTGGGCGGGACAGCCACTGAACCACATAGCTCTTCTTGGAGGGATCAGAGATGTTCCCTAGAAGGAAGAGAGAGTGGAGCTGCAGCTGCTGGGGCACAGGTGGGGCCCCACCCACCCCAAGCACAGTGGCTCAGCTCCCAGGCATCCAGGAGAGGGGGCAACGGGAGGGTCCCACACCTCTGTTGTACCATTCGAGGCCCTCCCCTAAGATAATCGGACCCACCTCCTGCCTTTCTGTCTGCCAATCATCCTGTGCAGTACCCAATCTCTCACTGTCCCCCCAGGCAGGCCCTGCCACCTCCTGCTTTTCTACCCCATGCACCCTACCAAGTTTCCAGGCTTCTCCACCCATGATTTGAGCTCTTAGCTTGAAAAACGCTAAGACAGAGCAGCACAGTGGCAATGAGGAATCCTGGTGACGCTGTCAGACATGTGTACCTGATCCCTGAAGAATTCCCTCCTCTATAGAAGGGAATCATGGTGAGAGGGATCTAGTCTTGAGCTATTGCTGAGACCCAGAGAGACAACACATGTAAGCCAGGCATCCACATGCAGAAGAACATCTTGTTCTTCTTCTTAAAGAGCAACCCCTATCCATACAGGCACTTCATATGTGACAACCCTGCTCAAATGGACAGCTCCTACTTATATGGTCACCTCTACTAACAATGTATCAGATGCTCCCTACTCATGCAGGCACCCTGTACTCCCATGGGCATACCCTATGTACACAGGCACAGAGCACCCACTGCTGCATGGGCACCAGGCACTTCCCACTCATATGGGTACTGGGCCCCCTATTCACAGATAATCCCTTCTCACACAGCCAGCCCTATTGTATGGGCCCTAGGTACCCCTTACCCACACAGGCCCCCTTGCTGAGTCCTGCTGTGGTAGTAGTCACTGTGAATCTAGAGTCCACAGCCTGACCAACAGAGAGTGCCATGAAAGCAGGGTGGGCTGAGTCAGCTCCACCTCCCTGCCTACCTCAGGGGCTGGCCCAGGAGAAGTGTGAGACGAATGTCAATTTCCTACCAGAGGAAGGTCCCAGCCCTGGTGGGGAGTGCTCAGCTTCTCCTTCAAGTTCATGGATGCTGAGTCCATCCTGTGTCGGAGAAGTGCTGAATTTTCTTGGACCAAGCCCTCACCTCCCTTGCCCTGCGCTGCTGCATGCTGGGGGCCAGCATTGGCAGAAGACTTACGAGGACAGGGGCCAAGCCTGCATATCCTTGCTGTCTCAGGCCGCTCCTCTGGGCAGACACCAAAGCTGTCATCCACAGTTCGACAGAGCACTGGCCGCTCCTGGGTGCCATTGCCGCAGGTTACCGAGCACTGCCGAGGGAAGAGTTGCTGGTAAGGTTCATCTCCCAAGCTGGGCCCTGGGACCGGAAGAGCTGGAGGAGCTCATGCTCCCAAGGCATGTGACCCCTGATACATGGGAGGTGGTGTGAGGCAGGGGGCAGAACATGTCACAGGCTGCCTTGTCCCACCCTCAGGGGCTGCCCAATCTCCTGGGGTTAAAAAAAGAGGATGCACATGTTTGTTTTTCTGAGCTATTTTGAGTTAAAATGTGAGTATTCACTGGCCAGCATAGGGCTCAGCACTTCTGTTTTGCCACACTGGGGTGGTGCAGTCACCGCCAGGTGCAAACTTCTGGCATGCCTCCCTACTCAGACTAGCCCTGACTCAAGTCCTGACCATGAGTGTGGGAAAGGGCTGACTCAGCAGACCTGCATTGCTCTAACCCAGCACATTCCTAAGAAAGGCCTGTTTTCAGGCCTGGCCCTGGTACAGCTCCTGGCAGGTTCTGATGTCAGGGCTTTTGCATGCTTGGGGCCTGAAGGCACAATGTACCTTGTCCAGGTAGTTCACACCAACATTATGATTTATGGCGAACACCTGCTTTCTCTCTGGGTCTGAGATCCATCACTCAGGCACTGTATACCTGCGTAGTTGACCCCCAAGTGAGAAACCTGGACACCCAGGCTCTGGTGGGCAGCCCTGGTTGGCAACCTTCACATGTGTTGACACACATCATTGCTGGAGAAAAAAGTGCATCTCTTGTGACTCCATTGGGTGCGGATACCTGGAAGTTCCCTCTGGACTTTGCTCCTGTGTCTTTTCCCTTTGCTGATTCTGCTCTGTGTCCTTTCACTGTGACCGTAACTGAGGACTGGGACTCCTTCTAGTGGATCTCTGAGCTTAGGGGGTGGTCTTGGGGGTCCCCTGACACACTAGGCTATGATCTGGTTGTTAATGCTCATGTCAGTTTTGGCCTGGCATTGGCTAGTGCTCAGCCCCTACTTGTAGATCTGTCCTTCTATCCCTTCAGTCCATTCTCATGATTCTTTACATCATAAGTCTAGACGTTTCCTTGATGATCTCTTCTCTGACAATCTTGGCTGGCCTTCTTGGCTGGCACCTTCGGCCTCCACTATGAGACTCCAGGGCTCTCTTAAAACACTGGAGCCCAGAGCATCCCATTATATCTTGGAGCCCAGGCTTCCCTCAGTTTCTTGGGACAGATCCCCTTAGCACCCAGGAGCCTCTGCCTGGGCAATAAAGACACAGCCCACTGTGTTTACCAGGAGGGCATTGGCCATGTGGCATCCATTAGTTTCCTGAAACCCAAGAGATGTGGCCCAGGGCAAGAGCTACGTCCAGGCCTACATGCCAGAGTGGAGCACCCTGGCTGATTCAGGTTCATCCAAGCTCAGTTTGGGGACCAAGGGTATGGAGCCAGGGGGACTTCTTACCTGGGACCAAGGTCCAGCCCGCCACCGACCAGGGCAGAGCTCACGATTGCAGGCCCGACGGCTCTCTGGCCGGTTGTCATTGCAGTGCTTGGTGTGCACGGAGCGAGTGGTATTGTCATGAAGTGGCTGGATGCAGCGCACAGGGCGCACCTGCATGCCTGTCCGCCCACAGCTGTGACTGCAAGGCTCCCACTCTCCTGTAACCCACCTGCCAGGGCAGAGTGGCACATGGTCAGTCCCCTTGCAGCCCTGGAGAACCAGCCTGGCCACTCATGGTGCCACTCCTCAGCACCCAGGAGGAAGTGAGGACAAAGGCAGCCTCTTCCCCGCCTCAGGTGACAACTTCTATTCTCATGAAGGTGCCATACCTATAGGCTTGCACAGACAGGGAACTACAGATCCGATAATCTCACGCATGTCCATGGCTGAGGGACCTTCGTGGGGTTGGTGGCCACGAAGGGACCAAGTCTGAGGAGCACTGCCAGCTTTCTGTCCCTTCCCAGGTTCCTGGACCTACCCTCTGACTTCACCTTCTGCTGTCCTCACGAACCCTTCTGTGCCAAACTCAGAAGCAGTGTGGACTCCCTCAGAACCCTGTCCCTGCACACCCCCCACCTGTCTGTTTACCAGACATCTTCCATGATCAGGATCCTGAAAAATGGTAAAGAAATGCAGCCCTGCCAGACCCCAAGGCCTGAAGATTGAAGTCATTGCTTAGGAAACATCTGCCCTAGGCCCTCTAAACCTCAGTTTTCCCACCTGAGCACCACCATTTGTTGTCATTTTATTTTTAGTTGTTGATAGACCTCCATTTTTTATTTATATGTGGTGCTGAGAATCGAACCCAGTGCCTCACACATGCCAGCCAAGAGCGCTACCACTGAGCCCCAGCCCCAGCCCCATTTGTTGTCATTTTTAAGATATGCATTAGTGCTTTGGTTCAGCAAATCTGGATCTGGGGGTGCACCTTTTAACCTGTAGCACCTTAGGTTCCATGAGACATGGTAGGTGAGGAAGCACCCAGACCTTGAGCAATGCCAGGTGTAGAGATCAGAGGTCTAGATCCCACTCTTTCCCACATGGGAGCACCTGTATCCTCTGGTCTCTTCCCCTTGAGAGAGACAGTGGGCTGAGGGACTCCTCCTGGCACTCACACAGGCTGGGAGCACTCCTGTGGGTTACAAGTTCGGCGGATGGCTTTGGGCTTCGCCAGGGCGTTGCAGAAGGCACGGTGCACCATCTTGTGGTCCAGCTTCCTGCGGCAGCCATACTTGGTGAACTGAGACCCTAAAGACAGAGAGCTTGAGGGGGCTTAACAGAGCCTGAGGGGGCTTAGAGGAGTGGGCTCCAATAGCAGTGCCAGCCCTTTCTCTTCCCTACTCTTAAAGTGATGTGGCTAATAGGGCAGGGCACCTGAGCTGGAAGGAAGCCTTGGAGGTGTCCACTCAGCACCCCAGGCCAAGGCAGGGTGACAGGGTAGGGAGAGAGGCCATCTTCTCCCCTTGTCTGCTTCTTCCCTAATCCCTTCCTGGCTTTCTGGGGGTAAAAAGAAGGCTGTTTCCTCTTCCATCACTCAGTCACTTCTTCCTTGACCTAATATGCTTAGGGGCTTTAGTCAGCACTGGGGCACATGGCCTGCAGGACTCCTTCCACCAGTCTTCTACAATAGTTCTTAGTGGGGGTGATTGTTATGGTTTGGATGTGAAGTATCCCCCACAAGCTCCTGTTAATGCAGGAATGCTCAGAGGTAAAATGATTAGATTATGAGAACTATAAATCAGTCCATCCTTGTTTGAGTGGGCTGTCTGGGTGATAACTCTAGGCAGCTGAGGTGTGGCTGGAGGAGGTGGTTCACATCACTGGGGGCAGCCCTGGAAGGATATATCCTCTGTCCCTTCCCCCATCTCTGCTTCACAGCCACCATGAGCTGAGCAACTTTCCTCTGCTGTGGCTCCTCCCTGTGATACGCTGCTTCACCTTGGGCCCAGAGCAATGGAGTCAGCCATCTATGGACTAAGACCTCTGAAACAATGAGCCCTAATAAACTTTTCCTCCTCTAAGTTGTTCTTGTTTGGTGTTTTGGTCACAGTTTCAAAAAGCTAACTGAAACAGTAATATTCTTCACCAGGGCGATGCCTGGGATGTTTTTAGTTGTCACAGCTTGGGGGTAGGTTGCTATTGGCATCAGTGAATAGAGGCTGGGGGTGCTGTTCAACATCCTACAATCCACAGGATGACTACCACAATAGAGAATGAATCCTAAAATACCAATAGTGCTCAGTGTGTGAGAGGCTGCCTACCTAATTGGGGAGTCTGGAGGTGTCTCAGAAAGCCGAAGATGGGGTGGGGCACTGTTTATGGAAAGGTGGTAGAGGGGATGGTGAGAAACCTGTGCAGAATCCCTGAGGGGAGGATTATGGGTCCAGGAAAATCACCTGCTGTGGTTTGGGTGCCCCCACCCCATAGATCCAGGTATTAAAGATTTTATCCCAAGCCTGCAGTGCTATGGGAAGTAGTGGGGCCTTGTGGAAGGAAGGTAAGTCATGGGGGTGGGGCATGCCATTGAAAGGGAGAGTGGAAATCCAGTCTCTTCCTCTCTTTCTCTTGCTTCCAGGCCACCATGTGGTAAGCAGCGTCCTCTACCATGTGTTACTGCCATAATGCACTGCCTCACCAGAGGCCCAAGAGACTACGTATTGAAATCTCCAAAACTGAGCTAAAATAAGCCTTTTACCTTCATAAGTTGATTATCTTGGGTATTTTGATGCAGTAACAGAAAACTGACTAATAATACATCCAAGGCTGGCCTAAGGAGCAAGGGGAGAAACACCAAAGTAGAGGGAGGGGTCAACAAGTTGTCATGACCTCAGAAGCCATAAGGAGAATTTTGATATCCAATCCTCAAGAACAGAGAAAACTACTGAAGGTATTATGACACCAGGAAGGAACATGGTCTGATTACTCCTTTAAAAGGTCAATCTGGGACCTAAAATGGATCCTCAAGGGCCAGTATAAGGATGGTGCTAGGACTACGGGATGGCTGGGAAGACAGGAACAGTAGAAGGGTCCAAGAGACATACAGAGGGGAGAATCAACAGGACATGCTAATGAAATCCAGGTGGGGCATGGAGACGGGGTACGACAGAAGGCTGGGGCACCATCCATCCAGGATGAGGTCCCCCTGATCCTTGGTGAACTTGTCCTTGTCCTTTGGATGTAGGACCCCATGGCATCTCAGTCCAGTCTCATAGTTCACCCAGTCCCCAACTCTGGACAGATCAGGGCTTTTGTCCATCTGTACGCCCTATGTCTCACCCAGCTATGATCTACTTGACATCAAGGGCAGGTAGGACTTTTCTGCAGCTAACCCTGATCCAGGAATCTGAGAGGCTTTTCTGAATGAATAGAGAGAGGAAGGGAGGGGCCTCCTGGGGATATCTCTGCACTGTCCCAGTCTCATTTGTGCCTTGCCCTATTGATGCTACAGTGTGATCCATTTGAGTCAGCCACATGTCAACTTCTTAACAGGCCAATCACATCTCTTCTGCACTGAACCCTAACCCCCAGGCCCTTCTGGATAATTCAGCCCGAAGCCTCAAGCACCTCCTTCTTGGCCACCCAAGGACCCCTTCCAGGCTAGGATAGGCAAAGGTCATTGCCGTGGCCTCCCAGTCTCTAGGAACACTCTTCTCATACCTACTACATGCCAAAACTCACTGCTTCAGGCCCAGTGGTCAACAGAGCACTTGTTGGTTCAGGAAGCCCCTCACCCAGAAGCCTCTCTCCACCCAGGCCAACATCCTCCAGGATCTCTGTTTCTGCTCATGCTGAGCCCCAACCCAGGAATGATTCCTCACCTCTTTATGGTCACTCTCTTATCCTTCATCCCAGGAGCCCTAATAAGAAATCCCTCACCTCCGCCACAGGGCTTGGAGCAGGGAGACCACTTCTTCAGGGCCCACTCATGGCTCACAGAGTCATCTTCAAGGACATTGTTGTCATCAACGTTGAGTGAGTCTTCATGGATCATGTATTTGTATGTCAGTGAGATCCGGGCATCTCCCTCTGGGATAACCTGTGCCCCCCCAAAATGGCCATGAATGTGTCTGTCCCATTGTCCACCCTTCCTCAGCAGCCAGTTTAGGAACATGAGTCTAAGGTAGACTTACAGTGGATTCCAGTTATTCACAGAGGAGTTATGTTCTAGCAAGTCTCTGTGAATACTGAATTCACAAATACTGAGCCATTACCCCAAGGGAAATACAGATAGTCCCCAGCTTATGGATTGACTTATGGTTTTTCAACTTGGTGATGATGCAAAAGTGATACACATTCAGTAGAAACCATACTTTGAATTTTTTGAATTTGGATCTTTTTGTGAGCTCACGATATGGTCCAATTCTTCAATTTTTAATTTGGATCTTTTTGTGAGCTCATGATATGTTCCAATCCTTTTTCATAATGGTAGGCAGGGAGTGAGCCACAGCTCCAGGCAGCCACATGATCACAAGAGGAAACATCTGACACACTATAGTGTATTGTGTTGCTTAGCCAGGACAGATCATAGGTTAAGTGGAATCAATGTATTCTCATCTTATAATATTTTCAACTTAAGATGGGTTTATGGGGATGTGACTCCACTATAAGTCAAAGTCCATCTAGACACATAGGATTAGGATCCTGTGAGGCCCTGGTCTTAACGTTTTTATCAACCAATCAATACATAAACTTGTTTTATGTGTGTTTATGTTAAAAACAACAACATATATTGTTGATTTGTTAACATTGACCTCAAAGCCAGTAGCACTGTAACTCAGGCCTGGACAGAGCATCTCTAACACGTGTCTTTTCTCCATTACACCCTTCCTGAGCTTACAAACAGTACACAGTACTTCAAGAGTAGGCTCAGAGCCATTTTAAACAGCAAAATCATCTTTCCAAAAGCACAAAAATGCAAAAGATGTGACAATAATAGATTGTGAAAAAAAGAGAGAGACATATTTATAATCTGAGAGCTAACACAAGGAGGACAGCAGGCATGAATGAGCACAATGGATGATAGCTGTGAATGTCATTCCGCTAGAGAAACCAAAATCCTTGGAGGGGAGAGTTCTTTAGAAGGCACTGACCTCAGGATTCAGAGCCCTGAGGCCTGGCCCCACATCTATTTCTGGCTCTAACTCAGAGATATGGAGTTGCTCTGAAAGGCCAAATGGACTGTTCAGAGTGTGGCCTGAAGGATGCAGGGAGTCTTGGGGCTGGGCAGCAAGGAGGCAGCAGACCCTGTCCTGCCTCAACTCACCAGCACAGTGATGGATCCGTGGAGGGGGCCCATGGTCTGTAGCGTCTCCCTGCCATCCTCGTCCCTGTATTCCCACTCCACACCCATGGCGATGAAGGATCTGGAATTGGGGTCCAGGTTGTTCTCTTCATTTAAGATGAACTTGCCTGTTTCCACATTCTTGACGGCTGAGAATGGCAAAAGGGAGTCCCCCAACCCACCATGGTCACTTCAGGCAGGGCCCAGGTCCACCATGCTGCTTTGGATGGGAGGTGGGTTCTGGGGAACAGGGTCCCTGTTTTCTCCATGCCACTGATAGCCCAAATTACTTTGGGAGCCATACCCTGACCTTGAGTGATATTGATGACTGGGTTACCTCCACATGGGTTCTTTTGACCAGCCCAGCACCCCTCTGGATCTGCCCCCACTGAAGCCTCATGGGTTCCCATTAGAAGGGGTTCTGCAGCTGTCAAAGTCACCTTCTACAACCTATCAGAGCACTCCATAGCTCTAAGAGGCTGCTAGAGTTTGGATGTTGAATGTCTCCCAGGCTTGGTCCCCAGCATGGCATTATTGGGAGGTCCTCAGATCATTGGGACATGCCCTTGAAAGGTATTATGGGATTCTGGCTGCCCCACCACCCTCTCTGCTCCAATTCAAGACGTTTTTTGCTCCTACATGCACGCCCACTATGATATGCTGCTATCTGTCACTCATTAGAACAGAGTCAATGCATGCGCTTTGCCTCTGAACCTCCCAAATTTGGAGCTAAATAAACCTTTTCTCTTTATAAGTTAGTTGCCTCAGGTATTTTGTTGTAGTAATATGAAACTGACTAACACAGAGGCCTCAAAGGCAGCCTGGCCGAGAGACATCTCTACTGGGTGTGGGTAACTGCTGGACACGAGGACACAGGTATGAGTGGAGGCTGTGGTGGGGTTTCCTGCCAGGGCAGTGAGCATAAGTCCAGATGGAAAGGCAGTGTTCTCCCCACCATCAGTTAACTGAGGTCTTGTCAAGGTCCCACCAGCTCCCTTTGTTCCCCCAAAAAGCCTGGCCCAACTGGGATGGGCTACTTAGACCATGGGGCATCCACAGACCCTCTAGGACAAACCTGGCTGGTCAGAAAGCCCCACACTTTCTCCAGTGTAGAAGGTAGCCATTGGGGAGGGTACTGAATGGTTTTGTTGGGGACTGCAGACAGTGCACAAGTGAGAAAATGACTTCCTATACAAGTCCCCTTTAATTCTGTCTACATTGCTAAGAAAGCCTCAATGTGGGGCTGGTAGGTAGGTCTTTATCTTCTCTCTAGCACCTGCTACCCTTTTCAAAGACAGAGTGGGTCTCAGCCTCAGAAACCAGCAAGAAACAGTGTTGGGACAAAAGTGTCTTTTGTTTAGTAATTGCCCTTAATGTTTATCTTCTATTTAAGGCAAGTCATACTGGTTTTGCATTTAGGATAGCGACTTAAAGTTTCCTCTTAGGATAAATAAGAAAGGGAAAAAAATGAGTGTTAAAAGAGAGTGGCAGCTTTGTCATGCATCAGTGTGGTGCCTGAGTGTGGCAGTGTGGACAACTCTGACTCAATCCAGCCTCCGGGGTACAGGGATGAAGGTGGGACCCAGACTGGAGAAAGGACTTGTCCAGGCCTCCCAGTGGTCTGGGAAACCCTGCTGATTTTGGTCCCGTGATACCCCAGGAGGTAGGGCCTGGCACTTCCTGGGAAGAGAGTGGGGACATATGGGTGAACCCTGGGCATCTTGGGAGATAGTGGGACAGCACCATCTTGCAGGCTGGGGCTGCCATGAAGGAAGAGACCCAGAGTTGGGAGATCATCCAAATTTTTGAGATATACTAGAAATCCCTATTTTAGATAAAAACTCTTAAATTTAAAACTAAAGACCTGAAGATGTATCTCAGTGGTATAGGTAGGGTTAGCATGTAAAGGCCCCAACTCCCTGTAACAAAAATTTTTTTTTAATTAATTGAATGGATGTAAATGCACTGCATGATCCCATATGCTAGCTGACTTTGGTGTCCTCTGATGTCTTGGGGCTGCAGTCACACCTGCCAGCCAGGGTTGCCCCACCTCACATAAGCCAGGTGTCTTAGCCATGGCATCTACCCATTCCAGAAAAGCCAGGTCTTGGAGATGCCAAGTCGTCTGGGCTCTGAGACTCACCCAGATGGTGGCCAGTGGCATCTGCCTCTTGGATGAGTAGGTGTCTGGCCCCAGGAGGGATCTCAAACATCCTGATGTAACCTTTGAGCATGGGAAGACAACACCAGATGAGAGAGGAAGAGGAATCACTCTTGAAGGCAGCTCCATCACGGACTCTCCTGTGGCCTCTGTGTTTCCTGGGCTTGGGCCTCCCACCCAGAGAAGGGCTAACTGGAGAAGTCCTGGGTCTGGTCCAGGCCACAGTCCAGAACCAGTGGATGCTTCTTGTCCAGACTTTCTGCTGATCTTCAAATCCCAAATACCCTCCCAGCCTGCTTCCTCTACAGAAAACTCAGGTGGGAATCCAGCCCTGGGGTAATGCCAGATAGAGCCCCAAGGTAAGAGGGCCCCACAGGTGCTCAGAGGTGCTGTAAACAAGCAGCCTCAGGGGCAGAAAGGTGGGCTCACTCACCTTGCTTTTTGGGTGAACGTGTGAAGGTACCCTTGACCACTTTGCAGTGAGTGTTGTCCCCTCCACACACGCCGCACTTGTCCTCTTGCTTGCTCGAGCCAATCACCCCATCACAGCCTACCTTCTGCAGGGGAAGAGGAAGGCAGAGAACACTTCAGATACCACCTCCATAAGTGGGCCACGTGGGCCCTGGCCTGACCCTGACCCTGACCCTGTACTTGCCAGGGCTGCTGATGTCTGAGCCCTCCATTGCCCGTGGTCTGTGCATCCCTCCTTAACTGTTCCCAAAGCCAGGCTTTGGAGCAAGACAGACCCTGTGTGGCTGTGGGTGAACTCCTTGCCCAAGCTGTGCCTCAGTTCATGCAAGTGGAAAGTGGAACCTGCAGAATTCTGTCCCACAGCCCAACACTGTCCTGGCACAGCACAACTGGCCTCCAGTGAGTGCTTGCGTCCTTGTGGACACAGATGGAAGGCCTCACCTTGGCCTTCTATGTGCCCTTTCTCCAGAATATCCTTGCAGCTCATCTCCCAGAGGCAGCCCCTCGGGGAATCCCACCCAAAACTTTGGCCTGGATGTCCTGCCTTTCCTTTGTTCAGGAGGAATGAAATCTCCTCTTCAGTCTGACTTTAAGTGTATAGGCAGGAAGTGGCAAGAGTTGGTTGGGACATTTTTGCCTTCATTCTCTCAATGAATCCTTTCAATACTATCACTCCAGGAAATAAATTATTCTGCACAGAGTAGGGATGTTCCTTTGCCTAGGGATTACACAAAGGGATAAGGGAATAGGAAAGATAGTAGAATGAATCTGACATAAATTTCCTATGACAATAACAATATTCAGGTTCTTTTATTGCTATAGCCCTTCAGCACTCCATTCCTGGACCGAAGATGCTTATTGGAGAGACCTGTCTCCCTCCACCTTTGGAGAGACTTCTTTTCCCTTTGCTCTTAATTTCTCAATCCTTTCCTCTTCTTGGTTTTCTCTCGTCCTTTTTTCCTTCCTTCCAACCCCCCTCCCCCCACTCTATCTTTACATGCTGAGGATTAAACCCAGGGCCTTGCTAGCCAAGTGTTCTACCACTGAGCTATATCTCCAGCTGCTCTTTAATTTCTGACTTTTGTCTTACAAGAACCTTTGAGGGCAGGGGCTCAAGACCATGAAAGTGCTACAGAGCAGAGCTCCACATAGCATTTTTGAATGTGCAGATAGAAATTCATGATCTTTGTTTTTATTGATCTGTATTTTTCTACTTATTTATTTATTTATTTATTTTGGTACTGGGGATTGAACTCAGGGGCACTTGACCACTGGGCCACATCCCCAGCCCTTTTTCGTATTTTATTTAGAGACAGGGTCTCACTGAGTTGCTAAGTGCCTCGCCATTGCTGAGGCTGGCTTTGAACTCACGATCCTCCTGTCTCAGCCTCCCCAAAGTGCTGGGATTACAGGCGTGCGCCACCGCGCCCGGCTCTACTTATTTATTTTATTTGTTCTTTTTAGTTATATATGACAATAGAGTCCAGTTTGATATAATTATACAAGCATAAGCATAAAATATATGTTATTCTAATTAGGGCCCAAGTCTTGTGAATGTGCATGATGGTGAGATTCACTGTGGTGTATTCGTATATGTACATAGGAAAGTTATGTCAGATTCATTCTATTGTCTTTCCTATTCCCTTATTTCTTTGAGTAATCCAATGAACTTCTTCTATCCCCCCCCCCCTATTGTGGATTAGCATCCACATATCAGAGAAGACATCTGAATTTTGTTTTTTGGGGATTGGCTTGAAATAAGCCACTTAACATGATAAGTCTCCAGATCCATCCATTTACTGGCAAATGTCATTAAGTCATTCTTTATGACTTATATATTACATTGTGTATATGTACCACATTTTCTTTATCCATTAATCTGTTGAAGGGCACCTGGGTTTGTTCCATAGCTTAGCTATTGTGAATTGAGCTGCTATAAGCATTGATGTGGCTGTGTCACTGTAGTATGCAAATTTTAAATCTTTTGGATATATACTGAGGAATGGGATAACTCCTTGAGGAGTGGAATCTGTATTTCAATAATCTGTATTTTATAAGCTCTGACTCATTTTTTGAAGTGAGCAGAATGCAAAACAATAAAGAGGAACATACTCATGCTTATTTAAATGGTTCCCAAGAAAACAATTTTACCAAACGGAGGTAATAAATGGGGACTGAAAAAAGCACTGCTCTTTTTGGGGGATGGGTGGGTGTGGGTGCTGGGGATTGAACCCAGGAGTGCTTAACCACTAAGCAACATCCCCAACCCCTTTTATATTTTATTTAGAGACAGGGTTTATTTAGAGACAGTGTCAGGGATGTCTCTGAAGTCCCACATAATAGAAGCAAGCCCATGTGAGGCCATTTGCCTTAGTTCTGAGTATCAACTCTGATTTAACAGCTCTCCATTGATTCATACGCTCTTTCTATAAAGACTTGGGGCTTGTTTAAGCCAAAGATGCTAAGTGTAAATTGAACTGGTTGGAAAAGAAGAGGCTATCCAGACAGTGACGAAAATGAAGCCACATGCTGTGTTTCAAAACAGCTGCTCTGAGATTTTGTTCTGAGTGTCAGAGAAAAAGGAAAATGGAGTAAAAGAAATACTTCATCCAGAAAAACTTTAGGAAAGTGATTTGTCAGCATTTCCCCTCAATTCTAAGACACTTTTTCCCCCTCATCTTATTTGTGAAATCAGGATGTCTAATTAAAAGTCAAAAGGACCTTGTCTGCCACCTAGACATGGCGGTTTTGGTCTGGACAACTGCCATGCTATGGTTTGGATGTGGCTTGAGTGTGTTCCCCAGAAATTCATGTGCAGGAAGCTTGCCCCAATGTGGCAGTATTGTGGCTGTGGTTCCTTTAAGAGGTGGGGCCTAGTGGAAGGTAGTCAGGCCATGGGAGCTTTGCCCTTGGAAGAGATTAATGCTGGTCTTGCAGAATGAGTTAGTTCTCCTGAGAGCAGGTTGTGAGTCAGGCCACTTCATGTGGTTGCCCTCTTCTGCCCTTGGTGGTTTTCCTTTATGCTTCTCTTTAATGTTGTGACCCAGCCAAGGGGAGCCTCATCAGAGTCCAAATTTTTACCAGTGGGACTGCCCCATCTTGGATTTTCATCCTCTAAAACTGTGAACTAAATAAACCTTTTTCCCTTATACATTATCCACCCTCTACTATTTTGTTATTGCAACAGAAAACAGATGAAGACATGCTGGTTTGAAGATGCTGGTTTGGTTCATCTCAGGTGGTCCAACTCATCCATCAATGCCCAGGCAAGAACTGTCTCTGGCTAGTGAACCAATTATCTTTGGCAAGTACCCCAGGGTTCTGTACCTGAACTAAGGGGTGTAGTGATACTAATACTTTAATCACATAGAAAAACCCATGAAGCCTGGCTCCTTCTATTAGCCTAGAATCTCATTTAGATTCTAAAGAGGATAATGGGGCCAATGACAGCTCAGGTAAGGGCTGGCCACATGGCCACATGACCACATGCTGCTGCTCACCATCACCAGTGATCAGAGGAGGCTGACAGTTTAGGTTCTGCTTCAGTTCGAGCAGCTGACAGTGATGGTGGGGTACCATGGCAAGGGAAGGGGTGCATAGCTAATGAGGCATGGATTTTCTCCCTTCCTGTCATGCAGTCCTATCAGTGGGTTACTAGAGTCAGCAAACAGGCAAGCTTATTTCAATTTCTCCCTTTTGATAACTGTTTTTAGATGACATGTTTGATAGCATGTTATTACTTTAGCAAGGCAGTGGATTGTGCCCTGCTGAAAATCAAGTCACCCTATTGGCCTCATGTAATGCTTGATTCTCTTTCAATTCTCTGTTCTGTGTACGTGTGTTCGTGTGTGTGCACATCTTTTTTTAAAAATAATTTAAACTTATTTTCTATGTATTTGTTTTTTATGTGGTGCTGAGGATCGAACTCAGTGACTCACCTGTGCCAGGCTCTACCACTAAGCTACCAACCCCAACCCATGTGCACGTCTTCTTTCTTCTGCAAAATCTTTGCTTTCTTTGCTTGTAATCTTCCTGAGTCATTGTATTTTTATATTCTCTGATGGACAGCATCCACTTGGATGTGTGTGTGTGTGTGTGTGTGTGTATGTGTATTTTTCTATTAGATTTTTCTAAAAGAGAATTTCACATTTGCATGTATTTTCAGGACTGATATATTTCATCTTATTACTTCCTTTCTGTCTCTTAGCAACCTGATTTTATCTGTCAAAATCATCATTAATAAATAAAACATTTAATCTATTCTTCTTTTTTTAAAATATTTATTTATTTACTTTAGTTGTACACAATGCAATGCATTTATGTTTACGTGGTGCTGAGGATCGAACCCGGGCCACGCACGTGCGAGGCGA
This sequence comes from Tamias sibiricus, assembly GCA_025594165.1. Classification (NCBI taxonomy): domain Eukaryota; kingdom Metazoa; phylum Chordata; class Mammalia; order Rodentia; family Sciuridae; genus Tamias; species Tamias sibiricus. Next base: position 39,794,862 of record CM046662.1, on the reverse strand, counting down.
GCGCTCTGCCGCTGAGCCACAATCCCAGCCCCTAATCTATTCTTCTTTATACATATTAGGAGTGAAGTTATAGCCATGCCCAATAAGGTATCGATCAGTGTTCTGACCTCTCCCAGTTAAGTTAGCAATCTTATTCACAGCTGCTATGTTAAGCTATTTTTACTACTAGTGTTCCCCATGTTTATTGTCTATATTAATTATATGTTTACTTTTAAATTTTGGGGTTTTTTTTTGCCATATCTTATGATGTTTAACATCTTAACAATCTTCCTTGCTGGGCACCAGCCAATCCCCGGATAAACCAAAGGGCTTAGCTGGGAATACATTTTTCATATGCAAACCAACCAGTCCTCAAGTCTCCACCCTAATTGTCCCCTTTATCTGACTTTCTCACAGTAAGCCAATATTTCCTCTGGTCTAAGTCATCCTCAGGTCAGATACCAGACAACTAGAGACCACCCCTATACCTCCCAGCCTATGGGAATTATTCAAGGAAACCAATCCTAAGCTGTTTGCTTTGCTTTGCCTTTTCCCAAGAAAAGATCTCTGGCTTTTGCTTCTGCCTCCTGGCATGCCATGCTCTTCTCTAGGGAAATATAAGTAATAAATTCTCCCAATGGCACTGGCCTCTCCATCTTGTCATTCAGATCTTCCATAAATTAAAGCCTTGTGGCTACAAGGGAGAACCAGCCTGTGTTAGTCTCTCAGTGTTTCGTTTCACCATCCCTGAGCTGGCTGTGTGGCTCAGCATCCCTGCAATTCTCTTCCTGGTCTCCTCCTGGTCTCTGCTACCTGTGGTCCCTCTGAAACTATATGAATGGAAAGCAGCCCTTGAACAAGCTCCCAGATGCTCTGTGCCCACCTTTTTGTTCCTCCAGCCCTTCTCCACGGCTGCCTGCAGAATCTGTCAGCCTCCCTGCCAGACAACCCTGAGGATGCTGCTGCCATTTCTCAGGAAGTGCCAGCCTCCATGACAACCCCTATCAGTCCTGTCTACTTGAACTCCAGCAGAAGCTTCCAGCTATTTCCAGGGATGTCTGGCAGGGCAAGTCTGTGTTCATGTTACTGCCACATGCTGAGGTTACCCATGGTTGTTTTTTATGACAGTGTAGGATAGAAGCCAAGGATGTATAGATGGTCACCAATTTACAATGGTTTGGCTAATTTTTCAGCTTTACGGTGGTGTGAAAGCTGTATGTATTCAATAGGAGCTGTACTTCACATTTTGAATTTTGATCTTTTCCTGGGCTAACAATGGGGATATGACACTTTCTCAGGATGTTGGACAGTGGCAGCAAGTTGTAGCTCTCAGTCAGTCACATGATCACAAGTAGAAAATAACTGATACTCTACAGTGTCCTGTGTTGCTAAGGGCTGATGTTCAGGTAGATCCAATGCATTCTTGACTATGACATTTTTCAACTCACAGTGGGTTATTAGGAAGTAACTCCATCATATGTCAAGAAACAACTGTTTCTGCAAAGCACCAAACCAATGAGACCCATGGTGGGTATCCTGATCCAAGGCTATCCAGTACTCCATGGACATCAGGGGTAGGCTATGCTTTACAAAGGGTCAACTGTGGATTTTGTGCATTGAAATCACCTGGAAGCTCATAAAAATTCAGGTTCCCAGGCTATCCCCCTTGACCTCAGGAATTAGAGTATCTTGGGTGGCATTTCCAAGCTCCCCAGATAAATGCATGACATACTCAAGGTTGAGACCTCCCCAAAAGAAGGAAAGGGAAAACATATTTGCTCAGTGCTTTCCTTGGTCTGCAGCACTGTTTCCTACAGTTTATTAATCTTCTCAAGAAGTAGAAGCTGGTACCTAGGAGGCTGAGACCCCGAACTGTGGCCGTCCAGTGCTGGCCTCATGGCACTCACCCTGCAGTCCCCACGCACACAGAGGCTGAAGGCGTCCTTGTAGGAGCAGCGTGTCCCGTCATGCACCATGCGTTTCATGGATACCACCTCCCCAGTCTCCTTGGACTCGCAGTAGAGGTGGCATCTCTCCTTGGCTGGAAGGGAAGCAGCAAGGGGTTGGTGCAAGTAAAGGGACAGTGCAAGAAGAAACTCCCATGAGGGTGTTCTTAGGATATTCATCTGCCCCTCCACAGCCTCCAAGGTGGACACAGAGGGAAAGGATCAGGTGATGGCAACCTCCTTCCTATTTCTATGTCTTCTGAGCCTTTGACCCTGCTTCAGCTGGACTTAGAAAGAGCTTTTTTCCCAATGGGGCCAGCTAGGTTGTTGGTATAGCTTAGATCTCACATGCCCAAGGCCCCACCCAGAGATTTCCGACTCTGCAGCTGCAAATGGCTGCTTATTGAGTTTCCATCTAAAGAGCCAAACACAAGCAGCCCCTTTTTGATTCAGTCTGAGATCCCTGGAAACTTCCTTGCTCAGCATTTGTTCAGAAAAAATAAAACTCTAGGTCACCAGGCTGTCTCTTTCTGAGAGGGGGACACTACCTTCACTGCCCTCCTTCAACCTCCCTCAGACACAGGTGGAGCACACAGCAGGTCCTCTGCTCATGCTCCACACATGAAGCATTGACTCCAAGTGAAAGATCAGGCTCATACCCCAGCCTTTCAATACTTGGAAGGAAAAGAAATTAAAATTTTGTCACAGATGGAAGAGGGACTCAAATATAATACAGTGGAACCTCCACATCTGAGGGTTCCATATCTGTAGTTTCAAACTACCACCAATCAAAAATATTTGAAAAAGAATTTTAGTTTGATCTGAACATAAACAGTCTTTTTTTTCCTTTGTCATTATTCCCTAAACAATAGAGTATAACAACTAGTTACATTATAAATAACCTAGAAATAATTAAAATTATATAGGAGAATGTGTGTAGTTTATATACAAATATGATGCCATTTTATGATGGATTTAAGTATCCATTGATTTTAGTACGCTGGGGTGGGGGTGGGGGTCCTGGAACCAATCCCCGATGAGTACCAAGCTGTATGAGCACTCCCAAGCTTGAAGCTGTGAGACTGTTCAGTTCCATGAGACAACAAATGCCTTTTAATGTTTAAACCAGTTTGAGTCACACTTTCTGACACTTACAACCAGTAGTTCTAATTAGAGAAGGTCAGAGGCCAATTGCTTGGCAAGGTCAGTCCTCCACCCCCATCCCTTAACCTTTCTAATCCTGCAACTCCAGCCTCATCCACCAGATGGTAACTGCAGGAGCCTCCTCTGAGGCTTCAGGCCCTCAGCCTTTCCTTAGCATTCTTGGCCATACCCAATATTCTGGCTTCTCCAAGACTGCAGTCCAGACATGAAGCCTGAGCCCTACCCCAGGAGTGGACACCCGACAGCCAAGCCAGCGAGGGGTGGGCTTTGCTGCCAGTCCAAGTGTCACCACCATACTCTTGCCCCATATATTACCAGAGGCACAGGACAAAGCAAGGCCCTGTCTGTCTGCCCTCTCTAGGGCTTGTGTGTTGACCCTCAATGCCATCCTCCTGTGAGGGGCTCACCATCCCGGTGTTCGTGGGGCAGCCAGTGGTGCTGGCCATCTCCGTGCTCAAAGTACAGGTCCCACTGCCGGCACTGCTCCTCACGGAAGTCAGCCAGGGAGTCAGGGCAGTCTTGGGTGCTGCAGAGCTGAAAGTCATAGGCTAGGCCCGAGCAGGTACGTCCCCCATTGGCTGGGCTGGAGGAGAAAGCATAATTCCAGCTGCTTGGTGCCATCAGAAAGAGGTGGGAGTTTTAGGAAACTCCCTTGGGTGGGATGGGAGTTTTAGGAAGATCCTTAAGCTTCAGGTATTGGAGGTACAGCTCTGCTTTGTGAAGGGACCTGGCTCTGCCATGTCCAGGCTGTAGGACCAGGCAATCCCAGCTAACCAGGTCTCAGAGAATCAAGAAGGAGCCTGGTAATATCCCTTCTTCTGGAGTTCCCTTGGGAAGACAGCATCTTCCCTGTGCCCCACCCCCACCCCCACACATGCAGTATGATGTGAGGCCTCGGATTGAAAACAAACATGGAGTTGTGATGGGAGTGTTTGGATTCTGCCTTCCACATAGGACTATAAGCCCCAGGATGGCATTGGAATTGGTTGATTGTCTTTTACAGCTGAGCTTTTGGCTCACAGGGTTGTCCTGACATGCAATGGAGAAATCCCAGAGTGATTCTGAAATAGGAGAATCCCACATGCTTAAGTTCTTAACAAACTTGTGGAATGTGACAGACACTTCATCATGGCTGCTTTTTCTCCACCTTAGGGAATTTGGGCTGTCCTTCTGTAACTTTCTTGCTTCGCAGAGGATAGGACCAATCCACCAACTGTCTCTGGGGGTTCTAACTCCCCAGCTTGTAAATCTCTTCCTGAGGCAAGTGTGAACATCCTTAGGGGGGATGTGAGGAGGGGCCTGCCTCTGCTGTTAGCCTGGATGGCAGCCTGAGCTCATGGGCAGGAGGGTGGTCAGAAGGGGAGGAGGGGGGCATTCCATGAACAGCTGAGACAGACAAACACAGGTGTTTCTGAAATAATGGTTGTACCTCTACTGAACCGGAAAGCACAGGTCCCTTCCTCTACCCCTGCCTGGGATAGACTTGGCCACACCCTCTACCCCACATATGCAAGTGCTGACCCCCCTTTGGTTCCCCGGAGGCCAGTTCAGGGCCTGGCCAGAGACAGTGTAGCAGTCAAAGAGAATATGGGAAATTCGGCAGAGGTCCGAGCCCAGATGGTCTGGATGCGCCCAGAAACCTGCCCACCAGATTGTATCTGGCCCAATTTGGAAGTTGGAAGCCTGTTTATGTTTTTATATGAAAAACCAAATTTTCAATATTTTCAGGTAAATTAAAATCATTGAAACACTGGACAGACCAAAAGAAGAAAGACAAAAGCCTACTGGGTGTCCAAGCAGACTCAGAGCCGGCAGGGTGAGGCCCCTTGCTGGTCATGTGGAAGATCTGAGTGTTGTCAATGTTTGTGGAAGACTCTCCCTCCATGCAAGGCCTAGGTGGAGTTATTGACTGTGCACTCACAGCCCTCCTTCTCCCTCTATGAGGATATTTCACAGGAAGAGTTCAGGCAAAGAGTTCAGGTAAGGAGGGGAAGCAATAATTCAGAGGTGCAAGGGACTGAATAGAAGGTGGCTGTAAGCCAAGGAGGGAGCATGGATCAGAGAGGTATTCACAGGTGGGGTGGGAGGTAATGGAAGGGGCCTCGGACAGCACAGGGGGTGAGGAAGGGCGAAGGGGAGTGTGGTTGATGGTAGGGAGTCTGGCTTGCACCAGGCAGCCTCTGAAGGCTGTCCTTTCCCTGGGCACCTGGGTATGAATGGCAAGTCTTAACCCTGCCTCTTGCCTGATTTCAAATAGTTGCTCAGCTAAGGAAGCCCCTGCCCAGACTACCAGCATTCTAAAGGTATGAGAGAGCTCCCCTCTATGGAGATCCCCTATCTCTCCCCACCTCTGTCCCATCTTCTCTCCTCCATGAATCACAAAAGACAGGAAGCCTGTGTTCAAAGTGGATTACAGGTCAGGAGGTGTGTTGCCCTAGGCCAGCAGGTCAGGCCAGGTGGGTTGTGAGAAGGGGAATGAGCCCTCCCTCCTCTGAGTGTCAGCTCCCTCCCAGGTAGTGGGAGGAGGCTGCCAGGAAAGCTTGCTTTTGCACTCCCTCCAGAACTGGCAGACAGCAGCCATCGGAGCCCTGTAGAATAGAGCTAGCTATCGAGGGGTTTCACAGCTGCCACTTAGGAAGGCTGGGGGAATGTTGGGGCCAACTCACTGTGGGTTGTCACACTGGCGAGTCCTGAACTTCACACCAGTACCACAGGTGCGAGAGCAGGAGCCAAATGGAGTCCAGGCACCCCAGTTGCCGTCCCGTTTGAGGATGTCAGGTGTCAGCCAGATGCAGTGTCCTTTAAAGCAATGCTGAAAGACAGAAAGCTACTCCCTTGGCCCACCACTCACACCAGAGCAGTTCAGATACTCACACTCTCCTCAGTCTATAACATCTGCCCAGGGCCTGCTCCTGGGGGCACAGGGGATCTGACCCACAGGGGATCAGAGCCCTGAAAGCTCTGAGCATTCCAGGAAGACAGGCCTCACTCCAAGGGTGGCAATAAGATGCATAGAGAGGTGCTGGCTGCCTCCAGTCCCACTCGCTGCCTGCTGCCCTGGTCTCCCACCATCCCCCAGTGCCATGTCCAGCCCACCCTTCCGCTCAGCCAGAACCTGCTCCACACTGTGTCCCCAGGATAGATGCCTCCTGTGTGTCTATGTGAACATACAATAGGCATATCCAACCAATGATTCCAGACACAAGTAAGATCTACTTAAGGGGGAAAAAAGATCAAAGCACAACACTGGCATATAGGAAACATAATTCCACAACTTAAATCTAAATCACATTGATCTCAGTCGTCTAAGGGGGAGAAAGCTTACACAATCTAGGGAGCCCACTTTAAGAAGATTGTAAAATTGTAAATACTAAATTAAGTATATAGTGGATTGTTGATTTAGAATCCCCCAATCTAAAAATTTTCAAACACAGTTGTCACAAACAACCTGAAACGGAGAACAGTGATTTTTAAAAATTGACAATTTCTCTTGTGATTATGAGTGCACACTTTAAACTTCTCTTTATTATGACAACAATTCTGTGATATTGTTTTTCATATAGATAATAGAGAATGTGGTGGTCATTCCTCAGCAAACTTTCTGCAAAGGACCAGATAGTGACGATTTTGAACTTCGCAGGCTATGTGATTTCTCCTGCAGCTACTTAAACTCTGCCATCGGAGCCTGAGAGCAGTTGAGCGTTCAACATATTGATGAATTAACATGGCTGTGTTCCAATAAAACTTAATTTATAAGACAGGAAGCAAATGGAAGCATCTGGAAAGGAGGTGTAAAAAGGTTCGTGAATGCTCTACCCAGTAAAACAACCATTTAATTGATGGAAATTACTAAATACAAAACAAAAACAATTTAAAATCTCTGGTGGTCTGAGGGCAATACAACAAATAGAAAAATATTTATTCAAGAAAGTCTACTGAAACTTGGTATCTGATCCACAACTCTCTTGTATTCCTTACTACCTCAGTGTGAAATAAGTTTTTCTATCAAGAAGATGAGATTTCCATGGCCCTAGTCCATGGCTATATATTTAAACTGAGAGGCAATCCACTGGCATCTCCCTTTCCTCTCAGCTCTGTGTTGCAGCCAAGAGGACTGAGGATCTCTTCCCACATTCAACCCCTACTCTTTCAACAGAAGTTCTGTCCCAGTTACAGTAGGTTAAGAATACTGCATCTAATGTCTTCTTTCCCCACCTGTTTATATGGCAGAGATTCCATGATGAATGTGGCAAGCTAAGAAGACTAGGGTGCACCATTCTCATCTAGTGCCTGTTTGTAGGTCAGGAAAGTCATTCTGAGAGGAGGAGGTCATGGCCCTACCCCTACCAGGATACAGTGGTACAATAGTCTGCCCAGAGGAAGAGGTAGAAGAGAGAGCTCCATAGCTCTCCCCACAGGAACTGACTTCATCTGAAATAAGCATTAAGAACTTCATGCCTAAGGGCATTGTCAAAAATAATAGAGATCTTGACAGTGAGCATTTAAGAACAGGGCAATATTTCCACGATTCTAGTAGCAGTAAGCCAAATGATAAACCAAGTAGAAGTTTAAAAGAAAGAACCAGAGACAAATACAACTAAGAGTCCTTCTGAGGTCTGAGTAGTCTTCAAATATTGGTGCCACTCTGTTGCTGTGAAGGGTCCAGAATTTAATTGAATCAGACTGCAGAGTAAGTTATATCTTATGTGGTAGGATGTAGCACAGTGGTAAAGCACTTGTCTTAGAATGCTTGAGGCATTCGCTAGCACCACAAAACAAAAACAAAACAGTGCATCAGTCAGTTAGCAGTTAGTGAAGGTTAATAGTTGTGTGTGATATCAATAAAGACAAAAATAACCAGAAGTTTACTGGAGAGATCAGGGAAAGAGACAGTCAGATAGAGCCTGGCTAATATCACTGTGAGGAGAGAATGGGGCTTAGAGTGACTATACGTATGCTCAAGATTGTGACATCCAAGGAGTGATTATCAGTAGCTGCACACTGTAAAGGAAATAAATAGCTCAGTTAAGTCACTAAAACAAACAAACAACAGTGACAAGAAGAACTGGGACATAAATATCCATATTTCTTCCAATGTATTATCTAAAATGACCCATTTTCAACAAAAATTCAGGAAAAGAAAAAGAAAAGTGTGACCCTTACACAGGAGATGTGACAGAACCTGCCTTTGAGGAGCCCCAGATGTTGGACTTAGCAAACATGAGCTTAAGGCAGCTATTATAAATATTTTTAAAGAATAAAAGGAAACCATATCTAAAGAACTAAAGGAGGGTAAGGATTTGTATCAAGGAGAAATAGGAGCGAAAAGAGAAGTGATCTCCATTGATGATGGTGAAAATATCTTACTTTGGCAAAATTTATGAAAACATATAACCAGGGTAGTACATTGCTAGGCCCCTTCCAGGGCTTTGGAAGGAGCTGATGCAAGTGAAGGGCCCCAAAACTTAAGCATCATAAGCTTCATGGCAAATGCACCTCTGCACCTCTCTCAAAACCTTTTGCTGTTTTCCTACTACGATAGATGAAACTAGTGTTTTGGCTGTTATTTAAAGGCCCATGTAGGAATGACCTCTACTTCCTCCCCCAGCTTCATCTCCCACCACCATGTCAGCACTTGGGCTGACAAGCAGGGAGGAGGTACTAGGTAAGGGAGCACGATGGACTGAATGCTTGTGCTCGCCCTGACCCCAGCCCAAATTCATGTGTTGAAGCCCTAATCTTCAATGTGATGGTGTAGGGAGGTGGAGCCCTGGGGACATAATTAAGTCATGGCCCTTATAAATGGGACTAGTGTCCTTATAAAAAGAGATAGAGATGCTCTCTCACCACCATGTGAGCATATGAGAAAATGGAAATCTGAAAGCTGAAAAGTGGAGCATACTGGTACCCAGACTGACCTTGGACTTCCCAACTTCCAGAACTGTGAGGAATAATTTTCTGTTGTTTAATTCCTTGAGTCTATGGTATTTTTATAGTCCAAGATGACTAAGACAGGGAGTGAGCCATCTGTCCTGGCACATCTGATTTTACATCTGTGAAGGCTGACTGGGGCAGACTCCAAGTCACTGATGGCCACTAAAACCAGGGACCGGGAGGTTGGAAAAGGTCACACAGTGGCCCCTTTCTTGATTGGGTAAATTGGTCCTTAGCCTGGAAATTAGGAGCTAGGCATGGCCACTTAGGCCACGCCCAGTGCCAGGTCCTTGTCCTTGGCCACCCTGGACCTGCATGTGTAGAGGCAATACATGGACATTGTAGGTACTGAGGTATGGATGAGGCTGTAGCCCCCAAGGGTGCATGTTTTGGAGACCTGGTGCATAGTACAGCACTGTTGAGGTGGTGGACTTTTAGGAGAAAGAGCCATGTGAGAGAGGTCACTGAGGTCACTGCCCTTGGAAGGGAACAAGGCAGCTCACTAGGAACCCTTGAACTATTGGAAAAGTGAATTGTTATAAGAAAGAACCCAACCCCTGAATTGCTCTCTGGCTTTCTGTTTTGAGATTTGAGCTCTCCATCTTGCACACATTAGTGACACTATCTACCATGAGGTCCTCATTAATGCAGGCACTCTGTCCTTGAACCTCCAGAAATGTGAGCTAAATAAACCTCTTTTCTTTATAAAGTTGTCCTGCTTCCAGTACTCAGTATAGTAACAAAAACAACAACAAAAGACTGATACAATAGGAAACAGAAAAACAAAGCAAAGTAGAAAGATAGGAAAAATCACCCTTAAAACTACCATCTGGAAGTCACCCCTCTAATATGTTGGTTTATTTTCTCCTGGACAACTCTTAGCATTTAAAAGTGTCATTACTCTGAATGAACAATGTCATATTCTCATCTCTCAAATATGGTCACAAGAGAAACATGCTTAATGGTATTAAAATGCTTTATAAGCATATGGTTAAATTCCTAAACTATGGTTTAGATCTGGAAAAATCTGACTAAAACTGTCCAACCAGGAATGAACAGTGAATGAGCTGTGATGCTAAAGTGTGGAGGAGGTGGCTCAGTTGTAGGTCCTGCTGCTTCTCTCTGGGTTACCTCCATGTATAGAATTTCAATACAGTTAAGTTTTCTCTCTTAAAAATAGTGGATACTCAGAATTGTGAGTAAGTGGGAATATAAATGAGGTGATGGAGGCCAAGAGGGGTGAACTATATTTGGGATGACCCAATGGAGTATGGAAAAGGAGGCTGCTAGTCCAAGGCTGGCTGTGTCCAGAGCCTGAGCTCTGTGTAACCCCCTGCCAGGGATCTGGGGGATGAAGAGAGTCACCTGAGCTTGGCAAAGCCCTGGTCACTGAGAGAGTTTCATCTGGTGACCTGCTGTTTCTCCAGCCTGGCCAAACTTTCCCTTGTTCCTTTCTTTCCCTTTTCTCTTTGGCCCTTTGGATTTCCTTAGAGGAAAGGGAAGATAAGGAATGGGCTGAATGTCCATCGTCCATAAAGTGGAAACTTGATCCCCAATGCTAAGGTTTTGGGAGGTCGGACTTTAAGGTCCATAAAGTGGAAACTTGATCCCCAGTGCAAAGGTTTTGGAAGGTCGGACTTTAAGAGGGGTCATGAGAGCTGTGCTGGAAGAAATCTACCTCAAGGTGAATCAGGCTTCGAGTCTCACCCATATGTGATTTGGATGAGACTTTGAACTTGGACTTTTGAGTTGATTCTGGAATTAGTTAAAACTTTGAGGCTATTGGGATAGAATAAATGTATTTTACATGGAGAAGTGGGGGGGGGGGTCAGGAAAAGAATGCTATGGTTTGAATGTGTCCCCCAAAGTTCATGTTTGGAAACCTCAATCCCAGTGCAACAGTGTTGAGAGATGGAACCCTAAAGAAGTGATTAGGTCATGAGGGCTGAGCCTTTGTGAATGAGTTAATGTTTTATCTTGGGAATGGGTCCCTTATAATAGGACAAGTTAAGGCCCCCCTTGCCTCTCTTGCCTTCTCACCTTCCACCATGGGACAATGTAGCAAAAAGGCCTTCGCCAGATGATGGTACCTTGATCTTGGATTTACCTGGACTTACCAGTCTCCAGAAGTGTAACCCAATAAATTACTGTTCTTTAGAAATGACACAGTCTGTGCTACTGTTATAGCAGCACAAAACAGACTAAAACACTTTCCAAATAGAGAACTGCATGCAATAATAAGTAAGACATTGAAACATACAAACTCACACAGCCAGGAATCTGGACAGGTCCCCAAATTCTTTCTGTTTTTCTCCTACCCCTTCTTCTTTCCCTTCATGCCAACACAGAATCACTGATCTAGATCAGTTTTCAGCCTGTGCTCCTTGTGAGCATGAAGGCTGACCTGAGCCTCAACAATGTTCCTCAATCAGCACAACTGTCTTTTAATTACATAAAATGACAATTTTATTTACTAAGCTAAATGAGCAAAAGGTCCTATAGCCAAAGAGTGAAAGAGTATATAGTCAGGTTGGGGATTTCCATAAGAAAGGAGCACTTTGGTCATGTCTATTCATCTTCCTCATCAAGCCCTCCCCATCCCCACCCTGCACAAGGGAGGCAAATCAGCTGGGGAGAAGGCCAGATCACACCTGTGCATTGGGTTGCCCCTGAGCAAGCATGCCTGTGCAGCCTGGCTCTCACTCCATCTGCCTTCACTGGGTCCAGGTGTGGACTGGGAATGTGTGTGAGGCAGCCATGCTTAGCTAGTCTCATTCTTTAACATAGCATTTACCAAGCTCCCCACTGAGGTTATGGCAAACACTGTGGCCCCTGTTCCTTCCATTGGGCTCCTGTGGGAAGGAGGTACCATGTCAGCTCTGGCTTGACCAACTCCCTGGACTATTTCTAGCATCTCATCTCCCACTTCCAACATTTTACAAATTTGGGGGCACAGCCTAATCACCTGGGGCACTTAAAAATACCAAATCCGAGGTCTTCAAACAAAAGTAATATAAGAATGTTCAGAGCAGCATTACAACTGCTCAAAGGTGGAAAAACCCAAATGTCCATCAAAGGATGAGTGGATAAACAAAACATGGTATAACCATGCAATGGAATATTACTCAGCCATAAAAGGAAGTACTACTGAGACATGCTACAACATGCACAAATCTTGAACACATTATGTTAAGTGAAATAAATCAGACTCCAAAGGTCATATATTGTGTTATTCCACTTATGTGAAATTCCAGTATAGACAACTCTGCAGACAGCAGATTAGCAGTGCCTGGGACTAGGGGAAAGGAGAAAAAGGAAGGATGATATTAATGGAATATAGTTTGGGGTGATAAAAAAATAAAAAGCTCTGGAGCTAAATAGTGGTGATGGTTGCCCAATATTGTGAATGACTAAATACCATTGAACTGTGCACTTTAAAATGAGTTAAAATGGTGAAATTTTATTTCATGTGAATGTCACCATACTTTAAAACAGAACAAAATGAAACAAAATGCCAATTCTGGGGCCCTAAATCCCACCTTCAGGAATGGGTCTGGGAATTTGTTACCTTTAAAAAGTTACCCCAGAAACTAAAATTAGACAGCCCTCTCAGTCCTAGACCAAAGACCTGCACCGAGGAATCACAGGCCCGTGTGGTTTTGGGTAAGCCTGACGCCATGGGACATGCACTGGAGTTTGCTCCCCACTCCCTGACGTCCCCTGATGGCCAGTGTGGCTTTGGTGGGGCCCAGCCCTCCTGAGAGGATATCCAGGCTTAGGGTCATTTGTATCTGTCAGCCTTCGGGCAAGTGATTGGCCAAGGAGTAGGCATGTGATTTCACCCAAACCAATGAGAATCAGTACTGGAGTTTTGGTTGGATCAACAGGGAAGGAGAAGCTCTTATTTCAGTAGATTTCTGTAGATTCTGAAGTAGGCCTGGGGTGGCTATCTAGTGACTTTGAGGGATTAATATGGCTAATTAGGGACAAACACAGGATAGAAAGGCTAAACCTCATGCTTGAGCCTGGGAACCCAGTGGTCACCAGCTTCCAATGCTGACCTCATGGTGAGGTGACCCACATTCATACACAATGTGCTGGAGGCTTGAGACACAGTAAAGGCCTTTGAGATACTAGATTTGCCCTGGCATTGTAAGCACAGGGTCATGACAAAGAGAGCATGTGTGTGTTTCTTCTGGTCTCTCTCTTCTTATAAAGCCACCAAGATTCAACCATGAAGTTCCAACCTGATGTTCTTATATGGGTGCCTGCCTTCTGCTCCTATCACCCTCAAAGATCCCTCAGTCCCGACTTACCTTTCCAGGTGCACACATGGTCCCGTCCAGAGGGGGTCCCTTCTTGGTCTTACAAAAATAGGGATTGTCAGGGTGGCTGCACCAAAGCTGTTTGCAGGGATCGAAGGTGCGGAACTGGAAGAAAACACCAGCATCTCACTAGGCTACCTTCCACTATGGGGGACCACACAGAGGTGCCACCCTCCCCTCTGTGACAGGCCTGTGCAGGTGGTGGATGCTGTAAACTCTGCATGGTTCTGGGATCACAGGGACCATGTGCATACAGGGCAGATGATGCAGTGTCCCCATGCATACCTGGACCTCCCCAACCTCCATCTTTAGAGGCTACACACCTTGTAGAGCCTGGCCAGACAGCTATGAGCCATGAGAACTGGGTGGGAAACCTCTGGCCCAGATAGGAGTTGCTGAGGATCTGAAGGGTTGTCACTGCTGGGCCTCTGGGCACTTACTTTTTCCCTGCCATGAATCTGCTGAAGCCCTGGTGAAGCTCTCTCCTCGGCTCCTATAGTCTCACCCTTGCTCCAGCCTTGGTCTCTGTCCCCTGGACCTCACAATTGCTCCTTCTATGACCTTTCTGCTTCTTTCCTCCAGGATTCCCTGAGGGATCCAACTGAAGCTCAGATCTGTCCGTGCTGCTCCCCTATTCAAACCTTTGCAGAGCCCTCCATGAGAAACGAGTCCACCATGCTCTTTAGGAAGTCACGGAAGGTGTTAGATCTCCTGCTTCAGTATGCAAGTCCACCACTTGCATCCCACATGAACTCAGGCAGGTCACCTAATTGCTCTGGGCCTCAGTCTCCTCATCTATAAAATGGGTCTACTTTGCTTACTCTTCATGTAGTACTGATGAGTATTAAGTCACACCAACAGACACTAAAACTCCTGCCCCACCACCTCGATTCTGATGACTGGACTCCTGTTGCTGGCAGTGCTCTTGCTGTCAGTCCTGGGGAACAACTGTATACTCTTTGCATGCTATGTATGTTCTGGCTCTTTAGGCTTCTGCACCTTCGATTCCTTCCTTTCAGAATACCATGTCTTCCTTCTTACACTTTACACTTCACTTCCTCCTGGGGAAGCCATCCTAAACTGTGCAGGCTAACACAAAGGCCTTGCCAGTCTCCCCCATCCCTTGCTGACCCCCTGGTCTCAGCCTTGTCACCTGTGTACTTCTTGCCCAGGTGGACACTTGGTGCCTCAACCCCAACCTGTGTCTTTTGTGAGGTGGAGAAGACTGCCCAGGATCCAGGAAAGGGTCTCCCTTCACAGCCCCTGGAGGTGCCACTGGCTTCTGGGTGCTAACACTCACCGCGGTGCACATCATGTAGCCCAGGCCAAAGTCGAAGCGGCACTGCTCGTTCATGGAATAGTGCAGCCCTGGGAGCTGGGGCAGGGCTGGCCAGTCATGGGCGAAGGGGTCATCACGCAGGCAGTCATAGGAGCTGTGAGGGGACATGTGGGTGCTATAAGGCAGCTGAGGCCCTTTCTGGAGCCATCATGGTGAGCCTGCCCACATGCCCCAGCATTTGGATGGGCTGCCTCAGTTTCCCTAGTGTAACACTTTTCCTTTGAATAAGATACCAAGACCTGGCTTGCATAGATTCTTGACTGGTTCACCTGCCAGTCAAGACTAGGGCCCCCAACACCAGACTCTTGCAATTACACCCTCTTCCGTCCCCTGCACTTCAGACTGCAGGACCTGAAATCTGAGATCTCAGGCTAGACCCAGGCACACCCAGGACTTGCACCCTCTTAGAGCTGAGCCCAGGGACTGAGGGGTCACCCATGGGGAGACCCTTGAGGTACTCACTGCAGGTAGCGGCTGAGCTCCTGCTGGCTGCAGCGGGACCAGTGGAAGCGGTGAAAGGCAGCCTGCACCAGGGGCGCCATGATGCTACCCAGTCGCACCTCGTCGCCACAGCGGTTGCCCTGACCATCATGTTCCATGCCCAGCCTGTGCAGGGAGCAAAGTAGCCTGGCTGGGCCCTTGCCTGGATGCATTGACCTGCCACCTACATCCTACTCAAATGCTAGGAGGGCATCCCTCAACCTCCTCCCAGCTGACCTCCTCTGATCCAGGTG
Organism: Tamias sibiricus; assembly: GCA_025594165.1. Taxonomy (NCBI): domain Eukaryota; kingdom Metazoa; phylum Chordata; class Mammalia; order Rodentia; family Sciuridae; genus Tamias; species Tamias sibiricus. The sequence continues at coordinate 39,779,441 of CM046662.1, read as the reverse complement.
GTACCAACTTCCCACCTAGATTCTTTAAGTCAGAGTTATTCTGGGGAGGAGGCATTCAGCATGCAGCGCCTCAGGTATCCTTTCTCCAAGGACGGCTACTGTTGTGGCAGAGACATCTGTGGCCTCTAATGTCCCAAGAATTCTCACTACCCCCTCCTTTGCATAGCACCAGCATCCCTGTGAGGTTTCCCACCAACACTTCTCCAGCCCCAAGATTCAGAGACTGAGATGGTGCCTGGGGCATGCACACTTGAGCAGAATCATGGCTTTCTAACCCAGGACAAGCATCCCTCAGCTTTAGTGACTCATCTATAAAATGGGGGTAATGAGTCCACCCTGCCCCATGGCTTGCAGGGGACCATGGTACAAGGACTCTAGTTCCTGTATGGCCCCAAGCAGCCACTCAGCCCTTGGGTGCTTCCTCCTTTGATTTGTTCCTTCAACAGAAAGAGGATATCCCTGCAGTCCTGGGATGACAGGATGTCATATCCAAGTGATTTTCATCCACAGCTGTCCCTTTCAGGACATAGAGGAGAAGTGGGCAGGCAGGGGAGGAGCCTAGGGTGTCCTCTCTAAGCCCTGATCTTCCCCAAACAACAAGGACAGCCAGGCCACTTACACGTGGCCAGTCTCATGGGCCACCACAAATGCTGAGGAGAAGCCGTCCTCATGGTTCAGGGTGCAGCTGCGGACAGGGTGGCACATCCCAGTGACAGGAGCATAGCCTGGGAGGAGACAAGAGGCGGCTCCAGTTCCCAGGCCCAGAGTCCTGCCTGAGGCAGCCCCAGGCCCCGTAAAAGCCCACAGCAGATGGGCATCCTGAGTGCTGCTTCTCCAGAACCCATTCCCATGGCGAATGAGCAGAAATGGCCCTCTGCAAACAGCCTCAGAAGACACCCACCCCACAACGCAGGTCCCCAGACCATCACCGTCCAAGCCTGGTAGCCAGCTGGCTTGTTCACATCCACAGGGTAGCTGGGGTCAATCCTGGTCCAGGTCTCGTTGTCTGCTAGGACTTGTCTGCCACCTTGGCAGCTTCCTGCCTGTTCTCACTTTTCTACCTTGTGGAGTGACTTTCTGGCCCCTGAGCAGCACAATTTCCAAACCTCTTACTCTGCTAGAGCCATCCTGGCCCCTCACTTGTCTGGCATCACATCCTCCAAGACTACCTCCTCTGCAGGGTCTTCCTGGGGGGCCCCAGGTTTTTTTCTGGTTCTCATCTCAGTAGGGTGAAGCATATACAGAGCTTTGTGTATCAAAGGGGTCTTCTACTTATACACATACCCAGGGGGCTTCCCAGAGGCCAGGCAAATATGCAGCCCCAATTCTCAGTACCTTAAGCTAGATTCACTCTTTTCATACCCACTGGGAGATACCAAGGCAATTTGTTCAAAGAAAAGGAGGAAGGGAAGGGGAGGGGGAGGAAAAATAAGGGGGGAGAAAAGGATGGCCTTTGTGGCCTGGGGTATGTTGGTTTGGGGACTTGTCTGTAAAAATAATAGTATTGAACCAGTGCCTTTTCCTCTTGGAATAAACACGTCTAATTTTTGCTCTGCATATTTAGAGGGAATGGTTCTTAAATCAGTATGCTGGAGCAGAACTTTGAGATCTCTTTGGCCTTGGAATGCAAAGCCTGCATGTGAATATGTGCCTAAGTGTGGAGTACTTTTCATGCATCCTACTTATGTGTGGCATGAGCCTTTGAGATCAAAAAAGGGCACAATTATCACCTGTCAATAAATAAATTAATTGAAAAATTTGAAATGGTATCTTCATTTATTTTTTCCTCTTTTTATTTTGTAGCTTTTCTTTCTTTCTAGAAATCTTATTAGATAGATGTTATTATCTCCTTTTTCTCATTTCAGTCTCTTTGTCCTTTTCCTCCAAATTGCAGGATGCTCTGCTTTAGAACTTTTTATTTGACCCACCATAGTCTTGATTTTATGGATGTATTTTCTCAAACATTCCGGGAATACTACTTTATAAAATGTTCTTTTCTTTCTCTGAATTAGCTCTATTTTCTCTGGAGTCAGTTTACAAGCATTTTGTTTTGTTTTCCATCTTGGTCCACCTCATTTCCTGCTATAAATTTGCTATTTATTTAATTATCTTGTGAATCCTTGGTTGTCCTTTCACCTTTCTTATTTTTTTTTAACATTTTTTTTGTGGTACTGTGTTACTCTACTACTGAGATGCATCCCCAGCCCTTTTTATTTTTTATTTTGAGTCAGGGTCTCGATAAGTTTCTCAGGCTGGCATTGAACTTTATATGGGCTAGGCACATCAACTTGCTGCATGGCTTTCGGAGGGATCTATCCACAGCCTCACTGACACATATTATTTTCAGTCTTTGTGTTTTGTTTTGTTTAGAAATCCTATTAGGCATGTCATGGTATTTCATTGTAGTTTAAAATGTATTTCTCTAATCTCTCCTGAGGGTGAGCACCTTTTCATGTATTTATAGGTTATTTGTATTTTATTAAAGAGCCTGATAAAGTCTGCTGCTCATTATTCTACTGGATTGGTTTCTTTTACTACTACTACTACTAGTACTACTAATATTGATTTGTAGGAGTTTTTCGTAAACTTCAGATATGTCCTTTATTAGACATATGTATAAGTATTTCGCTCATAGATTAACAGTGCTTTAATGAACGAAAGGTTTAATGTTAATGTGGTACTAGCAATCTTTTCCAAAAAGTTTGAGATTTTTGTCTCTCTTTTAAAAAAAGCATTTCTCTTAATCCAAGAACATGGAGATATTTCTCCTATACAGGTTGAGTATATCTTATTCAAAATGCTTAGGTCCAGAGTGATTTACATATTTTTTCAGATTTGGGGTATTTGTATATATATAACAAGATTAATGAGATAATTTGGGGATAGGACCCAAGTCAAAACTAAATTTATTTATGTTTCATATATGTGTATACATACATATACCTTATATGCATATCCCAAAGGTAATTTCATATGATAATTTTAGTATTCCTGCATTGTGACCTATCACATAAGGTTAGGTGTGGAATTTTCCACTTGTGGTATCAGGTCAATGCTCAAAAACTTTTGTATTTTGGAGCAGTTTAGATTTCAGGTTCTCATATTAGGTATGTTCAAATTGTATTATCCTCTGCAAATTTTATTTCATCTTTAATATTTAGATCTAAAATCCATGTGAGTGATATTTGTATATGATAATATTTGTGAAGTAGAGTGTCAAGCTTGATTTCTTTTCCTAATTTTTAAAAGGGCTGTCTTTGTCCTCTACTCTGAAGTGTTACTTTTGCAATAAATCAAGTGTCCATGCATGTATAGGTTCAGTTCTGGACTCTTTATTGTGTTCTAATGATGTGTCAATCCTTGCATTAAAAAATACACTTCATTCTATTTTTACAAGTATTTAATACATTGTTCTTCTTCACTTGCTTTTGGCTACTATTGGCCCATTGAAATTGTATATAAATACTAGAATCAATTGGATTCTAATATCTTCAAATTATTCTGCTGGAACTGAACTTGCATTGGTGTGTCCTAGAGTACAGTTGTATTGACTGTATAGAGAAAACTAATATGTTTACATTAGTGAGTCTCCCTATCCATAAGCATGGCACATCCTTTATTTAGTCTTTTATAATTTATTTCAAAAATGTTTTACAGTTTTATAGTCTATATCTTGGACATATTTTGTTATACTTATTCCTAGATAGTTTCTATTTTTTATTTTATTATAAAAGGCACTAGTTTTAAATTTTTAGTTTCCATTTATTATTAGGATGTAGAAATTCAATTGATTTGTGTATGTTGACATTATCTCCAGCAACCATAATCAAACTAATTAGTAATTCTAATAATTTATTCATAGATTCTTTTGGGTTTTCTACATACACAAGTATATCATCTTCAAATGAAAGCTTGATATTTTTCTTTGGGATCATTAGATTTTCATTTATTTCTCTTCTTTTATTTATTTATTTTTTAAATTTTTAAAAAATATATATTTATTTGTTTTAGTTGTACACAATGCCCTTATTCTTATGTGGTGCTGAGGATTGAACCTGGGCTGTGCACGTGCTAGGTGAGCGTTCTACCACTGAGCCACAACCCCAGCCCTCTTCTTTTATTTCATTGGATAGTATCTCTGTTACAATGCTGCATAGAAATGGTGACAGCAGACATTCTTGACCCATTCTCAGCTTAGAGGAAGTGCTTTCAACATTTCATCATTACATATGGATTTGTTGTAGGTTCTTTGCAAATACTCTTTACTATATTAAAGAAGTTTTCTTCCTGGGCTGGGGTTGTGGTTCAGAGGTAGAGTGCTTGCCTAGTATGTGCAAGGTCCTTGGTTCAATCCTCAGCACCACATAAAAATAAACAAAATAAAGGTATTGTGTCCAACTACAACTAAAAAATAATTTTTTTTTAAAAAAAGAAGTTTTCTTTTTTCCTAGTGCCATAGAATATTTGGTCACAAATGGATTGTGATTTTTGTCAAATACTGTTTTGGCATCAATCAAGATAACCATATATCATTCTTCTTTATTCTGCTAAGTGATGAATTTCAATGATTAATTTTCAAATGTTAAACCAACCTTGCATTCCTAGAATGAACATACATTCACTGTGATAGGATACCTTTTTAAAACTCTAGGACCAGCTTGGATTTGCTAATATTTTGTTTGGTATATTGTCTCTACATTCATGAGGGATGTTGGCCTGTGAATATTTTTCCTTGTGATGTCCTCAGATTTTGCTATCAAACTTATGCAGTTCTCATAAAATTAGTTGGAAAATGTAACGTCTCATTCTCTAGAAATTTGTGTGTGATTGGTGTTATTCTTCCTTAAATATTAGGAAAAGTTACCTGGGAAAGTTATAACATCCTGGAGTTTACATTAAAGAAAGTCTTAATTACAAATTTAATTTTTTCTTTAATACATATGACACTATTTGGATTTTCTACTATTTTCTCAGATTTTATATTTTCCTTTCATCAAATTAACATATTCTTTGGCATAAAACTGATCAAAGTAATTTCTTATTAACTTTTAAAATTCTGTAGGATATGTACTGACTTGCATTTTTTCTTTCTTTTTTAAAAATTAGCATTGGTAGGTGTTTTTCAGTTTTAATCCATGTTTTTCAAAAAACCAAATTGGTTTCATTGTTATTTTAATGGCAACAGTTTTTAATTTTAACAATTTTGCTCTTATCTTTATAAAAATTTCCTTCCTTCTACTTTTGTTGGGTTTAATTTGTTCTTCTTTGTCAAATTTCTTGTGATATATGCATATGTGATTGACTTTTCAGTCTTCTTTTCTTATAAACACACATAAGGGTATAAATACGTAATCATTCCTAATCATTAAGTTAGCTGTATCCATGAAATCTAATATATTGAATCATGATTGACATTTGGTTTAAAAATACATTCTAATTTTGACAGTTATTTCTTCTTTCACCCATGGATTATTTATAAGTGTACTGCTTAATTTCCAAACATTTAGGGTTTCTCATTTTTTTTCCACTGTGGTAGAGGAATACACATCATATAATTTTTTTAAATTCCTTTATCTTATTTATTTATTTTTACATGGTGCTAAGGATCGAACCCAGCACCTCGCACGTGCTAGGTGAGCACTCTACCACTGAGCCATAACTCCAGCCCCCACATAATTTTGATCTTTTACATTTTGTTGATATTTCTCTATGGCCCAGCATACTTTGTTTTCATATATTTTCTTTTTCTTTTCTCAGTGCTGGGGATGAAACCTAGTGTCTTGCAATGTGTTTGTTAGACAAGCATTCTATCACTAAGCTGTACACCAATCCTTGTTTTGCTATATTTTCAAGTGTTTATTTATTTATATGATCATTTATTTTCTAATAGTCAAGAAGTATAGAATTTCCATATTCTCACAATAAATGGAAACTAAAAAATTAAAACTAGTACCATGTACAATTGAATAAAAACCAAGATATCTAGAAATAAGTGTAACTTGACCTATCAATTAGCTCAAGTTGTTTGATTCAAAACTTCTTTAGCTTTGCCAATTTCTTATCTGTTGTCATCTTTAACTATGATTGTAGACTTGTCAATTTCTTCTTTTATATCTGTCAGTTTTATATAGTTTGAATCTTTATGTAAAAATCTCTATACTTTCAAAGTTTGGCAACTAATTCAGATTTTTTTTTTTTTTTAGAAAACAGTGGAAGCATGTGGCTCTGAAACTCATCTTCAGACACTGCCTAATCTTTGGGCTGCCAGGTTCAGTCCCTATTTGAATCTTTCTTGACCTTGGGGGTGGGGAGGTTACAGTTTCTAGAGGGAACAGCAGAAATTCTGGTAGTACTAACACAAACCCTCACCCAGCTAAGGGGACCACAGACCCTCCCTGCCCTAGAACTCCTCCCTGGCAGGGGCCAAGATTGCTTAGGGTTCTCTTGCAGGACCACTGGCTAATCCCCAGCTTTACCCCCTCCTCTACCTGCAGGGGTGAAGCTCACCTTGCATGCCTGAAGGTCCAAAGTCCTGCCGAGTGAGGAAGATGGCGTGATCGTGATACTCATCATGGCCTGTGTCTGGCTTCTGCTGCAGGTATGCCCAGCGGCAGACGTTCTCCAGGCTCTGAGAGGGGTTCCCAATCTCAATGAGGCTCATGGACTGCAGGGAGAGATGAAAGTGAGGGTTTGGTGTTTAGCAGACTATCTGGGGGCTGTCTCTCTACAGTGTTGACAGACCTTATCCATTGAAGACTGGTCTTGAAGGCACCATGCCCCCTACCCAGTCACTCTTAGGACTCACCTTACACTGGCTTCATTCTTCATTGGAAGAAAAGGTTCCCCAGTCAAACTTCCTTGCCTGAGCTCCCACATAAAGTCACTGCAGTTTATAGGTGAGGCTTGGAAGCAAAGTTCTGAGGTCATCGAAGGCCTTATATGATGCATTCACCCCGCCCCTCTCCAGGAGCCCCTGTATCCTATTAGGCACCTATTATTCTATGCAAGTCCTGGGCAAGAGGGAAATGCAATGTGAACCTCACCTCAAAAAGTTCACAGTACTAGAAAGATCCAGGGCGGGGGAGATGAAAACCCCAATATGGCATCCAAGCCCTGAGGAAGAGGGAGACAGCCTTATATTTCCCCCATTTGAAGGTATTTTATGAAATGTTAACACAATGGAGAAAAAAAATACAACTGACACAGCAAAGGGGCCGAAGAACAGGAACATTAACAGATCATTCCCATGGGAACCATGAATAAGAAGCCATTGAGAACAATCAAATTCAATTTTTTATCATGACCCACACTTGACAACGAAGGCTGGCTGTACAGTTCTGCACACATGCTCTGCACTAGGGCACTGAGGTACATTCTTGTTCAGTTTTCACAACCACCTTATGAAATAGGAAGTAGTTTGCCTCAGGTCATGCAACTAGGAAGCAAAGAAGTTGAGATCTAAACTCAAGGAACCTGAAAACAAAATCTGTAGTCAACAAACTGCCCCTAGTGCATCCCCATATATAACATCTATTATGGCCTCTCAAAAGCCACACACTTCCTTTTTCTCCCCATGATTCTCACAGCAGGCATTCTGGTTTCTGCTCTCACCACCAAAGTAGTTCTCTTCAAGTCCTGAACATTCTCTTTCCCTCTTTAAGGATACATCTATCCATAAAATAGGAATGAGCATTCTTGGCAGATCGGTATGCAAGTGTTCCATTTCTTTTTTTAATTAATTAATTAGCTAATTAATTAATTTTAATTAGGTATGTATGACAGAATAATGCATTTTGATCCATTGTACACAATTGCAGCAAACTTTTCATCTCTCTGGTTGTACACCGTGTAGCGTCACACCATATGTGCATTCATACATGTACCTAGGGTAATGATGTCCATCTCTTCTACCATCTTTCCTGTCCCCATTTCCCCTCCTCACCCCTCCCTTCCCTTTGCCCCATCAAAGTTTCTCCATTTTTCCCATGCCACCTTCCCCCATTATGTATCAGCATCCACTTATCAGAGAGAACATTTGGCCTTTGATTTTTGGGGATTAGCTTACTTCGATTAGCATGATATTCTTCAACTCCATCCATTTACCTGCAAATGCCATAATTTGATTCTCTCTTAATGCTGAGTAATATTCTGTTGTGTATATATACCACAGTTTCTTTATCCATTCATCTATTGAAGGGCATATAGGTTGGTTCCACAGTTTAGCTATTGTGAATTGAGCTGCTATAAACATTGATATGGCTGCGCCACTGTAGTATGCTGATTTTAAGTCCTTTGGGTATAGATCACGGAGTCGTTGGGTCAAATGGTGGTTCCATTCCAAGTGTTCTAAGGAATCTCCATACTGCTTTCCAGATTGGTTGCACCAATTTGCAATCCCACCAGCAATGTATGAGTGTGCCTTTTCCCCCACATTCTCACCAACATTTATTGTTGTCTGTGTTCTTGATAACTGCCATTCTGAGTGGTGTGAGATGAAATCTTAGAGTAGTTTTGATTTGCATTTCTCTAATTACTAGAGATGTTGAACATTTTTTCACATGTTTGTTGATTGAATGTATATCTTTTGTGAATTATTTGCCCATTTCCTTAGCCCATTTATTGATCGTGTTTTTTTGTGTGTGTGTGTGTGTGTGTGTGTGTGTGTGTGTGTGTGTGTTAAGTTTTTTGAGTTCTTTCTATATCCTGGAGATTAGTGCTGTATTTGACATTCGTGTGGCAAAAATTTGCTCCCAAAATGTAGGCTCTCTCTTCACTTCATTGATTGTTTCTCTTGCTGAGAAGAAGCTTTTGTATTTTGTATAAATATGTTCACAAAATGCAGTTGGCTCTCTACCTCCATGGGTTCTGCATCCACAGATTCAACCAATCTCATAAAAATTTTATTTATACTGAACATGTACAGTCTTTTCTTCTCTTTTTAAAAAATTTTCATTTTTTAGTTGTAGTTGGACACAATACCTTTATTTTATTTTTAAATTTTTATGTGGTGCTGAAGATCGAACCCAGGGCCTCACACATGCTAGGTGAATGCTATATTGCTGAGCCACAACACCAGCCCCCAGACTTTTATTTTTCTTGTTGTTACTTCTTAAACAACACAGTGAAACAACTATTTACCTAGGAGTTATATGGTGTTATGGTTTGGGTATGAAGTGACCTCCAAAGACTCATATGTTGAAGGCTGGATCCCCAAGGCAGCAATATTCAGACCTGGGACCTTGGGGGAAGTAACTGGATCATATGCATATTATTGGGAGGTGATGGAAACTGTAGGAGGTGGAGTCTAGTTTGAGGAAGAAGGTCAGTAGGGCCTGCCCTAGAAGGGCATATCTTGTCTTCTGCCTCTCTCTCTGTCTTTGCTTCCTCAGCTTCCTGGTTGCTATGAAGTAAGCAGCTTTCCTATGACATGCCCTTCCACCAAGATGTTCTGCCTCACCTCAGGCTCAAAGCAATGGAGTCAGTTGTCCATGGACTAAAACCTCAGAAGCTATGAGTCAAAATAAATCTTTAAGTTGATTTTCTCAGATTCTCTGTCATAGTGATGAAAAGCTGACTAAAAGACATGGTATTACAGATTATAAGTAATCTAGATGTGACTTAAAATATAGGGTACATAGATTTTATGCAAATACTACACCATTTTACAGAAAGGCCTTGAACACGAGGATTTTGGTGTCCTTGGATAGGGGAGGGAGAGTCCTGCAACCAAGGGATGACTATATAACCCCATATTTATCTTTGTGTATAAGTACATAAGTACATATAAGTACATAAAGGGTAATGCTAGTGAGCCAGGCAGTTTCAGAAGAAAGAATAATTCAAAACAAGGGAAGACAAATCAAGTCATCACCAGGGTTTCATGTGTTATCCAAGTCAATGTTTTAGACTAGTTCATGGGTTCTGAGCATGAAGATAACGTGAAGATTATAAAATCATCTCCTGCTCCTAGGAGATGAGATTACTCATTATGACAAGTTGAGCCTAAGGAAGTAATAAAACCAGTGTTAAGGCTTGTAACTGGGATTGTTGGACACTTGTGAAGAAATGGACAGCTCAGGGAAAGCTGCAGGAGGCCAAGGGGAGGTACATGTCTTGCCCTTCCTGATTTGGAGGAGCATGTGACTAGCTCTGGACAATGAACTGTGAGAAAAAGTGGTATGTATCTCTACTTGGTTGGACCATTTAATTGCCTGTTTAGACCCTTCAGAAGTCACTCATCTTTGGCACATGACCTGGCACCATCAAGATAGTGGCTGCTCTGTCACCCAGACTGAGTGAAAATGATATCAGAATCCTATGCCAATTCACAACCAATACAGCATGAGCTAGAAGTAAATCTTTGCTGTTTTAATTCACTGGTATGTGAAACTTTTTTGTTTCTGCAGCATAACCTTGCCCACTCTGACTGACACAGGAAGAATGGAGAAAGGCAATGGGTATTCTCATCACATTCAAGCCAGAGCTCCATAGCCTCATCCCAGGTCCCTGCCAGGTTAGTGTTGGCCTCCAGGTAATCTTTGAGTGGTCACATCTCTGAAAGAGGAATAAATGAAAGGATCTGCTTCCTCTCTGTCTCCAGGGAATGAGCATCATGAGGAACAATCAAGGGTGGGTTTGATTTGGTCCTCTAGCTTGGGGTCTTGTGTTTAGTTGTATACCTCTAAGCTTAAGTTTGCCAGTCCACATCCAAATAAAATGGTTAACACAAAGGTCACCAGTGACCACTTTACAGGGACGGCTGCAGCATCCCCCACTGGAGAGCAAACCCCTGGACTCCATAATGCCCACCATGCAGCTCAGTAGATTTGCTGGCCCACCCCTACAGAAAAGAGCCTTGTTTCTTCACAGCATGTCTCCCAGCCCCAAATGCCAGGAGATTGTTCCTTGTGACAAACTTGTCTGCCCTCAGGGCTCAAAGTTTCATATTGGGAGAAACAATTTTAATCTTATCTGTTCTGATATCCTGGTGGGCTGTGGCTTCCTTTGCCTGCCCACTTTTCACAACAGCAACCCAGTCTCCCTTTGTTGAAACATCCCTTTTAATTTGAGTCAGATTCCAGGCTCCAGGATGGGAGGGCCAAGGCCTCACCTATCCCAGAACTAGATCCTCCTGGCTATTGTGATGGTTCAGGTATGAGCAAAGTGGGCCAAGGAATCAGTATGGCAAGAGATGGTGAGCCTGGAGCTGCTGGAGCCACTCTGTGACCAGAAGGGTGATCCCACCTGAGAATTAACCCAACACAGAGCAGAGCTGGGTCTCAGGATGGAGAGAGGATGATTTCTGGTGTTCTCACACAAGCACCTGGGTCCAGCCAAGCCTGGAACCTGCCAACCATGGGCCCATTTGTTATTTATTACTACAAAACAAATTACCACAAAACATGATGTTCTAAAAAACACAAACATTTATCATTTTATGGTTTCTGTGGGTCAAGAATTCAAAAGCAACTTAGCCAGGTGCTTCTGGCTCTAGGTCTTTTATGATAGACCATCTAGCTGAGAGCAGAGGTATGGTCACATGTGAAGGATCCATTGCCTGGGGGGTGGGGGGGGTTGGCTCTAAAACTCACTTATGTAGTTGTAGGCAGGACTCAGTTCCTCCCAGTGTGAGAAGGAACTTCTCTCCACACCATGTGGGCCTTTCCACAAGGCAGTCACACATGGCAGCCTGCTTCCTCCACAGGACTGATTCCAGAGACAGCAAGAGAGTGCATGTCCAAGACAGAAGCCACAGTCTATTCATAACCCAATCTCAGCCCAGTCTATGTTAAAGGGAGGGAACCACTCCAGGGCACGATACCAAGACACAGGGTCACTGGAAACTGTCTTAGAGGCTGCCTACCACAAATGTGTTTTATTTATTTATTTTTCTTTCTTTCTTTATTTATAATAATAGTAGTATGTATTACAATTCATAATGCACATATATAGAATCTTTTTACATACAACTGTTTGTATACAAAGTATATTCATACCATTCAGATCTTCAATCATGCATTTAGGATAATGATATCCATCTCATTCAACCACCAATTTTTTATGTGTTTTATTTATGTGTCAAGAAATTCCTCTTCTGTGAAAGCCAATTATAAGCTGTTATTGTAACGTGCAGCCAAGAAAATCCTGAGCAATGTACTTCCTGTTTTGGGTTGACCAGGAAGACTCTAGTCAAGGGTACTAACTGGAAGATGAAATATGGTGGCTGGGCTCCAGGGCCGACTGGCTTGTCCTCCACCAGGGGAAGAAGAGCTGTGGCCAAGTCTTTGAAGAGGAACTCAAGTCCATCCAGAAAGATATACACAGATATCAGGATCAAAGAACAGGCGTAAGGCCATCAGGAAGGGGACAATCAAAGGCAGGGGTCAGCCTGAAGGAAAGTGAGAACAAGCAGCTCAAGATTGTGCACAGATTCCCTGTACTCAGGAAGTTCTGGGAGGGCATTGAAAACCCAAGTGCCTACAGGGGCAAGACAGGTGTCATAAATCAATGAAGTAAGTTGGCTGTATGAAAAATAAGCCTATTTTTTATTTTCCCAGTTTTGGAGGGGTAAAGGTACAGAGGAATATTTCCTGATTATGATAGGGAAAGTGTGTGTTTGTGTGTTGGGGGGTGCTCACTCCTCAACAGGGAGTGGTGAGGACTGCAGCAAACCAAGAATCCTAGGCACAGATGGAGGAGGTGATGTTCACTGAGCCCCAACTTACGGTTAGCAGGCATGAGCAGAGGCCAAGGTTGCCAAATTGTATGTCTTAAGTCAATTGTTAAACTAGATTTTCACAAAGATGCCAATCTAGTAGTGAATGTTGGCTCTGATGAAAATAGATACTGTGAACAAAACAAAAATCACCTCCCCCCAGGTCACTAGTTTGAGAACCCTGAAATAAAGGCCCTCTAGAAGAGAGCTCCTCCTCCGCATCCTGGCACACTGGACATGATACTGTCTGGTCACCTTCTTTCCCCTCTGGGCTCTACCATTCAGCCGGTTCCTCAGCCTCTCTTGGCAGCCAAAGTGATTTTGCTGCTGTGGCAGGATAATTTATTGAAATATTGATTTGTGTTTTTGTTCTTGCCTTGTTTTGTTCTTTGCCCATTCCAAGAAGGCAGACTGCCACTCATTTTCTCTGGTCCCAAGCGGGTTTGTGACACAGGGTCCATAGCTGAAGTAGTCTAAGAGCCACTTTGTGGCTTTGGGATCCTGAGGAGACTTTCTCAGGAGTGGGGCAGAGAGAAGCACAGGAGGGCATTGTCACTGGCAGGAGTGAGGAGACCCTTGGGAGGCATAACTTAAAAAAAAATCAGTGACCATGTGCTACACCCTGAGAGCCTCAATTCTGAACGTGAGGCACCCTAAGAAGACGAGAAGGGGTATGTGTCAGTATTTGGGCATCCAAACACTCACCCATCCCTGGGATACTAAGGAAGAGGATGGATTTCAGGACCCCAGTGGATACCAAAATGCGCGGATGCTCAAGTCCCTTTTATAAAATGAGGCAGCATTTGCACAGAATCTATGCAATTCTCCCATACATTTAAAATCATCTCTAGATGACTTCTGATCCCTACTACAATGTAAATGCTATATAAATAGAGTACTAGCTGTATTGTATTGTTTAGGGGATGATGACAAGAAAAAAGTCTATACATGTACAGTACAGATGTAATTTTCCCAAATATTTCCAATTCACAGTTAGTTGAATCTTCAAAAGTAGAACCTGCAGATATGGAAAGCCAACTATGTTTCCTATCTGTCTGTTGATGTGCCATCTTTATCAAGGTCTGGTCTATCTCAAATGGACACAAGGGGCAGGGTCCTTATCCTTGTTAGGTCTGGAGCATGCAAAAGGTTGTGGGGTACCCAAAGGTTGGCCTGTGACCAGACATCAACCTGGTGCCTAGTAGCAAGGGCAAAGAAAGAGAAATTCTAGAAAGAGCCAGCTCTGGTCAGGGAGGAGGGAGGTCAGGAAGGGGACAGCCAATGTGGCTGCAGCAATGTCAGGAGTCAGGACCTGGAGGTAGCTGGAGATGACAGATCTTAGGGCTGAAGAGTGAGGACAATAGAGCAGAGATGGTGCCCAGACTCTGGCTTCCATGACAGGTGGCAATGGAGACTGTGGAGGAGGAGGTAGGAATAGAAGGCTGCAGCCCAATAGGGAGAGTGTGAGGTCCATAGTGCCAGGAGACAGAGCCGTGGGGACTGGCTTTTCTGCCTAGCTTGCTCACTTGGTGAGAGTTTGGAATTCTGTTTCAGTGAAATCTCCCACTTCTCAGGGTATGGCCCTCAAGGATAATCAGTCCAAATGCTTTGCCTCAAGGTTAAGGGCCAAACTGAGACCCAAAGTAAGCCAATGGAGCAGAGGTTTAAAAGGACTGAAAACTACCCACAAGTTCCTGCCTCCTGCATTGGGTCCCCCCTGGCTTCCACCCACTCCTCAGTTCCCAAGAGCTGCCAGAGGCCTTCCCATTGGTTCCAACTGCCTCTAAGAACTCCTTGCAGGCAAAGATGTTTAGCCATGGGGCAGCTGGAGAGGAGTGTGTCCCAGCAAGTAGATGTGGACTAGCTGTGGGCAGAGCAAGGCACCCACTGTTGAAAGCAGTCCAACGGCAGCTGCTCCACCAACACGGAACCTGCTGGAAAAGCTCAGGTCCAGGCATCTCTCCAGGGCCTGCTGGGGTTTCCTTGTTGCTTTCCAGAATGTTGGAGACTATTCTAATCCCTGGCAGGTTCTCACAAGTCCCTAAGGCTCTAATGGGTGCACCCACTAAGACCTGGCCTCTTACTCCTGATCTCCAGATGGTTTCCTGCCCTCTAGCTCACTCAAGACCCTGTCATTCTGTGCCTTGCCATGTATGAAATCACAGGAATTGTGCATCTCTCCAAGTGAGAAGGATATACATCTACAGTAGTCCCTCTGCTATCCATGGAAGAATGTTTTAAGACCCCCAGTGGATATCTGAATTACAGATAGTACTCAAACCTACATATAATACGTTTTCTCCTATACATATACACCTATGATGAACTTTTCATTTTCCCTTCATGGAAGCATTTCTCTCTGGCATATCTGAATTGATAGCAACACTACCTGTGTCCTTTGGGGCCATTATTAAGTGAAATAATGGTTAATTAAAAATAAGCACTACAATACTATGACATTCAATCCAATAACTGAGACAGTTACTAAATGACTAATGAGCAGGTAGCTTATACAGTGTGGATACACTGGACAAAGAAATGATTCAAATTCCAGGCAGGACAAAGTGGGATGGTGAAGATTTCACATGTTCCTGAGAACAGCATGCAATTTAAAAACTATTAATTGTTTCTAGAATTTTTCATTTAATATTTTCAAACTGTGGTTGACCATGGGTAATTGAAACAGTGGAAAGGAAAACTGTGGATAAGGGAAGACTATTGCATTTATTTTATCTGAATCTTTTCTGGAAGTGAAAAAACACTAGAGAAGCCAAGAGAGCTGCCTGTGTCCTTTGGCAAAGATTCTTCCACTCAGTTTGTCTTGGTCATCTGCCTTCCTCTTAGCTCTAAAGGCATCTAACTCCTAGCCACCTTCTTGCCTCTGCATTGGTTTCTCTAGGAAAGTCTTTTTATACAACTCCATCTATTCTCAGCTGTGCTGGAATAGGAACAAGGAGTGAGCCCCTGGGGACATGACACTTCTAGGGATCAATATCCTGGGCTCTGTAAAGGGATGGCAGCAGAGTCTGCCCTGGACTCTACAGACCAGCAGCCCTGTTCCAGAGGGAGCCATAGGAGCTGGGGGTCTGGAACAATGGGGTAGTGAACAGTGCTGCTTAACAGCAGGTAGAACATTTCCATACCCTAGAGCTGGGTAGTAGCTGCAGGGTCCATCTCCAAAGGCTCAGAGGCCATATTGTTCACAATAAGAACAGCTTCCAGAAAGCCCCAGCAAAGGGATCACAGATGAGCCAGGTCCAAAAAACTTGCAGTGTGGGACCGTGGGATAAAGTCTTTGGGCCAACCCAGCCAGGATGCAGAAGTAGTACTGTGTGGTCTGTTATCTGCCTCACCCATGGATCAGTTCTAGATCAAAGAACAGAAACAGGGGGCTTCCCAAGAGGCTCACTGGGCCCCCACAGGGGCCTTAAGATGAGTGGTTGTCCCCCAGGGTGAGCTCAGCCAGTGCTCCCATGGCTCCAATGCCCAAGACTGTTGCATATGGTGTCTGTTACTACAGATATAGGGTCTCCATCTGGATCCACTGCTTTCATGTCTTATGGTGCAAGGCTAAGGCTGGCCCTGTGCATCTTCCTGTCCCCTCCTGGTGTGGGCGGGAATCTTCCTTGGCCACTGTGAGCACAGACCTACCTCCACATCAAGACTCTCCTTGCTAAGCTGGTTTTAAAAGCTACCCAGATAGCTGGGCACAGAGGCACACGCCTGTAATCCCAGAACTTGGGAGGCCAAGGCAGGAGGATTGAGAGTTCAAAGCCAGCCTCAGCAATGGCGAGGCACTTAGCAACTCAGTGAGACTCTGTCTCTAATAAAATACAAAAAAGGGCTAAGGATGTGTCCCAATGGTCGAGTGCCCTGAGTTCAATCCCTGATACTGGGGGGAAAAAAAAAAGCTACCCAGACACAGGAGGAAGATACTTTTCCTGGCCCTTGGGTCCTTCAGCCACAGACCTGTCTGGTTCTCTTGGTCTGGGTTGGAGGGAATTTGAGGACCTGCCCAGAGGGTCCAATGATCTGATATTGGTGTACAGAGGGTAGATCCGAGCGCCTTAAGGAAGGACAAATGACTACTCACCTTGAGATTAGGAGAGTTGCTTTGTTGAACTTTCTTCAGAGCTGGCAGGAGCCTTAACCAAGATGAAAACAAGGGAACACTGTGGGTCCCAGAACCTCAGACCCGCCTTGCAGGGGCCTGGGTAACCCCACTGGGCCCTTGGAGAATGGCGAGGAGCTTAGGCAGGGTGGGCCTATGGATCTTGGGTGGGCAAATGGACCGTGTCCAGCTCCAAGGTCCACACACTGCCTTCCCTGGCCTTAGTGGCCCTGCTCTGAGCTGCCTGCCTGGGTCCCATTTCCTTGATGCATCTGGCCATACTGGCACCTGGTGTTAATGTGTCTTTCACTTCTGCTGGTCTCATTTCTGAATTATAAGCTCCTTAAGGGCAGGGTGGACACTGGACCTGAGGCTGTGTCCCAGTCCTGGCTTCCACTTGTGTTCAGTAACACCCACTCCTTCCTTCCTTCCTTCCTTCCTTCCTTCCTTCCTTCCTTCCTTCCTTCCTTCCTTCCTCCCTCCCTCCCTCCCTCCCTTCCTTCCTTCCTCCTTCCTCAAATATTAGGCAATCCTAGCCTCTGCTCAGGGTGCAGCAGTGAACTAGCCCAGCAGCACCTCTGTTTGCTGGCACTCACATTCATCTCAGAGAAAACGAACAAATGACTGAACACATGCACACTCAAGAGCAAGGCTGGTGTCAGGAAGTAAGTATTAGGACCCTAGCACCCGCCGAAAGAACACAAGCCTCCAGAGAAGGGGCTGGCCTTGGGGAGGTGACTAGAAAGTGCTGACCCAGCAGGAGCCGACCCCAATAATAACAGCAACAGTCAGCACATTGCAGGCCTTCAATAAATGCCATTCTTTGTTAGGCTTTGCACCTATCACCTCTAAACTTCACAACTGCCCTAAGATATATATCCTGTTATTATCCTACTTTCCAGATGAGAAACTGCACTTTGGACCAGTGAAATAACTCACCCCTGGTCCCACAGCTAGAAAGAAATAGAGGTGGATGTGGAAGCTATGCAGAGGTCCAGAGGGAGTTCTATTCCCTGAGTTGTTCCACCCTTACAGGAAACAGAAGGCAAAGGAAGGGCGGAGCCCTCAGATGGACACCAGGTGGCGCTGCTGCTGCAAGAACGGCAGGGCCAGGGCCTAAGCAGGCTGGCCCTGCACTCTCAGATTCCAGAGATGGGCTGCAGCTCCCAATGGCCACCTGCACTGGAGGCTTTTGGGCCCAGAGACAGCCTGTGGGGTCTTACCCTAAATAAACCAATTAAGATCTTAGCAAAAAGTTCTGTTCCAATCGCTGTCTCTGACACCTCCATTGTTTGTTCTGGAATGATCTGAATTATTTATGTTCTTCCCTCCTTCACTCAAGGAGATAGATGAGCAGCCAGTTTCTCCTGGAACTGTCTGTCAGTTGGTGCTACTATGTGGGACCACAGGTCCACATGTCCAATCCCGGGGTCATGAGCAGGTGACTGGTGAGATTCACATGGGCTGCATGAGGGCCCTGGTCCAAACCTTTCATCTGCTCTGTGTTCTTGGACAAATCCCCTCACTATTCTGGGACCTCAGATGCAAATGGGCACAACTGCAGCTTGGAGCCTGGAGCACAGGGGCTTCCATCCAAGGAAGGGGCTCACCATTGGTGCCCACAAGTGCTCCTTGTCCTCATCTACTATAGTGATGGTGATCAAGATGGACCAGTCCCCGAGGGAGCTGGCCTGCACCTCCAGTGATTCATGCCCCAAGGGGATCTGCCTTCAGCTGGTGCCAAAGCCATCTCAAGAGGCCAGTCCCTCCCAAACAGGCACAAAACAGGACAGCATGAAAAGGCACAGGCATGTGGCCAGGTACAGGTATACAGAGAACATTTTAAAAAACATATATATATTTATTTGTTTGTTTTAGTTGTACACAATGCTTTTATTTTTACATGGTGCTGAGGATCGAACCCAGGCCACACACATGCTAGGCGAGTGCTCTGCCGCTGAGCCACAACCTCAGCCCCTACAGAGTACATTTCTCAACCTTGGCATGGCTGACTTTTGGGGCCAGATAAGTTCCCATAGAGAGAGGCAGTTTGTGCATCCTAGGATGTTGAGCAGCATCACTGGCTTTTTTATTTTTAATTTTGAGAGTTGCTTAGAGCCTCACTAAGTTGCTGGAGCTGGCCTCAAACTTTTGATCCTCCTGCCTCAGCCTCCTGAATCTCTGGGATTACAGGTGTGTGCCACCATAAGTTTGTCAAAAAAATTATGTGAATGTTCTCTCTCTCCCCCCCCCCAAGAAATATTAATATTTTGGCAGCACTGTTTACTGTAAATAACTGAAACTGTGGAAGGTGAGACTGCGGATAAGGGAAACTACTAAACTCCATGGAGTTGTGAGGGTAAAAACAGTAGAGCTGGGAAAAGGGCTTCAGACAGTGCCTCACCCTAAAGAGGCACCACAAACAGCAGTCTGCGTGAATACCCTTTTATTGTTGTCCTAGCTTTTATGTGCTGGGGTTCTATAGACCTTCTCTTCATGAAGAAACTGAGGCTTTTTAATGTTAAATAACTTGCTGAAGATCCCACAAGTATCATTAAGGCCAGAATTAATGCCAGGGACAGGGCCCCAAAGTCCCTGCTCCATGAACACATGTCCTAACCATGTTCTGCCTCCTGACTTCAGTGTGGGTTTCCCTGAGGCTGGGGGTCTTCTGCCACCAGCTCTGGATTGCAAGGCAGTGTAAGAGCTCAAAATGCAACATGCCAGGCCTCTTGGAACTGCAAGAATGAGGGCAAGAAGGAGTGCCCCTGGCTTATATGCTGACACTCCTACATCATCAAAGCATTTTATTTCCAGCTTTCCTCTCAGAAGCCTGAGAAGATATTCCCAGAGAAAGCCAAGCTACCAGAACAGGGTTCTCAGCACACACCTTCCCAGGGAGGAGCTGTGGCAGGCTGAAAGAGGGCCAGTGGGAGCAGACCTCTTGCTATGGTCTAGATGTTTATATCCCTCAAAATTCATATGCTGAGGCCTAACTTCCAATGCAATAGTATTAAGAAAAGGGACTTTACTGGGAGAGGTAGTGCAAGCCTGAAATCCCAGAGGCTTGGGAGGCTGAGGCAGGAGGATCACAAATTGAAAACCAGCCTCAGCAACTTAGTGAGGCTAAGCAGTTCAGTGAGACCCTGTATCTAAATAAAATACAAAAAGAGCTGGGGATGTGGCTTAGTAGTTAAGCACCCCTGGGTTCAATTCCTGGTACCAAAACAAAACAAAAACAAAGCAGAGAGAGCCTTTGGGAGGTCATTAGGTCATGAGGACCCAACCTTCACGAATAGGATAAGTGCTCTTATAAATGGCCTGAGAGAGCTTGTCTGCCTCTTTGGCAAAATGAGGACATAGCAGCCGGGCGTGGTGGTGCACGCCTATAATCCTAGCACTTGGGAGGCTGAGGCAGGAGGATCGCAAGTTCAAAGACAGCCTCAGCAATGGCGAGGCACTTAGCAACTCAGTGAGACTCTGTCTCTAATAAAATACAAAAAAGGGCTGGGGATGTGGCCCAGTGGTCGAGTGCCCCTGAGTTCAATCCCCGGTACCAAAAAAAAAAAGAGGACATAGCTGGAAGTCACAGTCTATGATCCCAGGCGCATAGACACCAGTCTGCAAGCACCTTGATCCTGGCCTCCGCAGCCTCCAGACTGTGAATAGTTTCTGTTGTTTATAAATTAGCCTGTCTAAGGTAGTTTAGACTGAGACACCTCCCAAGGGTGGTGTCTGGCCCCAAAGCCTCCTCACCCTTCTCTGGACCCAGGGGTATCTGGATCAGGATATGGGTTAAAGACTGTCATGCTTTGTCCCCATCAGGTTAGGGGTTGAAACCCAGATGCTTGGGATGCCGGGTGTTGTCCCTCGGGCGGGGCCCAGAGTGCACGTAGCCCTCCAGGGTTCCTGTCTCAGAGCCATCTGCATTTCCTCCCCAGACCCTCTCTCTCTGGTCTTCCCACTCATGACTGGGAAGCTCCTAATTTCCTATTCTACAAGCAGGTGATGCCCTGGGACACACAGGAAGAACAGAGTGGCATACTGACCCCATTCCCCAGAGCACCTCTCTTCTCTTGCCTGCCACTAAGACTCACGGCAGAATTTTTTAGACTTTTCACCTTGAATGCTGAAAAATTCCAACAAGCATTCCATACTTTGTCTCGTCCTTGCCTTTCATAACAAGACACCTTATGTCTTTCTGATTGTCCCCAAGTCTCTGATTTCTATTTGCTTTGATTTTCATCATCCTAGGAAATATTTAAAATGAGAACAGTTGAGTAGCTTTGGTACCTTCTCAAAAAATCAATTGAAAAGCCAGTTGCTATGCAACCCTCTAGTGTTGCTGATGCTCTGCTCCCTGGCTGATGGCATATTGTATAAAATAAGATAATCTCCTTTCTTCTGCGTTTTTTTTTTAAAGAAATGGAGAAAAATGTTGTTTTAGGAAAAACTTGAGATAACTCAGAGGCTTCTCATAAGCGGGAAGACAAACAACATGTCACTCACATAAGTGAGTGACAATTTTGTCCCTGCTGGAGCCTGGTGGGCCCTGGGGACAGGTGAGGGAAGGGAGTGGAAGGCTGTGGAGCTGGTCTATTTCTGTCACGATTAGGAGTGAACAGCAGTACCTGATTACCTGGGCCACTTTCTGCCCAAGCCTGGGTCATGACCTTACAGCCACTCCCCACCCCTGCTGAGTCCACCCTGAACATGGTGGGCACCATGCAGACCCTTCTGACTGCCATCACTTGGGTTTCATCTTGCTTAAATTCTTTCAGAGACAGGGGCCTCATCCTTCAACTGGAAACCTGAAGCCCCTCACAGAGCACCTCATCAGAATGCCTCTTCTCTGTGAGCCAAACTCCATCCCCAGAGTCCCATCTAGAAGCTTTGGCTTCGCTTTTCCTCTACTGAGCAAGCAAAGCCCATTCCCTGCATGTGTGTGGATGCTGAGCCTCACCCCCTGCAGATCTTGGCTAGGGGCTCATCTGCCTGGTCACCAGCCAAGGTCTGCCCCACCTTGTCTGATTCTCTTCTCTGGCCTGAATCTTCTGTATTGCTCTGCTGACCTGACATGGAGTGCTTCTATGTGCTGGGGTTCTATAGACCTTCTCTTCATGAAGAAACTGAGGCTTTCTAATGTTAAATAACTTGCTGAAGGTCCCACAAGTATCATTAAGGCCAGAATTAATGCCAGGAGCAGGGCCCCAAAGTCCTGTTCACGTACATCCCACAGTGTGGTGGTGCTGAGGGGGTGGGCCCTTTAAGGGTTGGGGGCCTAGTAGGAGGTCCTCAGGTTATCAAAGGCACCATGCTTGAAAGGGATTAAGGTGATTCTCATGGAACCCCGAGCTAGTTCTCATGAGAGGGATGTTATCAAAGGGGCACGCCTTTTCCTTGCCCTCTTCCTTGCTCTGGCTTCCTCTTTACTGTGTGATCTTTTTCTTTTGCAGATCTGTCCTGATGATTCAGGTCACATTATATATGTATATCCTGCTTTTCAAAAAAATTAATAAGTAAACAAATGTGTATTATGAATTGTAATACATGCTACTGTTATAAATACAACTTTGAATAAAAAATAAACAAACAACAAACTTTATGCTATAATCATTTATCATTAAACATGTTTTGAAATGTGATTTCTACCATGATGCCGATGCCATTCATTGTTAAATCCTCACCAGAGGCCTCACCTAATCTTAGATTGTCACATTCCAAAACTGGGAGCTAAATACTTTTCTTTATAAAGTAGCCTACCTCAGGTATTTTATTATAGTAATGAAAAGCAGATTAATACACTGATTCTGCCAACAGGAGAAGGAGAGGTTACTCACATGGTCCAGGCAAAGCAGAAACCATTTTGCTCCTGAAGGGCTAGGGCCAGACTGGCCCTGGACATAAGGGAGATACCTATTAGCCTAGGTGATGTGGGACTCACCTGCAGGTAAGATCAAGTATCTGTAGTAGCTTATATTCTCACATTGGCCAAGATGGCTCACCAAAAGGGGGCACAAAGGTGAGTTCCCCATCCTGGAAGACTGCTAACAAGGAAGAAGAGAGAAGCCTCAGTCATCCCTAACCCATCACAGAGGTGAGATGCCAATGAAAGCATAAATTATATTTTATGGCTTCATTCAGATCAGGAACAAAATGCTGAGATGATAGAACCCTGTGGTGCACCATTGGATATCCTTATCCAGGGTTCTGGAGTTCAGTTAAACAGTATTATGGATCCTAAGATGTTTAAATGATTTTTAAAAAATGTACACTAGTTTTAATGTGTTAAAAATGCACTCTTTTGCTTATAAAACATGTTTACCAAAATAATTAAAATTCATTAAAGTACAAAGAAGTAAATAAAAATCCATTAGCTTACTGCCCAGCAATATATACTATTGGCAGTTGGTGCATGCCACCCAGTGTCTTCTGTATAGGTAGGTATACAAAATTGAGATCACGCTGCAAACTTATATCCTGGTTTTCAAAAAAAATTAACAAACAAACATCAAACTTAACTTTATGCTACAATCAGTCATTAAACCTGTTTTGAAAATGTGATTTATTGGCAGCCTAATATTTTACTATATAGATTTATGATGATTTATTTAACTAGACCTCCACTATTGGGCAATATAGGTTGACTCTTGTCATTTACATTTAGAAGTAAGGCCATGACAAGTGTCTTGTTCCTAAAACATGATGCACAGCTATGATACTGTTTTGGGAGAGAATAATACAAATGAGTGACTGGGTGCAAACCTCAAGAATCTTTCTGAAGGCAATGATAAATGTTGTCACATTTTGCTCTAGAAATGTCTACATATTTATATACTTCTAATAGAAAAGCACCCATTTATTCACCCAAACAAGGAGAAACACACCCCCTCCTTTGTATTCCTAACAGCATTGGTGCTTTCAAAGTGGTATATCCTCTTATTTCTATGATTAATAGTAAAGTTAGGTATTCTCTATTGGAGTTTCTTTTTTAGGCATTTACATTTTTCTTCTATTAACTACCTGCTTACCTCATTTGCCAATTTTGTTTTTCCTGTGATTTATAAGAGCTCTTCATATATTGGGCTATCTCTGTCATGCTGTAGTTTTTCTGAACTTGTTTGCCTTTAAATTGTGTTTTTGACAAAATATTTGTATTTTGACTCTTCAAGTACATTTGTCCTTCCCTTGACATTTCCTTCTACTGAGTTTATGCATAGATAGCCTTTGACAATCAGTATTTTCTTCCTGATTCATGCAATTTAAATATCTGAATGTTATTGACTTATATTTACCATAACATTATCAGTTTTACTAGTAATAACACTTACTATTATCACATTTACTTACTTATAATGCTTAATAACCATTCTACTTTTACTTATCACAAGTAATGTATGGGAGGGATATTTTCAGCTATCTAGTTTATTCAACAGATTTGTCTGTTCATGTTTATGTAAATACAGTATTATTTTAATTATTTTAACTTTACAAGATGCTTGAAGTAAGTCTCTTTTCAGTTGCTTGGCTTACAAGGCTTTCTCAGTCATTCTTGACTATCATGTTTCTAAATGAACCTCAGAATAATTTCATCAAATTTCCAATTATTCATCTGAGAAAAATCAACCTCATCAAATTTCTAATTATTCATCTGAGAAAAATCAACCTCTCTACTGTATCCAGCCTTCCCAGAAGAGCTTATGTATCTATTTATTTTCACTTTTTTCCTGTTATAAACAATGTGCAATATTCTTTCTATGGGTCCTTTATCTGTCTTGCCGGCACCATTCCAGGTATTTTGCATTTCTGGTTACTATGCTATAGAGAACTCTTCTCTTCCTATTATCCCTATTAGCAGGGTGTTGTTGGTTCTCACAGAAGTGATTGGGTTTTGCATAATTATCTAAGAGTCATGCACCACAGTGATGGATCACATATATGATGGTGGTCCCATGAGATTACATCGCCTAGTGATGTCATGGTCATATGAGTTGTGTAAGTGGACTCTGATGTTTGCACAACAACAAAATCACCTAGCAACGCATTTCTCAGAATGTGTCCATCCTTAAGTGATGCATGACTGTATTTGGCCATATCACTAAACTCTTATTAACTCTAGTTTTACAATGGATTCTTTTGGGCCTCCTTGGCACATCATTAACAGCAACCAGCAATTATAATTTTGTCTGCTCTTTCCAATCATTTGTTTCATGCCAAGTAAAACTGTCTAGAATTTCCAGAACTACAGTAACAAGTTTATATTTCCAATGATACTGCCACTGCCACCAAGGCACAATTTCCCAAAACAAGTTCTGAAGAATGTTAATTACATAAGAAAAAGGGTCCCACTGAGAAACAGCTTTGAGAAATAATGTGTACAAATCCATCTCTTGGAGATTCACCATATATGTTCCCACAGCAAAGCCTCTGGGAGATGTTGCTGTTGGGAATACCTGTTTTCCTTTGTTTTGCAAGCATCATTCAACCCTTCTATTTTCCTGTGTAAACATCTATTCACATCCAAAGAATCAGCTGTGCAGAACACTTTTAACCAAATGTGCTTCTCTTTCTACCTTTAAATAAAATTTTGATTGTCATGCTACCATCTGTTACTAGTTTTCTCAAATTTTTAAAAACAAGACACCCTCTCAGCTTCCAGTCACCTCTTTGCTCTGCCAATCTGTCTTTGTCATCTCAGGGGAGTCCCTAAGGGTCTCTTCTCAGCTGTCCCGTCACTCAGCAAGCTCCTCTGTGCAAATAGCTCTCATCTCTTATCTCAAGGGTCCAGATTTCCCCAAAGGGTTCCAGACCTATGTGCCGACCTCTTCCTGGCCAGCTTCACTGGGATGGCACCAGGCACCTCCAACATGGCACTTCTCAACTGAACTCATCAGTTTATCCTCTTGTGTTTTCGAGTAGCTCCCCATTCCAGCTTCTCCTGTTGTGTCCTCCATATTGGGTATGCATATTAGTCAGCTTTGTGTCACTATAACAAAATACCTGAGGAAACTAACTTTATAAACAGAAAAATGTTTATTTAGCTCACAGTTTTAGAGGTTCAAATTCAAAATCAGGCAGCCCTGTTGATTTGGCCTCTGGCAAGAGTAGCACATCACTGTGCTATCAACGTCCCCTTTGATGGCAGTGGCATCCACCTATGTCACTGCTCCCCTCTGGCAGTACCACTTAAAGAAGTCCAAGGGTCTTCTTAGAAATGAAGATGAGATCATGCCATGAGAAAGCCAAACTCCACAGCTGGCGGTGCAGGACCCCTGGATTCTGCTCCTGGCTTCTTCAGCCTTGGCACCTGCTGTTCTCATCATTGCATCCCTCTGTTCCTGCAGCACAGGCTGCTCTCTATCTCCCCTTCCAGCCTTGGAACTCACAACATTCCTATGCTGGGTCTTTCCCCTTTCATGAGGAAATCCATCATCAGTCCTCGGCTGAAACATCACTTCTTCTGGTTGCTTTCCCTGACCTTGTGAGTGAGGATTGCCTGCCCCAGATTTCCTCCACCGAGTCCTGGGCTTCTCTGTTGCAGCTGTTTCCTTATTTACATCTCCCTTCTGGAGGCAGTCCCCTGAGGACAGGGACTGTTCATGATTACTCCTAGAACAGCACATTACACACAGAAGCCCTTCAAAAAGCATACATTAAATGATGAATTTTGTCATTAGCATATTGATGCAACAAATTATATAAATAGAGCTCCTGATATTAAACAATCTCCACATTCATAGAATAAGCCCTATTTCATCATGGTGGAATTCAATTAGACTCTTAATGCCTTAGGATTTTTATATCTATTTTTAGAAATGAGACAGGTGTGCAGTTGTTGTAGGCATACTACCAATGGCAGCTTTTGGGTGTTTGGGTCACACTGACTACAAAAAAAAATTGAACTCAGTGGATTTTAGAATATTATGTATGCTTATATGGTATTGTGTTATCCTTGCTGAATAATTTCTTGCATTAAATCAGACTGCCTTGGCAAAAAGAAATGATCTGACTATGTGGGGGTGATTTTAACATAACTTCTTAAATGGTAAAGAACTTGAGTTCTCTTCATAGTTGTGGAATTTAGGGTGTGTTCTACATTTTCTAGAGTCAAATTTGAAATATTCACATCTCCCCCAGGAAATCCTCAGTTTTCCCTGACACAGAGATTCTGGAATCCAGTAAGGAATAAACCCTACACAATTTCCAAGTATTTTCTTTTAACCAATATGGGAGCAATCAGGTGGGAATATAAGCTGCCACTTGAGACCAAGAGCAATCCACAGGATGGCTTTTCTCCCCTTCCTCCCCCAGGATACACAAGCACAAGTGTCATGACCAAGGAGGATATTCAAGTCCTTTCCCATTTTCAAAATTATCTTAAAATTGCTTTCATAGAGGATCAGGTCATTTCTTTTTGCTCGCAGTCTTATTTATCTGCAAGCAAGGTAATACAATACCATATAAATGCATACATTCTGAAATTCACCCAATTCATTTTTTTGTACCATACCCAGTGTTGCTCCTATACCCAAAGCTGTCAAAAGTAGCATGTCAAGATCAAGTAAAGACATGTTTTCCCTTTTCCAGAAACTTCTGAATGGGGGATATACATATGCCCTTCCCTCATGCCAAAGAACTGAAAATTCCTAAGACACCAGCTAGGAACAGAAGAGCTGGAATGGACCCAGCCTATAGAGGGGAATACGTGGGGAGAACAGAAAAGAGGGAACATGTGATTGCACTGGAGGCAGGGGGAGACTCCAGGGGGAAAGCCCAAAGATGTATGTATGGCTAGACATGAGAATCTTCCAACAGCTTTCTAGTGGGGCTGATGGCCCTGAGTGCTCGCTCTTCTTCCCCATGAAGTATTTTGTAGGTCACAGTCATCCCAGGTTACCATTTCCCTTGGTATCCACAGAGATTGGTTTCAGGATCCCAAAGGACACCAAAATCCACAAATGCTCAAGTCCTTGATATAAAAAGGCAGAGTATTTGCACATAACCCACCCACCTGTATACTGTAACCATCCCTAGATTACTTATAATATCTAATACAATGCAATGGCCAAGTAAATAGTTGTTATATTGTATTGATTTAGGGAATAATGAGAAGGACAAAAAGTCTGTAGATTTTCAGTATGGATCCAACTTTTTAAAACTTTTTTTTTTTAGGTACTGGGGATTGAACTCAGCGGCACTAGACCACTGGGCCACATCCCCAGCCCTTTTTTGTATTTTATTAGAGACAGGGTCTCACTGAGTTGCTAAGTGCCTCGCCATTGCTGAGGCTGGCTTTGAACTCGCGATCCTCCTGGCTCAGCCTCCCAAAGTGCTGGGATTACAGGCGTGTGCCACCGCGCCCGGCTTTTTAAGAACTTTTGATTGGGGGCTTGGTTGAATCTTTGGATGACAAACCCACAGATATAGGGGTCGACTCTGTACATGTCCCCTCTGATCTTTTAGTTGGCATCTCTTCTCTTTTTTTTTTTTTTTCTAGGTTAAATATGCCAGAGGTTAACTTTTGCCCAAATTCTCTCTTTCATGGACTCTCTTATCTCTATTTTCTAATTTATCGATTTCTGCTTTTTCTGAACTATTTTCTTATTTTTGCTTTCCTAAGATTTTTGATTTTGTTGTTGTTAAAATTTGTTCTAATTTGAGTTGAATGTGGGGCTAACTTGTTTTCATTCTCCCATGTGTGACTTTAGAAAACACCTATGAATTTGCCTCTGAATACAGCTTTAGTCACATCCCTTTTGATATGTAGTACTCTTGCTTTTCTTAGTTTTCTAAATTGTATGCAACTGCAGTTCTAAAATTCTCCCTTCTAGTAAGTCTTTTTTTTTTTTAATTTCCAACTGGATTATATTGCTTAGGTTTATAAATCCTCCCGTATCTCCCCCCACCTGCATGTCAGAAGCATTTAGTCAAAACTAAACAGTTTTGCTCTAGAAAAATCACTACTACAATTTTCTTTATGACCTAAATACTTCTGTGATCTTTTTTTTTTTTTTTTTTTGGTACCAGGGATTGAACTCAGGGGCACTCAACCACTGGGCCACATCCCCAGCCCTTTTTTGTATTTTATTTAGAGACAGGGTCTCACTGAGTTGCTAAGTGCCTCACCATTGCTGAGGCTGGCTTTGAACTCGCAATCCTCCTGCCTCAGCCTCCCAAAGTGCTGGGATTACAGGCGTGCGCCACCGCGCCCGGCTACTTCTGTGATCTTTTAAATGTTATATGATTCCACAAAAGGAAGACACATCTTTCTGAAAGGCAAGGAAAAAGATGATATAACTACTAATTTTGCTTTATTCATGATATCGCTCTGTCTTTTAACATGTAATCTGTTAAAGAAACTGACAGGCATTAAACACTCCCACAGTTAGGTTTCCAATAATGTCTTCTTTGTTATAAGGATTTGCTTTGGAATATTTTATGTTTTCTTGGAGTGCATAAAGATTCATAACTAGTATCCTTCCTGTGATGACCTTCAGTTCCTTTAGAGTGACAAGTTTTGAGGATATAAGAAGAGGTTGACTTTTTCTGGGATTCATTCTGCCACACAAGCCCTTCATTGCCCCGTGTGCCATGTAAATTGTGTGTAGTTTCATTTTATTTTGGGGAGTTGAAATTCTCTGTCTTTGAGCAGAAGTGCTAACCCTTTATATATTCCTATGCCTAGTGCATCTGATCCAATATTACAAGTGACTTTTCCACACACTGAATCAGACCATGAACTCTAGAATTTGGCTGCCTGAGTGAGAAGCCCAACTTCTGAAGAGCTGGATGTCACTTGCCACTCACCTGGGTGTGCAGCTAGCTGACTCACACTAAGCCCCAGTGTCCTTCTGTAAATGGGGGCTGACATAGTGTGCACCTCCCACCTGCCTTGTTAACACATGCAAAGTGCATTCCACACTGGCTGAGCCACAGGGTACCCCCTTCCTCATCATCTTCTCTGCATAACATTCTCTTGTCTCTCTATTTCAGGTCACTGTCCCTCAGGGACCCATGCATGCTGCTAGGAAATAGGGTTCCAAGTTCAATAACAAGAGGAGGTAAGTAAGGCAAGAGGGCTCAGCAGAAGATATGAGGCACAAGGAGAGGACAGCACAGATTTTAGGCACAGTCAGAGTCAAAGTAAGAGGTGTAAGAACCACAATTTCTGATGCTTTGACATCTGAGGCATTGTTAACCCTGAAGGGACTGTCCCTTCCAGGACTGGCAATTCCTAGAGATAGGAAACAACTCAAGTCCATCTTTCATGTGAAAACCAACTGCTCCAGAGCTCAGGTCCCTGACCACCTCCTTTGTCAGACTCTACCCTTAGGGTTACTAACCACCTGTTCTAATCATCCCAGGGCCAGGTATCAGACAACTTGGTATAGCTCTTCTGTTCCAGAATCTTCTATAATTCTTCAAACTGGCCACTCTTAAGCCTGCTTACCCTAACTCCCTTGGTCTTTCTTGCAGAGACCAGAATAGAAGCTCTTGCCAGTTTTCCTAGACTTCCTATGCCCTGTGGCCCACCTGGTGCTTTCCAAGGTGGCTACCCAGGGTTCAGCATGCCTCCACCTCTTAAGGTCTGTAACAACTATCTTTTCAATGGCAGGAGTCTCCTGATCTGTTGGCCTCACCAGGTTGAGTAATAATAAAATCTACATTTTAAAACCAGAAGTCAAGGTATAAGGAAACAGGGATGAGATGGCTCACAAATTTCTTGTTACTTATAGAACCACAGGATGTCTGGGAGATACTGGGCAGTTTGAGAAAACACTCTCAAAGGAGGGCCATGCCTCACTCTCCAGCCCCATTCACTCCAAGAAAGAGAGCAGAAATTGTGGTGTGTCTGGTAGGCAGGGCCGGGCTCACAGTACTTACTCACCTTCCCATAGCTCAGCAGAATAATCCGTACCAGGACAACATTGATGTGGGCCCCCAAAGACTCATCATGATAGATTTCATTGACCTGAAAGACAACCAGAGAGGCATCAGCAGAATCCACGTGCCCAAAGACCAGCTCTGGTTTTGCAAATGGCGTCATAAGTCAATCGGCTCCCAGGAGAGAACCCAGGGTACCCTGCCCCATTCATTTTTCTTTCTGCACTTTACACAGATATTGCCATTCACTCTGAACCACCTCTTGATTTATCCCTCCACTTCCTGCCTTCACCCCACCCCATCCTTATAGCCAGCACCACCAGCCTGGATTATGACAGCTGTCTCCTAGGAGACCCCTACCTACCAGCTCAGGGAGTTTTCACCTGGAGCTTGAACTTGGATCAGGAAACTGACTTCCATATTTGACATAGCCTCCAACTGATACCCAGATTTTCCTTTAAGAATGAAAATAGGCAACAAACACCAGCAGCATGAGCAGTACCTGGACTGTCCAGGACAGAAACCACTCCACAGTTGTCACTGCTGCTGATGAAATGTTACCTATGCACATTGCTACAATCAGCACTGCATTCCATGTCCACAGGTTCCACATACATGCATTCACCGAACAGTGGGTCAAAAATATCTGGGGGAAAAAGTTGCTCAACAGGTACATATTCCACCTCCTTGTCATTATTCCCTAAACACTACAGACTAAAAACTATTTATATGGCATTTACCTCATGTTAGGTATTATAAAGTCATCTATAGATGATTTAAAGTATACGGGAGGATGTGGGTAGATTCTGCACAAACACAGTGTCATTTTATATAAAGGACCTGAGCCTCCAAGAGGGTCCAGGAACCAATCCCTGCACAGACTGAAGGATGACTGTACTTGGAAATGGGGATCATTTGAGACCTAACACCAGATCTCCTTTTTAAATGAGTTAATAAATGTAGTTATTACAACATCATAAATATGCTTTCCTTGTTTTGTTTTGAGAGCTGTGCTTATTTCATCACTATTTAATTCTCTCTCTGGACTCTCTTTCTCTCTCTCTCTCTCTCTCTCTCTGGATGGGGGGGAGCAGTGCAAGGGATCAAATCTAGGGCCTTGTGCATGCTAACAGGCACTCCATCACTACTCTTGTGTATTTTATATTTTCACATTTAAAAATATTATCCTGAGAAGGTGCCCATGGGCTTCTCCAGATGTCAAAAGGGTCCATGGCACAAAAAAGGACACGAAATCCCAAGCTCCACAATGCAGCCAGTATGACCTTTTAGAAACCCTGGACTCTGAGTCTTAGAGGCTTCCTTCCCACTAACAGCATCCCCACCTTCCTACTGCATGCACTCAGGATCCTCACTGGAACAGCCCCCTCACTGTTACTTCCTTCATTGGTTGACTAAGCGCTATTCCTCCTTGAGGCTAATCTAGGAGTCACTTCCTCCTGGAAGGGCCTCCTAGGTCTGACCTGCTCCATATGGAGCACTGGTGGCCATTACTTCCTGAACCCTCTATCAGTGGACTATATCTATTCCACAATCTGTATTTTGCCTCCTCGTGTCCCCAGGCCCCAGGACAGAGTAACACGTGACAGACACTCAATAAATACTTGTTAAGAGAATAATAAATACACTGGTGCCATCACTGAGTGGAGAGGCATGGCCCAGATGCACCTCTCAGAGTCCAGTGCCACCTCAGGTCAGCACTGAACATGCTCTGCATCCCAAATTTTAGAATCTTTATCTGAGCGACTGTAATTCCTATCTATAAACAATAGGAAGATACCTCAGGAAATCTGAGTTAACAAGGAAAGTCAAGTCATGATGGATGGGATGGGGAGGCACACGAGGCCTATGAGACAAAGAACCCAGTGGCTGCTATCAGTGTTGTCGTGGATAAAAATGGCACCAACTGGAGTGCAGAGTTAACAAGCTGGCCAGGCCCCAGCTGATGCCACCATCCAACCCAACACACAGCCCCTCTTGGGAACATCCTGCGCGTAGACTGTCTACTTCTGGTTATAATTTGGTTCCTCCCCCTCTTCACCTTCCTTTCCTGTAGGGAAGGGGCAACTGATCAGACCTGTGGGAGTACAGGTCAGATGGTCACTGGGACTCAGTGCTGTGGACTTGACCTGACTTTCCTGGGCAGGAGGGATGCTGGGCCCCAGATGCCCATGTGCCTGCCTCCTCACGTGCAGCTGACAAGATGGAGGCCCCAGGGAGAACCTGCACATCCCCTAGGAGGCCTTGCCTACTCACCCCTCACCTGTTGGCCTCCTCTATGAAATCAGAATAACAGTCTTCATCTCACAAAGCTGTTGTAAGGATTCAATTTTCACCCGCATACAATGGAATGATATTTGTGAAAACTGAAACTGAATTTTTCACTGGTGGTAAACCATATTGTCCTGCAGTTCCCCATGAGGTCCCGAGGACAGGGTGAACACTCCCTAAACCACAGATGTTTTGGCTCAGTTTTGAGGTTCTAACTAGATTTTTAAAGTCTAGTTTTAGCCTTAAAAGCCAGTTTTTCTTTAAAAAAGGCAGGAGTTTTCTAAATTTCCAAAGTATTGCTTTATATATGACAAGCAAAGCCTCGCCAATTGGACTCAGGGCATTCATAGTGCAGGAACCACCAAGGCCAGGGGACATCTCGCAGCAGCTGGAAGGGACAGGAGAGGGGAGGAGAGAGAGTGGCTCAGTGTCCTCTTATTCCTTCCACTCCAGCCCCCATGGTCCCATCTCAAGTTGGAAGTGGGGGCAGGGAGAATACAAAACAGCCTGTCAAGAAGTCAAGGAGGAAGGAAAAAAAAAAAAAAAAAAAAAAAAAAAAAGAACTTTTGAGCCCAGCTGCTGTCCAGTTTCTGAGAGGGGACAGGTCTGTATCAATAGGAGGTGGCTTCAGAGAGCCCAGATGGAGGCTGGACATGTTTCAGTCATGAGCAAGAATGAGAGGGTGACCCAGCTCCCAGCTGTGTGTAGCAGATGTGTGGGGTTCACTGTACCCCAGGAATGCCTGGGCAGGATATAGCTGAGGGTGGTTTGCTGCTTACCTGGTGCTGGGGCTGCCACCACCATGTTTCAGAGGGAAGCCCAGAAGTGCTAGTCTACAGGAGAGGGAGGCTGACCTGTTTGTATGGCAACTGCAGAGGACCAATCCCTTCCACCCCAAGGGCAGGTCCTTAGTCTCTAGGGCCACTGTGAGGCAAGAGCATGCTGGGACTGATGTGTGCCTAAGCAGGCTGCAAAGCCATGTACCTACTCCCACCCAGAGGGAACAGGGACAGGGGACAAATGCCCCACCCCCTTCATATGTTTAAGTTCTTATCCCTAATGTGATAGATTTGGAGGTATTTGGGAAGTAATTAGAGTTAGGTCGTGAGAGTGGAGTCCTCGTTATGGGATTAGTGCCCTGTGGGAAGAGACACCAGAGAGCTTGCTCGTTCTCTGCTCCCCAAGCCCCGTAAGGACACAGCAGACAGTGGCCATCAGCAAACCAAGAAAAGGATCCTCCCCAGGAATCCCCAGTCTCCAGAAGTGTAAGATACAAACACCTGTTATTTAAGCTACCTAGTCTGTGGTGTTTTGTTATACCAGCCTAAGCAGACGAAGGCAAGCCCCGAGTCAGCCTGTTATGCTTTAGATCTTAAATGTCTCCAGAGGACCACACGCTAAAGGCTCGGTCGCCAGCCCCTGGTGCCACTGGGAGGTGGTGGAACGTTTAGGAGGTGGGGCCTAGTGGGGAGAATTTAGGTCACTGAAGGTGTAATCTTGAAGGGCATATTGGGACCCCAACTCCTTCCTGTGTCTGTCTGTCCATCCGTCTGTCTGTCTGTCTCTCGCTGCTTCCCAGGTGCCATGAGGAGAGCAGCTCTGCTTCCTAAGCTCCCCACGATGATGTTCTGCCCAAAGCCATGGGGGCCAAGTGGCCATGGACGGAAAACTCTGAAACTATGAGCAAAAGCAAATCTTTCCTCCTGATAAGTTGATTATCTCAGGTCTTTTTGTCACAGCAAATGGAAAGCTGACTGACACAGAGCTTAACTTTGACCTTATGATTCTCCTTCACAGGTTTTTATTTTTTTATTTTTTTTTTACTTTGTGGTACTAGGGATTGAACCCAGGGGTGCTTTGCCACTGAGCTACACTCCCATCCCTTTTTATTTTCATTTTGAGGCAGGGTCTCACTAAGTTGTTGAGGCTGGCCTCAGATTTGTAATCCTCCTGCCTCAGCCTCCCCAGTCACTGTGTGCACTACTGTGCCCATCCCTTTAAGAACTTTAAAATATTAAGGGCCTGAGCTACTTTTCGTGACCAGTTGACATTCTTCCTTCTATCCTAGGATTGGGTGCCAGGGTTGAGGGCAACATCAGACATTAGAACTGAAAATAACCTACATTTTTTTTCCCCATGTTTGAGCCTTGGTGGGTAGGCATTGATCCTGCCATGCATATCAAGCCCCCAGGCAGAGATGACCTGAGAGGATCAGGTCCTCAGTGGGACTTCTCAAACTGAGCTGACCATACCCTGGGCCTGGAATCATACAGTCCTGCCCTCTCCTTCCCCATGGCCCAGGCAGGCACCCAGCAGAGAGCTGTGGGCCTCACCATGTATTAGCTCTCAGGATTAAGCAGAACTAGAGTGGAACTGGCCCTCAGAAGCAACTTGACCAGCTCCATAATCATGATGATGTTCATGAGGATTTTGAAGGAAAGGGGAACTAGAGGTCATAGTATTGTGGAATCTTTCCAGGTGAGTCAGGGGTCACCTAAGAATGTGGCATGTCATGAGAGCTAAAAGAGAGAACAAGTTAGCACAGTGAAACTGGAATGGTCATCCTGGCAGGAATATCATGTGCAAACATCCTGGGGTCAGAAGTAATGAGGCATGTTCTAGGCACAGAAAGGATGGGACAGGGGGAGGTGAAAAGAAAAGGTGGGAGAGGGGCACTAAGGCCATACCACATGGGTCAGGAGAATTCTAAATCTACTCAATGAGCAATGAGAGAATATGGAGTTGGAGGAAAAGATAATAACATTACATTTTGCAAAGATTACTCTGGATTCTTAATGGAAAGTAGACTGAAGGGAAGATGTGGGAGTGTCGGATTCAGATACAGGGATAAGTAGAGAGAAGGGACAGGTATGAAGAGTGATGTGGATTGGAATGGAGGGCATGTGACCACCTCCCACACAGCCCTGGGACACCCTGAATCCTGCCTAGCCCTGTCCCTTTTGCTGGAAAATAGAGACTGTCCATCTTTGTTCTATATGGAGTTGGGGGAGAGAGGGGAGAGAGAGAGAGAGAGAGAGAGAGAGAGAGAGAGAGGGAATCCTTCTCAGAGTCTCAAGGGAAGCCAAGTGGGGGCCTATTCTGGAGGAGATCTCAAGGTCACTCAGCCCCATAAGTGATGTTCTAAGTCTGTGTTCAGAATCCCATCCCACAGTGTAGTGGACAGGAAACTGGAGAGGGGATGGTGTAGGCAGCCCACCTGAGCAATGGGGAATCTGAGGTTCTGGGAAGGACAAGAAGCCTGTTGCCAGAAGAAGGGAGAAGATTTAGGGCCAGTGTCCTTCTGGGTTCCCTGCCCATCAGGGCACAGGATTCTCCAGCTCCCCAGCCCTGCTCTCATCCCCAGGAGGTGGCCTTGTGTCCTTGGACATTAGGTTGGCCTGAGCCATCTGCTTCCTGATTTGGACAGGAGGTGACCAGCCACCCCACAAATCCTACTGCTCAGCACCAAGCTCCATGAGACAGATGGGCTGGGTCAGGGCTACTTCTAGGCCCACTCAATGCTGGGGATAGGACACAAGGTGGCTAGAAATCCAGAGTGTCAGGCTGCTAAGTGTGGGCCCCTAGGACTGGGGAGACTCCCTCTGCTGGGCTGGGAGTCCTGATTCTGATCTCCAGAAGCCTCAGACAACTTGGAAATCCACTGGGCTGCTTCAGGCTGCTATGGAGCTGGAGTGGGCATGTCTGGCAATGTTCTCAGTGACAGCAGAGAGGAGGAGGCCAGGCCCCTGTGAGGCACACAGCCAAGACTTGCCTGCAAGGACTCCCTCAGTCTTCTGGTCTTTGGCTGTGGTGCATCTTTCATTTCTTCATCCCAAGAAGCCTCTGTCCCTTCTACATGGGCTTACCGGCTCCGATTGGGCTCTAAGCAGGGCTGTGTGCCTTAGACCGCTTGGAAGCTGCTGGTCCCCATCCCTTTAACCTGGGTAGGTGGGACCCACTAGAATCCTGCTCAGGAGCCCTTGCCTGGGCACAGCAGCCTGGAGACTAAGGCACAAATAGGGGCTCCGGGTTTTGCTACCATCTGGCCTCCTCATACTTGGATACGTGAAGAGCAGACGTGGCTGCAATGCAGGGGTCAAGCTTATGCGGATGAGCTACTTGTCCTCCACTGCCCTGAAGCCACCACCTGTGCCTCCACCCCCGGTCCAGGGCTTCACCTACTTTTCAGGAAACTGTGAAAGTGCCGTAGTCCCTGGAGTCTGGATGTTCCTACTCTTCATGGATTGATGCTCAGATGCGGCTTAGAAGCAAGGTTCTGGCCAGCACCCGCCAGGGCCCACCCAGGCATAGGGACCCCTGGGAATAATTAGCAAGATTCCCAGTGAAGCACTCACATCCTTAATAGGGATGCAGCTACATTTCTGCCAACCAAAGAGCTGACAGATGGGACAAAGAGAGCAACAGAAGACAGGAGGCAGCCTCCAATCCTCTTTTCCTCCTCCCATCCTACCTCATCTCTCAGATGAGACGGGTGGTAGGGACTCCCCAGTGACTTCCTGCCTTGTGTCCTGTTCCCACACTCCCCTCCCCAACACCACTCTTCCCTAAGGTCACTACTCAGAGCAGATCTGACCTACTACTTCCTCTGCCTAAAACCCTCAATGGCTCCCCAGTGCCTCTGGAAGCAGGCCCAAGCCCTCAGTCTGGCACGCAGGGCCCTCTCCAAGGGGGACCCAAGCTGGCTCCTCCATACTCCACTTCAGCTGCTTTCCTCCATGGATTCTTCACTCCCGACAGCTTGGTTGGCATTCTTCCAAGACCTGTCTGCCCTTGTCTGTTGCTTGTGCAATGGTTCATGCCTGGAATTCCCACACTCCCTTTCCAGCCCCCAAATTCTTTAGATATCTGAAGAACATTTGAGAAAAATAAATTAAAAAAAATAAAGTCATAGTAATGTTTCCAAGGAGGAAGGCAGTTGGTCGCTCGCCTAAACTACCCAAGGCCTTCCCATTGCACTTGGAATAAAACTGAAGCTCCTTGGCATGACCTTGAGGCCAGGAGGTGTGGCCCTGCTGCCTCTTCTAGGCTTTTCCCCTATCTCCCAACCTCAGGGCCTGTGCACTTGATATGTCTCCCCTACCACAACTGTTCCCAACAGTATGTAGCCCACAGTTGGTGCTCAGTAAGGAGTATGTGGAACAACAGGAAATGGGAAAAGAGACCCAGCAAAGGCCTGTGATGCCCTGTAATGACAGAGGCTCCCAGCTAGGTGCCTTTCCCACCATGCCAGCCAGTCCTCCTCCTGACTTGCTGTCTCCAAGACTAGTGTGCTGGGGAGAAGCTGATCTTCTCTGCCCAGACCGTAGGGGGAAGGGAAGCCCTGGGACAATGTCCTTGAGCCCTGTCTGAGAAATTGATCCTGGAATCTTTAAACCTTAAGGGAAAATGTACAAAGCCACAGCCCTTCTCTGTGCAGAGAGAGGTCAAGGGCTCTCTGTTTGTGGAAATACATTGTAATGTGCCTTTTGCTTATGCAAGGATGCAGCCAAGCTTCTGTTCTAGAATAGACAATAAGGAAGGACAAGGCCTTGCATGACAATGTAAAAGTTTGCCTTATTGGTGGCAGAGTTCCACTGGGGTTACTATGAGCCCTGGAAGGTGGCCTGAGGCTGCAGGGGAGCCTTTCTACTCTGCCAAGTTTGGAGAAGGGGGCACAAAGAGGGGGAACTATCTAGGAAATAGGGCTTCATCACGGGGAGGCCCCTAGGCCTGGCTGGTTGCAGAGGGGCCAGCTGGGCCAGAGTCCAGGAGCAGAGTTGCTGGTGGTTTCCATCCCAAATTCAACTTTTGGGAAAGTTGATCTCCTCTGCTGAGCAGAGCTTTGGAGCCATGAGAGCAGCCCCCATGGCTCATCTGGAAAAACCCTGGGGAGCAAGCCAGGCTTGAAGTCTTGAGGCCTTATGGGGGGGTGCTCAGCCCAGTTGGTGGCTTCTCTGGGAACCCTAAAATAAATAGAAAGTGGGTCTCTCTGTGAACCCTAGGGGCCAGGCTTGGACTACCAGCGTGGAACCCTTGAAGAGAGTGAGCCCAGCCCACCAGAAGCCGGTTGAGTGAGGTCTTCTGGTTTCTAGAAAGATATGCTTGCATATATGAGGCTGCAAGGGCCTGGTCTTATCCTGAGAATAAACTTCGTCTTTGTGCCTCTTCTTTACCCTCTGGTTCTCAGTAAATGCTTCAGAGGCAAACACGACCCTCACCATTGCTCAAAATATCAAACTATCATGAAATGCAAATGGGCAGGATCTTAATTATTAAGGTTATGCCATACACAGAAATGGGAGGCAGGGGAACTCCTCCTTCAACACCAAGTGCGTGAACATGTCCTCCAAGACACCCCCACTCCCTCTCCCCAACACATGAAGTCTGTCCTATCTGCTGTCCTGCAGAAGTCCATATTCTGCCAGGCCTGGGGACAAATCTACAGTGCCCAGGATGGGACTGGGGTTCCTCACCCCCAGGCAAGCTGACCCATCCCCAGAACATAGTGGAGGCTCAACAAATATTTACCATGCAACTGGATGTAACACTAGGACAGGGACACTGGAAAAATAAGGTTACCTTAAAAAGTTTTTCATATCGATGCTAGTAACTGCAAGAAGCTGGCCCTCCTCTGTGCTGCATTCCTTCCCCCTGTCCTGAATTTGGGGAGTAAGCAATGGATGGAGGTGAAATCCCCACTTCAGATTGCATTGGTTTCAGTGTGGGTCTGCCATAATCCTGCCATGTGAATTGGGGCTGGTCACCTAACCTGAACTAGGGAGCCTCAATTTCCCCATCGTGAAATGGAGAACATTGTCCCTGTAGCTCAGGGTTGTTATGAGGACTGACTGCAGCAATGAATTGAATGCATATAGCAAAATCCCCAGCACATGGTACTATCTCAAAAAGATTTGCCATCAGTTACATGAGGGCCGAATGCTGCAAACTGTTTCTTTGGTTTTCAAAACTTCAGTCCACCTGTGCTTCATTCTGGAGGCCACTCTAGCTCTCTGAGGGCCACAAGGTGAGGTCTCTGTGAACAGCTTGCCCAGGCTGTTTTTCCAGGGCTGGGAGAGGCACATCTGGGAGTGTGACCTGGACCTGAATCCCTCCCTATCTGCTCCACTCTGGGGTCACAGACAGCCACACCACCCTTTGGAGCCAGACCTTCCACTCACTGATCCAGCTACTCATCAGAATGAGGAAATGCTCTGAACAGGGAAGGATGGCTCCTGAGGAGGCCACAGGACACAGAAGGCATGATAGAGGCCACAGGCCAGGGCCTGATGTCCCCCAGGGGTCTCTAGGCTTCAGCTGGCCATAGACAGGGAAGGAGGCAAGGAGAAGGCAGGGATGTTGATTCTTACTGGCAGTGGCTGTGGGATGCTGTGGCCTCCTAGAGCTCTGCTGAGTTTGCTGGCTTTCCTGACCCCACAGCCCCAGAGGTTTCCGTATGGAATCTCATTTCAGGGAGGAACCCTGAGTGGCAGGACCTTGTGCCACCCCTGGCTCTAACACTAGCACCCTTCCCACCCCACTCCTGCCAGCTTCTGACAGGTGCAGTAGAACTATCCACTGTGACTCCAGTGCTGTCACCAGGCTCCAGTGAGGCACCACCATGTAATTGGAGAACCATGTATTTTTCACTCCTCTTGTAAATCATACACTGCTGCTGCTCTGTCAGATTTTGACTCAAGGAAGGGGACAGATAAAATGCCACCTTGAGGAGGCGGGGGGCATGGGCTATTGGAAGTCCCTGGGATTGGACATGCTGGTTGACAGAGGACATAGGGGAGATGGCCAAAGGCAGTCAGGAAGCTGAATCCAAGGTTACGGCTTCCCATCCATGGCCCTGCCCCCACTCCAGTCTGCAAGGCCAGACAGAGACAAACCGTGAGAGCTCAGGTCCTGCTTCCCACTGAGATAGGACCATAGGGGAGTCCAATCTCAAGATGGCCTATGCTGGCATTGTTAGGCACGGGGGTGGGGGAATGAATGAGCCTGAAGCAGCACCCCGGTTGCCCTTGGCACCAGAGATTGTATGTGGGATCCAGAAGCTTCTGCCTATG
The DNA here is from genome assembly GCA_025594165.1 of Tamias sibiricus. Taxonomy (NCBI): domain Eukaryota; kingdom Metazoa; phylum Chordata; class Mammalia; order Rodentia; family Sciuridae; genus Tamias; species Tamias sibiricus. The sequence continues at coordinate 39,738,373 of CM046662.1, read as the reverse complement.
CTTATGGGGTGGAGGTGAGGGGGTACTGGCAGTGAGCATGGAAAGGCTGCAGAATGAATGGCTCATCGAGGCCCAAGACTTGGATCAGGTATATCCCAGAACACCTAAGCATTCCAGGAAAAGAGCCAGGGGCCAGACCTGGCCACCCACTCACAATAAAAATGGAGAGGACACAAGTCAGTCCCTCCACTGCCATTAGGGCCCAGGTATCCTGACATGTGGAAGCAGGGAGAAATCCTGGCAGAGCAGGCATGAGCCCTAAATACTACAGACCCCATGATAGAGGGTCTTAGACTAGCACCTTATACTGTGCCCCTTGACATGGGCAGGGGCTCATGAGGAATTCAGAGTGTGTAATGAAACCAAGCTTCACCATGGCCCTACATGCAAGTTCGCTGCAAGAGTCATCTATTATGAATGTGAACATATCTCTCCCTGAAGGTGAGGTCATTCAGGGCACCTTCTAACATCTGAAAGCTGATGTTCCAGGGTCTCCTTGAACCCAGAGGGAAACAAGTTTTGTCCTGAATAGCACACATCCCCCTTGCACTGTGAGGATCTGTTGAAGTGACTTAGCTCTTGTCCCTAGGAGCTGAGCACTGCACTCTCCACCTGTGGACTCCCAAGCTGGCTCAGAACAGGCCTCCAGAAGTTTCAAGCAAGGAAACAGGCACATAAGAAGATGGATGAGTATGTGTCAAAGCCCCTGAAATTCCACCCTCTGCTACCAGAAAAACCCGGAACCAAAGGGAGAGGGAATGAATTCTTGGATGCACAAGTGCCCCTTGATCACTTCTTCTTAGGATCAGGGGACATGGGGGCAGCCAACAGACCCAGCTTATTACCAGCATGGCTGGAGGTGAAGATGAACCCTCAACCACCTGCCTGCAGTTTGGCTGCATCTGCTCAGCCTCCATCCTCTGGTATCATTGCAATGTGGTTTCCACTGGGTGTATTTCCTGACCCTGTGAACATTCCCACAGAGCACACTATGCTAACTTGGATGCTGTCCCTGTCCAGGGAATTGCCCCTACTGCACCATCATCTGGGTGAACTTCTTTGTTAGATTAACTGCCCATCTTCCTCCCTCTTAAAGGAGAGCTCTTCTGCATCAATTGCTGCCATTGCATCCTCTTGCTCCCTAAGCTTCAAGATCAAGTTCAAGCTCAGTCCATACAGGCAGTGCACCACACCCAACAAGCTTGCTTGTCTGGCCAGCATTTGTACCCCAAGACCCCACTCCCCCATGCCACTTCTTCCTTCCAGTGACACAAAAAGGGTGTGGTGTCTCTTTTGCACACATGCCTCCTCTATATGGAATGACATTCCCTTCTACCTTTCCACTTGGAAATGCCAACTCTACAACCAAACCCACTCTGTGACTCTTTATCCAACTAGGCAGAGGGCACTGACCATGCCTTTGGCTGCCAAGGTTCTTGTCCTTTTTGTTGTGGTAAAGCAAGTTGGTGTGTGTTCCCATGAGAGCCAGGTTTTCTGGGGACAAGAGGTGGCTGGGTGGCTTCTCAGGTGTTGTGAACTGAAGGAAGGCCTGCTGCACTTCACTGGTCAGCTCTGACTTTCCGAGACCTGTACAGTGTCTCTCTAGGTGCAAAATCTTTCACCACTTACCACCCTGCCAGTGAGTAGTATTTCCCTGTTTTACAAATGAGGAAACTGAGGCAGAGAGAAACTAAGAAGCTCACTCACACAGGTATGCTTGGAAACCAGCTACAGAGGCTTCAGGGGGCAATTTGGCAAGTCTGCTGACATTAAAGAACTGTGTCCCTAGGACACTAGTGGTTCCAAAATCTTGCATCAGTGCTGAAGAAACAGTCTTGGGTATAAGGAAGAAGGATACTTGTGTTATTAAATCATTTTTTCCACCAATAGGCAGAAGGCAGAGTCTGTTTTTTCTATGGGAGTCTGTGGGGCCATAGTCACTTTGCAAGAGTTCATTTACTCACTTATTCATTCACTCAAAAGATATTTGCTGACCATTCACTACGTGCAAACCCTTTGCCAGGTGCTGTACATGAAAATCACGTAGGCAGACCCTCCCTGAACTTGATATGAAATCTGGGGAGCCCTTAGCTCTTCCAAGACACACTACCAAGAGGAGTAGGACCTCAGGTCGACTGACCTCAACTCAGCCCAGGGGACAGCCCAGGAGGGGCCTGGGGCAGTGACAACCCACACCTACCCTGCACTGCATACACGCTTATCATCTCTGCTTCTCTGGGCTCAGCTGTCATTTCCTTGCTGGAGCCTGCATGAGACAAGCTCAGCAGCTGCCTCAAGCTGTCACTGAGAAGTGACGATGCCTAGGCCTTCTCGTCCACTGGGAGGCTAACTCCGCTTTGACAAGCATCAGCTCCCCAAGGGAGGCCAAGGACAGACAGCTCCCAGGCTTCCCACCACATCAGCTGTCAGGAGGCTTCACGGAGGAGAAGAGTGCCACACGTGTCAGGGAAGAAGAGGCAGAAGTGAGTGCAGCCCATGGTGCCCCTCTCCATCAGAATGTTCTGTGCTCTGCACCATCATCACAGGCCTGTGGACCCCACCTGTTCACTGTGACACCACCAGCACCTAGAACTTTTAGTACCATGCAAGTGCTGTATGTGCTGAATGATGCAGTGAGTGAGTGGGAAGGAGGGCAAATCTTAGAACAGGAAGATGGAAGAGATGGAGAAGCCTGAAGGAAAAACCCAGGAAGTAAACAGAAAATATATTTGGGAGGAGGAGAGGGAAAGACGTGATCGTGATGTTAAGATGCTGTTGGGAGCAGGGTGTAGTGGTGCATGCGCGGTGGTGCATGCAATCCCAGAGGCTCGGCAGGTTGAGGTAGGAGGATGGCGAGTTCAAAGCCAGCCTCAGCAATTTAGCAAGGCCCTAAACAACTCAGTGAGACCCTGTCTCTAAATAAGGTATAGAAGGGGGGCTGGGGATGTGGCTCAGTGGTTAAGTGCCCCTGGGTTAAAAAAAAAAAATAGATACTGTTGGGAAGGCAAAGAAGGTCAAGGCGAGAACAAGCCTGGGGTTTCCTGGGGGATTTAGAATTCTCACTCTTAAGGCCAGAACAGTGGGGGAGGACCCATACTGGGGCCAGTACTAAGGAAAGGCCAGCCTTCGCACAGGTGTGTGACTCCCATCTGGCTTGTCCTGGTCATACCACCCAGCCTCTCTGAGCCTTGGTGACTAATACCCAGGAAAGAGAACCTGCAGCAGGGTAAAGAGATCACCTAAGTGCCTCCTTGTACAGGGCTGGCATGTGCATAATCTAAGCCAATGCCAGTTTCTCCCTCCTCAGGATGTGGGGACAGGAGTTTCCAATAAGAGAAGGTATTCAATTCAAATTCCCCAAGAAAGATATTTCTGTCTTTTTTTTTAAGATGACAAACCAACCTCATCCACCCCTCCCCAGAACCCTACCAACCAGCGAGGCCCAAATTGTGCCCTGGGATACAGCAATGCCACTAGCTCTGCTCATGCTCTTCAACCACTGGAGCTCTCTGCTTTAGGGCCTCTGAAGTCCCTTGACTTGTAGTGGCAACCCCTCCTCCATAGAAAATCTTAACTAAGCTTCTTCAGAAATCTTCACCATGGCTGATTTTAGGACTATCAGCAAAAGAGTCTCTAAAAAAGAAGTTAAATGTAGGTAAACTTCCTATTTTCCTGTTGCTCTATTACTTGGCCACTGGCCTGGAAGAAATCAGCACTCCAGGTGCTGGACGCCACTTTACTTGTTTTTTCACAAACATGTATCCAGTGTAGTAATTTGTAGAAGTGTGTTTGCAAATGCAAAATGTGATAATAAAAAGACAAATTCTTTAACAAGACCTCTGGCCTTGAGCTGGAGCTTCACAGAGATGTCTACATTTCTAAGACAAGAGAAGTTACTAATTAGGCTCCATGGTAACAGCTGGCAGGGGGGAGGTGTTGTCCTTCTCAGGTGTTGTCCTTGAAGGGTTAACTTGCTCAGAATAGTGAAAGAAAAAGCTGCTTTTATGTGAACTTCTGTAGACTGTGAACTTCTAAGCCCCTCTCCTTACATGCTGGATATAAAATTCTAAAACTACCTGAACTCAGGGTTCAGGGGATTAACTGATTACAGTGAAAGCTGTATCCTCTGAACCTGGCTTCAGCCAAATAAAACTGTTCCCAGCAATCTTCGGTGCCTTGCCTTGTCTGTCCCTACAACAGACCAAGCCACAATTGGGCCAGATGTCAACTAAGGGTCCAGGGAGTAGTGAACATGACAGGGAAACTCACCATCTCAGGATGCCCGCCACACAGCCAGTGCTCTGCCAACTGCTTTTCTGGTGTTTTGCTCAGTGCTCACAGCAGCCCCAGGAGATGGGACTACCTGTCCCTTGTCACAGGGCACAGAGGGGCAGGCAGTGGTCTCCTTTCTTCTAGGCTGGAAGGAAACATCCAGCCGCCTACTTGCCAAACCTATCCTGTATCTGCGTTCTGATTTACCTGTGCAGTGAGGGTTCTTAATTTCAATTTGTTGCTCACATTGAAAAATAATTAGATTTTCCATGAAAATTGGATTTCCAGCTTCTCAACTAAAAAAAAAAAAGATCTGGCAACAGTGGACCTGCTTATTCCTACATGACTGCAAGTAATACAACTCAGGGGGACATCTCCAGAGGGAGGTGGCCTCTCCCACCCACCCCACCCCAGTCCTCATGACTCTCTAGAGCCTACGGCCACTCATGTGCCCTCCTGCCCATCTCTAATCAGCATCCAAGTGTACTGATCTCTTCTGAGCCCCATACACGACTGGCCCTAACAGCTGTATCTCCTGGTGGCACATGGAGCCAGGCTCTTAGGTCAGCAGAATAAACATGAGGACAGAAAAAAATGACAGGAGTAGCCCCCTGTGGCCCACGGGACCAGCAGACCCTGAAGCCTGGAACATAGCCTTGCAAGATGCAGCCTTTACTCCTTGCTCCTGACCCCCACTGTGCCCAGTCCCTACTCTGATGTGTCCCGCTTGCCTGGAAGGCCTATCTGCCTTCTCCCAACTTAAGGGAACTAAGTTTAATTGTATTGTTCCAGAGATGTTTTTCTCTTTCCTAGGAAGCAGAGCCAGAGACATGTGAACATGCCTTATGCCTGGATGCTTTGCCAGTTCACGAGATTTCTCTCCCCTGTGACCAGCAGTGAACATTCCCGTCCTACCTCTGTCTTCTCCACAGCCACCACGCAGCCCCAACATTCTTGAAAGTTGGTGAGAAATTGAGCCCATATGCCTTATGATTGTTTGCAAACCCTGGCAAGCATTTGGTAAGTCAAGGCCAATTTCTGGATTAAATTAGAAAACAAAAGAGGAAAAATATCTGAGTCCTGGCACAGACAGAAATCATTCATTCAACAAAAATTGCTTAAGAACATACTGTACAGAGGACTGTCCTCATGGTAGGAGGAGTTTAAGGTTATGGCCTCTGTTCTGAAGGCACAGAAGACCCCTGGGTCCCATGTTCTCTGTAAGCCCATGGAATACATCTGCCCTGAGCAGAAGAGGAGCTTCAGGGACTCAGGTATTCTTCCTGAACATAAGCAGTTAACACAGCTGAGAGAGATGTTCTGTTTGCCCAGAGATCTGTTCCTCCCTTTCAGTTGTTTTAATATGGTTATTAATTTCAGTTTATTCTATCCTTTTAAAAGTATCCTCGGGCTGGGGTTGTGGCTCAGAGGTAAAGTGCTCACCTCGCATGCGTGAGGCACTGGGTTCGATCCTCAGCACCACATAAAATAAAATAAAGATATTGTGTCTGCCTGTAACTAAAAATAAATATTTAAAAAGAAAAAAAAAAGTATCTTCAAAGTGACCTCATAGGTTCTTTGAGTTGGCAAGGCTAGGTGAAAGTGGGGTAGGGCTGGGATCTGAGCAGGAAAAGGGTAGAGCTCAACTCCAAAGTAGGTGGTTACAATGATGGCCTTCAGGAAAAGGCTGCTCCAGATACAGGGGCTCAGTAGGCAGAAGAGGGTAAGAGAGAACCTGTCTGCTGGAGATTCCTCTTGCCAGGGACTGTGCAGACCTTTGTAGAACTTCAGAGAGTGTTTAAAAATGAGAATACCAAGTTCAGGGGAGGGAAGCTTTGCATAGTAGATAAAAGCAAGTATTATGGGGCTGGGGTTGTGGCCCAGCGGCAGAGCGCTCGCCTCGCACTTGCGCGGCCCGGGTTCGATCCTCAGCACCACGTAAACATAAAATGCATTGCATTGTGTACAACTAAAGTAAATAAATAAATATTTTTTAAAAAAAGCAAGTATTAGAACCAAGTTGTTTCTGACTCCAAAGCTAGCGCATATTTTATGCTCAATGCTTCCCTAATATGTACACCCAAGAGCACTGATACAGCACAACACAAATGCTCAATTTAGAAGACTGGGACATAGTTCAAGTTGGGCACAAAGCAAGTTTTTTTGTTTTTGTTTTTGTTTTTTTAATTGGTGGTACTGGGGATTGAACCCAGAGAATTGTACCACTGAGATACATCCCCAGCCTTTTTCAGTTTTTCTTCCTTTTGAGACAGGGTCTCATTAAGTTGCCTAGGCTGGCCTCAAATTTGCAATCTTCCTGCCTCAGACTCCTGAGTTCCTGGTATTACAGGCATGCACCATTGCACCTCACGCAAAGAGATTTCTTTAAAGTATGATAGCACCTATTTCTTTAGCACCAAATAGTGAATATTTGCAGGTTTGTGGACTATATGATCTCTGTCCCAACTCTGTATCTGCTGTTGTAACACAAAAGTGGTCACAGGCAATTCATAAATGTATAGGTGTGGTTATGTTTCAATAAAACTTTATTTACAAGAACAGTTGAAGGGTCTTTGTGCTACAGTTTGCCAACTCTGCTTCAGAATGTCCAGTTTACCTTGAAAAATTCATGCAAATTTTGCTCTAACACAGTAATACGTCTAAATTTAATCTAAAATGATGTTTTTAAATGTATGCCATGCAAAAACAGGTGGCACTTCAGGGAGAGATGTTTCACATCTGTCTGGTGCCTCCAATAGCTCCAGGAAGAGCTGATGTTTCCAGTAGCAATGGATCAAATGTGGGCCTTACAGAGTATATATCACTCATCACAATAGTCTGATTCACTTCTACAAGGGGTCCAAGTGGACCAGTGGTTCAAGCAGACAGTGCTAGGTCTTTGAGATTCTGAGATCTAAGCAAAACACGGAGGCCCTAGGTTTTGCAAGGAAGAATTAGAGATTCAGTTAAATGACAAGCCATGAAAGAAGTGTCAGCCCTGGGCCCAAGTTTTCCATTTCTTGAACCTTGGCAGAGATTTTCCATTTCAAAATGCACACAAAACATATAACAATCACACATCTCATGCCGATGCCTTGGTCAATGACAGATTCCTCTTAGGTGATCTCCTAAGATGATAATGGAACTGAACACCTCCCATTGCTTAGTGATATTAGAGGGTCCTAATATCACCAACACCTTACTCACCTGTTGCAGGTGATGCTGGGGTAAACAATCTACTGTGTGGCCCGTGTATACAAGTAGGGCACATATGATTATGTTAGGTACATAATGCTCAAAAATGATCATGAACAACTGTTACTGGTATATGTATTTACTAATTCACACTTTCTATCATTATTTTAGAGTGCACTCGTGCACTCCTTCTAATTATGCAAAAGTATAATTTCTCTCTTTCCTTCTCTCTTCCTATCTTACCATGTGATCTCTTTCTTATGCCCTCCTGTCACTGCAATGCCATCCACCATGAGGTCCTCAGTGGAGCTGGGCTGATGCTGGTACCATGTCTTTGAACCACCAGAACTGTGAACTAAATAAACTTCTTTTGTTTAAAAGGTTCCTGACCCTGAGTATTTCATTCAAGCAACAGAAAATTGATTAACAGAATCCCCAAGGAGTCCCAGCTTCTCTAAGCTAAGGGCCAATAAGCCCAAGGAGACTAGATTCATCTGGGTTTGTCAGCAACTTTGAGGGTTATGGCTGTGGGAGAAAAAAAAAATCAATACAGGGGGCCTCAGAGTATGTAACTCTGCTCACAGACTGCCCCAGACTCAGAACACACCCAGCAACCTGTCAGGCTTAGTTTTCATTATCTGGGCAGAAAGGCAAGAATGGAGGTAGCTTTGGTGTAAACCTCCGAGGACCTGAATGAGTAGATGCTGGGGAAGAGCCCTTCTCTGGAAAAGGGGACCCCCAAGGTGGGATATACAGGGTATATCCAGAGAACATGTGGTAGTCTTATGGGATACAAGGTCGGAGCTCAGGGTTCAAGACGCTGCATTGGCAGGACCACTTTGTTGACAGAGGAGCGAAGGGTCCCGTACTTAGGGCTTAATGTTCCAGAGCTGCTGTTCTGAAATACTTCATTGTTTTACCTACAAATTTGTGTTTTGTAAGCAAAATCTAATAGGACAATGGAGTACATTCTGGGGACTTTAGCATGCCCAGAGTCCCAATCCCCAGGACTCAGCTCCCCTCTCCTCACCCTGCCACCAGGCCCAAGAGGAGCCAGCAGAACCAGGGCCATCAGGTATGTGTGCCTCATGGCATCTCAAGGCATGGCATGGTGGTAGCCATCCCACCCAGGGCTGGCAGCAAGAAGGCATGTCTGGTAAATGGCCAGCCAAAGCCTTTGTCTTACAGAGTGAGCCTCAAATACATCCCCCAACCCAGGTACTGAGTGAAACCAGCACTGGAGTGGAACAATTCTTTGCCACCTTGCCTGGTGCTGTGGTTTGTATATGGTCGGTTCCCCTCTGAAACTCATGTTGGAGCTTAATCCCCACTATGAAGTATTAAGTGGTGGAAACTCAATCTGACTATGGTGTTTAGAGGTGGGGCCTTTGGGAGGTGATAAGGATGAGATCAAGTCATCAGAGTGGAGTCACTATGCTTGAATCCTGGTGGCTTTGTGGGAAGAGGAAGAGGGACCATAACACACACACACACACACACACACACACACACGCACACTCTCTGTCTTTTGCCATGTGCTACTCCGCACCACCTCACCACCACTCTGCCAGCAAGAAGGCCATCACCAGATGTGGTCTCTGGAGGTGAGACCCACACTGTGAGCTAAAAACAAAACAAAAAATAATACCTCTTTTCTTTATAACTTAACAGCCACTGTTATTATGTTATTAGCAACAAAAAGTGGACAAAGACACCCAGCTTGCTCTGAGGATACCCTGTACCTGAGGGAGTATCCCTCAGCTGCCTCTATCCTTCTCCCAATCTTTTTTTTTGACATAAAATATTTTTTTATTCAAAGTTGTTGTATATATAACAGTAACATGCATTACAATTCATAATACACATATAGAGCATCTTTTTACATAACACTGTTTGTATACAAAGTATATTCATACTATTCATGTCTTCAATCATGCATTTAGGATAATGATATCCAACATTTTTTAAAAAAAATTTTGGGGGGGGGTGCTGAGGATTGAACCCAGGACCTTGTGTGTGTAAGGCAAGCACTCTACCAACTGAGCTATTTCCCCAGCCTCTCCCAACCTTCTTGAATCTGGCTTCTGTTTGCCTGAATTTGGTCAGCTTGAGGCACCCTTCAGGAATGCGCTACAAAACACAAATTTGTTTAATTTTGGTGATTCTGCATACAAGTTAAATGTTCTAATATTTGCATTTAAAATATAAAGATGAATGGTAAAATTCATGCTAATAATGAAAAATTCCAAAAATTTTCTTCACTTAGAATAATATTAAAAACAAAACCGGAGAATGCTTCCAATACCTACAACAGACAAATACCCTGACAATCTGGAATAGACTTACTGTTTTGGTTTAGATATGAGGTGTCCCCCAAAAGCTCATTTTCAGAGGTGAAATGATTGGATTATGAGAGAAATAACCTAATCAGTAGGTTAATCCACTCATGGATTAACTGAGTGGTAACTATAGGTAAGCAGGTTTGGGTAGAGGAAGTAGATCACTGTGGTTGTGACTTTGGGGTTTATATTTTGTCACTGGTGAGCAGAGCTCTCTCTATTTCCTGACTGCCATGTCCTGAGCTGCTTTCCTCCATGATGCCCTTCTGCCATGATGTTCTGCCTCACCTCGGACCCAGAGCTATAGAGTTAGCTAACCATGGACTGAACCTCTGAAACTCTTCCTCCTTTATGTTGTTCTTGTGAGATATATTGTCAAAGCAATGCAAAAGCTGATCAAACCACTGAAGGAAGAAGGAAAAGGCTTTATATATGCCTTTTATGGCATATTCCCCCTGCACTTTGAACAAGAGATATGGTATTTTTATTTTGTACTGTGCCAGCTCTGCCTAGAGGCCAGTGTTCCCCAAGTAGGGGGTCACTGGTAATATACTGATTTTTGTGGCAGCCAGATGCTGTGTGAACTAATAGTAGATCACACATAAGAATATCAGCCCCTTTGAATATCCCTCTTTCCTTCCTCTTACTTCTGGGTATTGGGCTGTTGAGGCTGAACAAGGTGTGGAAAGAATGATTAGGTCGTTAGTGAGGGGAAGAGCTTGGAAAATTCTCTTGTGACAATGGGTGTTACTACCAGGAACAAGCTGAGCAAAGTTTCAGATTAACTTCTAGAGATGAAAGGACAGTGTCCAATAATACAGCATTAAAAAAAAAAAAAAGTAAGCCATCAAAAACTATTCCAACCAAAACAAAAGTCAAACAACAAAACCGGAGAATGCTTCCAATACCTACAACAGACAAAAGGTTAACCTGTTTGAATATTTTGACACTTCAGAGATTAAGAAAAAAGAATCTAAATAGAATAACTATTCTATTTGGAATATAAAAGTAGAAAAGGACAAGAATAAGTCAAATACCAAAAATAAAATAATCTGTTTCAGGGTCCAGGGTTGTGGCTCAGTGGTACAGTACTTGCCTAGCATGTGTAAGGCACTGGGTTCAATCCCTGGCACCACATAAAAATAGAAACAAGTAAAATAAAGGTTGTGTCCATCTACAACTAAAACATAAATTTAAAAAATAATAATCTGTTTCAAAATATACATATTTTTAAAAATTCAACCTTATTACCACCAAATAAATACAATTTATAACAAAAAAACCCCAGTTTTAACTATCAAATTACCACATTTTTAAAGGATTCAATGGTTTAAACAGGTAGAAAGATAGACCTTTGTTCCATGGAGGATAATTAGATAAGCCCATAACAGAAAACTTTCTGGTGTAGAAAGCTTTAAAATGTGCATACCTGTTGACCAGGGGTTCCACTTTTAGGAACTCAGTTTAAGGAGATAATTAAGGATGAGCAAAAGATTCACCTATAACAATGTAATACAGTTAGTGGTCCATCTGACCTCTAAAAGGAACAATAAGTTTTGTTATATGGATATTCATATAAATAGTTATATATAAAGAGTATGTTATAGTCATGTAGTGCAGTTAAGAAATTGTTAAATGAAATAGTAGACAGTAATTGCTAGGGCATACCTATATGAATTGATTCCAATTTTGTAGCAAAAAAATATTATATTATATTTATTAAATATAAAATATTGTAATACTTCTTAAAAATATTACTTTAAGGAACATTTAGGAAGAAAAGGATTTAAGGAAGAAGGAAACTGAGCTTGACAGAAAGTTGGTAGGGGCAGGGAGTCCAAATACCAGGAGATCCTTTCCATGCCCAGGTGTTTCCCATGAGGAGCTCAATACCCTCCAGTGGGCCTGAGATGAAGAGAGGGACAGACTGACCAATTTTCATTTTCCTATGAAAAGGTGGAATAACATGCTTTGCCTGTGAATGCAGAAAGGAAGCAGTACCTCCAGGCACTTCCCACTGCCTTATAATCACATCCAATTCCTTCTCCATGTCTAGAAAACCCTGGTGACTGGCCTTGATCACCTCTAGCTCTTTCTCCTGCCTGTTGCCCTTGCTTACCACACCAGTCTTTTCTCATTTCTTCAAACGTGCTGACCTCTTTCCTGCCTCCGGGCCTTTGTGCCACCTATTCCCTCCACCTAGAACAGTTTATCCCATCTCTTCCTACAATTCTGTCATTATCAGTCTCAGCTCCAATGTTATTTCCTGTGAACCAACTCCCTCATCTCTACCCTCCCCAACTCTTCCTTATTCTCCATCTCAACTATTTTGTTTCCTTCATTGCATTTATTATTGTCTAAAATGATTTCACTTGTTTTTTGCTTAAATATTGTCTGTGTTCCCTTACCACACACAAGCCCCTGGTAACAGGAATTGTGCCCTGTCTTTCTCACTGCAGTACTCCTTACCTAATGTACAGCAGATTCCCAATAAACATTTGATATCTATGTGGATGAAAGCCAGGGATATTAAGCAGAATAAGTTGGGTTATGCTGCAATAACAAGGAATCCACCTCACCTTAGTCACATAACATAATAAAGGCATTGATTCCTTGCTCACATCATGGTCCAGTGTTGTTTGGGTAGCTGTAAGCTGTACTGTAGCTGCACCTAATGGGACCTGTGGTGCCCAAGGTTACGGTGGCAGGAAAAGAGACGGAGGGCACACAGCAGCACTTAATGATATTATACAGACCACTACACAAAACACAAAACTAGCCACATAGTCCTAAATTAGCTGCATGGGAGACTGGGCAGTGGAGGGTAAAATGTAGATATTTTATATGCCTGGATTGTCTGTGCCATACCAGGACCCCCGTCCCAGCCTATACCCTGCCCACAAAGTGATCTCAAAGGGAGGCCTTCAAGTAGAAATCACCCTGGACAATGAAGGAATCCAAGGAAGCTAAGAACTGCCAAGGTAAAGTTATGCACACACCCCATTCACCTCAGCCTCTCCTCTTCAGTCTATATCCTGGGTCCCTGCCATTGTAACCCCCACTAGACCTTTCTCCCATAGTTCAATAGCCTTCCCTAGCAGTCATGCATGCCTGCCCTATGGGGTGGCCCCCAAACCCTGACCCTGCCTGCTATTACAATCAACCAAATGCTGCACTTAGAACATAGCCCAGGGCAGCTACTGCCACATCTGTCCTTCTGTGTTACTTTGTTTCCAGCCCTGGGAAGCTCCAAGACCAGCTGTGGACTTAAATGAAGAATATGACAAGCTACTGGCCAGGCCTCCAAGAGCCATTTGGGATTTGGTTTGAGGCCCATACACCCTGTGCTACTGTTTGATATATGGTGGCCAAATTCAAGTTCAGAGAGAGGACACAGCAAGCATTTCCACTGTTCACATGTCTTCCAGAACTCCACTGTCCAACAGAGTTGCCACTGGCCACCCTGGCAATTTAAGTCTAAGCACAAACTAACCACAAATAAATTACCAGTTAGGATGGCTACTATAAGAAAGAACAAGTGTTGTGCAGATTTGGAAAAGCCGGAACCCTGTGCACTCTTGGTGGGAATGTAAAATGATATAGTGGCTGAGGAAATAAGTATGGTGGTTTCTCAAAATGTTAAACGTAGAATTATCATATGATTCAGCATTTCCACTTTGGGTATATACCCAAAACAATGGAAAGCAGGATCTTTTTTTTTTTGGTACTGGGGATTGAACTCAGCGGCACTAGACCACTAGGCCACAGCCCCAGCCCTTTTTTGTATTTTATTAGAGACAGGGTCTCACTGAGTTGCTAAGTGCCTCGCCATTGCTGAGGCTGTCTTTGAACTCGCGATCCTCCTGACTCAGCCTCCCAGAGTGCTGGGATTACAGGCGTGCGCCACTGCGCCCGGCTTGGAAAGCAGGATCTTGAACAGCCATGTTTGTAGCATTACTGACTATAGCCAAAAGGTGGACGCCATCAGTGGAAGGATGGATAGATAAAATATGGTCCATACATTCAATTTAATATCATTCAGCTTTAAAAACGAAGAAAATTCTGGCAAGAGCTCCAACATGGGTGATCTTGAGGATATTATGCTACATGAAATAAGTCAGTCAGAAAAAACAACAAATATGGCAAGATTTCACTTATATGTTGTACCTTGAGTGGTCAAAATCCACAGTGACAGAAAGTAGAACAGTGGTTGCCAGGAGCAGAGGGGAGGAAGAGGAGCTGAGGATTGGATATGAGGGGTCCCCCCAAAAGCTCATGTGCTAGTCAATGCAGGAATGTTCAGAGATGAAATGATTACATTACGAGAGCTGTAATCTCATCAGCGTTTTAATCCATTTGATGGATTTATAATTTGAACAGATTCCAGGATGTAGGCAGGTAGGGTACAGCTGGCAGAAGTAGATCACTGGGGGGTATGCCCTTGGGGATTATTTCTTGTCCCTGGCTCCTTAAGGAGCCTCTCTCTCTTTCTCTCCCTCTGCTTCCCAACTGCCATCACCTGAGGAATTTTCCTCTGCCACACCCTCTGCCATGGTGTTCTGCCTCATCTTGAGTCCACAGCAATGGAGTTGGCCAATCATGGACTGAGACCTCTAAACCATGAGCCCAAAAGAGACTTTTCCTCCTCTAAGTTATTCTTGTCAGGTATTTTAATCATAGTGACAAAAAGCTGCCTAACACAAATGGATACAGAGTCTCAGTTCTATAAGATGAAAAGAGCTCTATGGATGGATGGTGGTAAGAGATGCATGACAATATAATGACTTAACACCACCGAACCTTAAAAATGGTGATGAGGACAATGCCTGTATGTATGTTTTAATCACAATAAATCACAATAAAAATTTAAAAATTATGTTGGAAAAATAATTTAAATTAAATTCAGTTCTTCATTTGTACCAGCCACATTTCAAGTGCTCAAGAGCCAGTGTGGCCAGTGGCTACCAAAGGACAGGACAGAATGAGAGCACTTCTGTCACTGCAGAAATCTCTTTGAGACAACAATGTTCTACAAGGTCATCCTTTTCTCAAATAGTCACCCTTCTTCAATGCCTCTCCTCCCCAAGATCATCAAAGGATCCTTCATGCTTTAAATCAGCCCCAAGACCACTCAAGGGTCCCACTTGTCTTACATCCACTCTCTCCCCGGGTGTGTGTGTGCTCTCAACAAGGACACACAGTATTAATTGTCAGGGCAACGCCATGCTACCAGCTGAGCCGAACCTTATCTCCCTTATCCACAGTGTGCTCTTGCTGTGGCAGGTGGAGCTCAGCTCAGAATAGAAACTCCCTACCTGCCCCCCAGAGCCTCACTGAGCCCCAGGTTCTACCGTGTCCCTGTTTCTCTGAAGGACTCACCGCTGTGCCTAGGACAAGTACACATTCAATGAACAGTTGCTGAATAAATAAATGCACATCTGTGTGAAACAGAAAAAAAGATAAGCTCCTACTTCTTCCACTTCTTAACTTCTTGGATTTAGCTCCAAAATCCTTTTTTTCTTTTCATTATGATAAAGCTCATTTCAATTTAATAATTTTTATATTTCTCATAATCCTCTAGAAATTAGTCTTCCCATTATCCAAAATGGAGGCACAGTTGGATCATAGGGGTGTGAATGAATACACTGACATTCACTGCAACACCCAGAGAAAGTTCTAAACTTCCTCCAACCAGCTCTCTATGGCACAAGAACTCTCCATACTAGGGAAAAGGAGGATTTGCTTCATTATGTCTCAGGAAGAACTCACCATGGATATCCTACCCTCAGGCAGAGTTCCTGGTGGACTTTTCAAGAATGATTTTTTGTGTGCTGTTACTAAATCAAATATTGTTGCTGTCATGTTAGCAAAACACATGTTACCTAGAGACTGAAAAACATGTTCACCTTATTTAGAGACTAAAAAATATATCCATCTCCCTTATCTCATTAAATCCTCATAACAATGCCCAAGATGGAAATTACTGGTCCATTTGAAAGATGAGAAAACCAAGGCTTGGAGAACTAGCAGCAGCATTCCCAGTGACACACGGGTCAACCAAGACTCTATTCCAAGCACAGTTCTTTTCCCACTGGGTGGGAAGGCAGCAGAAAACTTTGGGGGAAGAACACATATACTGAACACAAAGATTTTATATCTACCAGTCTTATGGACTCAGGGTGAAGATTTCCTCATGTACTGCATACTAAGTACTTAGAAGAGGCTGGCACATAGCCACCTATTAGGAGCTCAATAATTGGAGTCACTATTGTTATTATCATTACATTAAAGGAACTTTTCAAAATTAATATAAGATTAAGGGCACTGTAAAAAATAAAATGCACTCTACAAATACAGATGACTTTAGCACTGCTTTGCAGATGAGAAGGTTGAGGGGTGGTTGTCAATTGCTCATCTAAGGCAGGAGAGGAGGGAGGTGAACACGTGGGCAAAGGTCTCTCCCTCCAAGGTTTAGCTCACTCACATCCTCCCTTTTGCCCCTGATGCATCTTTCACCAAGGCCTTGGGGACTCTGACCTATGTGCCAACTCTGTTCCCAAAGGTTCACCACCTGGCCCTAGAAAGCAGAGCTGAGCAGTAGACCCAGAGAAGATCTAGATCTACCTTCTGCCTCAGGCTGGACCTGTAGAAGATCTCATTCATTGATAAGATTTAGGCTACTTTAGAACTCCCCATCCGCCCAGGCTTCCACTCCACCAACCAATCACCCTGTTCCTCACCAACACTCCACCCTCTCATCTCTTGTTCAAAGCCACACACCATCCTCCCTCCCACCCCTATTCTCCCAGCAGTGTTCAGAGGAGCCAGCCCGATTGAGAGAGAGGGCTAAAGAGCTTAACCCAGCTTCTCCAGAGCCTGCAGTTTGAAGGCTGGGTACCCCATTTCCCCACAGTATCCCTGATCAGCACCAAGCAGAGAGTGCAAAGGTTTCTACACCTGCATACTGATCAACATCTTGTACCTCCTAAAGGACATGAAGCATGGAATGTGTGGGGGTGACCCTGTAATTTCTCAGCAATAAGTACACAAGAGGCAGGTATTGAGAAGACTTACGTGACACATAGGCATCCCTATTAAATAGCCCAGATTCACAGGAAGAAAGTGATTCCCTTTTTAAGATTTCAATTCTTCTGACTGCTTCAAGGAGGAGCCTCTGATCAGTATCTTTCCGTCTGTCTGTCCCCCCTATCTAACACCACTCATCTCCTTTTTTGGCAGAAAGTGGGCCAAAGCTCTGTTTTGAGGGCCAGCAGAATGCAGAACTATCTAGCTGCCATTGAATAAGATCATTTTAGATTTTACCTTGAGATTATTTCTTTGGTGAAGTGAGATATCTTTTTAAAATAATTCTAAATTTTAAAAATGGCAAGCATCAAAAAAAATGTTTTATGAAAGAAACACAAATGACTGGAGTGTAGGGAAAATTGCTTTAGCTCATAAATAGCCTTGCCAAGTCAGAATCATCCCCCATATGCATATGAGAACCCTGAGATGCAGGGATGTGGATGGGATGCTCAACTTTTCTCACCTGTGGACCCAGACAGCCTCCCTGTTGAGGATGGCACTCGCTTCCAGCTTCAAGTGGAAAAAAACTTAACAGTTTGGCACAGAAAGTTGAGAGGACCTTTTCTTCAGTCTAGCCCTGCCCATGATGCCCCACTCCATGCCCCCAGTGCCCACGCTCTGACTCCTAGCCCACCCAGCCCCACTTACAATATTCATGAGTGTCAGCAGGTACTTCTGCACATGCTCCTTCCCGTGGAACTGAACCACAGAGTCGTCCACACCCAGCAGGACTTCGATGTTGTAGTCGTCATCAGCAGCGTGTCTGCGTGCCCTCCTCCTGGAGCTGTTGACGTGCTCCTCCAACACGCCCAGCGCTTGACTGAGGCTATCCAGATTGCCCAGGGAAGTCCCTACAGGAATAGAACATTATCATCAGCAGCAGGCCGGGCTCACGAGGAACATCATAGCAGGACAAGGCTCCACTGGATGCAACTCAGCACCAGCCAGGTGCCAGCACCATCATCATCTTGTTTAAAACTCACAACGTCCTGAATGAAGGGCATTGTTGCCCCCATTAAACAGGAGAACAAACTGAGGTCTAGAGAGGGGCTGTGGTGATATGTCAAGCTGGCTCAGACTCAGAAGCACTCAAACCAACACCTCAGAGGCTTTAGGGCCAACTCCTTGGCCAGCACCTGGCAGTAACTCCAGCCACAGCGAGAGCCATGGTGTCCTCCTGAGACTATGACAGACTGAGCCTAGCATCATGACAGCCACTGGGGAGCCCAGGGCTGGTACTGATCATCTGAGACCAGGAGTGTAGCCTGCACAGCCAGGAGCGTGCAGGCGAAGCCAGCTCTCTTCACCTACATACACTAACACTCCCAAAGGGCTGGCCTGATAGCCTGATATCAAAAGGCTGCTGTCCCAGGTATCACTGCCTCTGTTATAACTGGGGAAACGTAGGCCAGCCCGGGCAGTATGTGCTCCACAGTGGTTCCTCCAGCCTGGCTCCCCTCCAAGAACTTTCTACTCAGTCCTCCACTAAAGGGACCAGCTAGATGTCCCCCACCCCACTCCTGGGTCAGCCCCTGGTGCTCAATGAGTTGTGCAGGGACCAACACAAGCTCCTCATGACAGCTCTCCATGGTCTGCCCCGGAGCAGACACTGACCTCCTGCCCCTAAAGAGTTAGCACCAGGCAATAAGCAGCAGCTTGGATGGAGGTGGGGGCCTGTGGGGTCCAGGACCTGGAGCTCCATCAAGTTCAGGGCCTCAGGATGGTGTCCCCACTGTTGGCAAAGCTGTGGCTTCTGCCTTTGTTCCCATCTACTTCCCCAATGGGTCTAAATCTCACCCTGGACCAGTGCTCCAGTTCTCAGCACATACACACATATGTACACAATGCCTTCCCCTGCCCTCCCCTCTTGGGGTCACAGCCAGACAGACGTGGCCAACTTTCAGCACTGATGCCAGCTCCAGACCACACTGTATGCTGCCCACTGAGCCCCTATGCCACTGCCTTGGAAGCCCCACCCCTTTCACCCCTGCTCTGCTCCATAGGTCTCCGCCCAAGCCAGGTCACATTTCTCAGTGGCACTCCTGGAGCAGGTCCTCAGAGATTCCTTCCCTGAGAAAAACCAGAGATGCAGGTGACATCCAGGGTGATGTTCCTGTAGTCTCTTTAGCTAGGGTGGGTACCAAGAGTCCTGCTCGCAGCCTGGTTTGGGGGCCCACTCCCCTAAATTGGCCCCCAGCATTCATCTCCTCACTGAGTGCAGACAACAGGCATCTTCAGTCCAAGTTATTGTCCCCATTGTACAGATGAGGAGAGTGACAGAACCCCAGCATGGCTGACTCTCTGCTGGAAGCTCTTTCCTTAAACCCTGCTTCCTGCTTCAGACAAGATAAACTGAATGAAAAGAGAGGAGGTGAGAAGCAAAGGTGCCAGCTTTGACAGGAAAACGAACAAGCTGGGGCCAGGTCTGACAGACACATGTACAAGCACACACACACATGCACATACACACATATGCACACAATGCAAGCACACACACACATGCACATACACACATATGCACACAATGCAAGCACACACATACATATGCACATGTTGGTGCTGCCCAGGGCTGTGCCAGGTCAGGGAAGGGGCGAGGAGCCTGCAGGCAGTGCCTGTGCAGAGCTCAGTGCTCCACTCAGCTGCCAGAAAACGATTCAGGGCCATCCCTGCTGCTCCCAGAGGAGACGCTGGGGACTTAAACCTGACAGAGGAATTGAGGGATTGCTCCTCTATTTTTATACATTTACTTCTTTGCATTTTCAACGAGTAGGGACAGTTCACCTTCAGAACCACCTTGGGAAGCAGAAAGATGGTAATTTCCATAGAAAAAGTCTTCCCCTGGGGAAGAAACTGGACATTGCCTTCTGCCCCTATCAAGCTAAGGGTCATGCATGGGCAGCCCCTGAGGGCAAAACCAGACCACAGAGGTGCTCATTAAGACCAAGTGATATTTTAAAAATACCTTATTTGGAGGAAAAATGCCTTATTTGGTTGACAGTATTTAAAAATTGGGAGATTTCACATTAAAAACAGATGAAATATCCAGTTTCTCTTGAGGAATTTGGAGATGAGGCCACCCCAGGGTAACCCAGGGTTGTGAATTGAGGGCCATGTCTGGAAATAGAACATACAGGGCCACTCACCTGCCACCCCTGATGACCTCCTGGCTCCAAAAGGCCTCAGAATGTGCTCTCCTGATCCAAACCCCTGGGTCACTATACAGTGTCCCCTCCAGATATCCCTTAAAGAAGGGCACAGGGCCACCATCAGGCCAGAGCTGGGTTAGGGCTAGTCTTGAAACTGCTTCTGTCAAAGAGCATAGTTCCTAACTGAACTGTATGTTACAGGTCCACTCAAAGCAGTGGGGTTTTTTTAAGAAAGATGTTTTAGAAATGCCAAGTTCACCTCAAGCATAGTCATTTTCATCATTATTATTCTCATGATGATTATTTTTGGGGTACCTTGGACAATATGTTCTGAAACACTGTCCTTCCTCTAAGGCCCAGCTCCTGTGGACAAGCCCCAAAGCCCAATGCCAAAGCAGGTAAAGACAGGACCCCTGAGGTCAGCAAGCAGAAGAGAGCCTTGCCAGGTAGTCTGGTCCCTGGAAGTCTCAGTCTCATTCAGGACACAGGGGACAGGCCCAAAGTCAGTAAGGTCTGTTGTGCCCCCAGGCCTGGGGATACATGATCCTGGTCCAGCTGCCTTCCTGCCCTTCTCTGTCTCAGTGGGACCTGGTAGTCAAGCAAACATTCTGCCTCATCAACCCTGGGTGCCAGCTCAACTTCTGCCACAATGGGCTTGACCCTAAAGCCCAGGCTGCCTGTCTCTCAAAGGATTCCTGCTGCAGGGAGCTCTGGCCAGCAACAAACTACTGCATGGTCCTGGATCGGCTTCCTAGTGATCCCCTTGACCTTCACCTTGGCCTTTGGGGCCTGCCCACCTGTGCTGGGTTGCCTGCCTAGTCTAAAGACCTCTGCTAGACTTGTTCCTTCTAGGCTAGGTAGAGCAGACTGTTTGCCACTATCTCTGACTTCCCTGGGAACTCCCATGAACTTGCATCCTGGGCCTGCTAAGACACAGTGACCCAAAGCTCACATGGCCCTTTTTTCCATCCTGCATTCCTGAGCCAGGATGGATAATGAGCTGTCAGTCCTGCCCATCTCCTGCTGAGGCAGGGGATGCTGCTGCTTTCAGTCTTACTTCCTTATCTGTGCAGCTACTTCCACAAGGAGAAGTCACTGGTCTCCCCTAAGGGAAGGGTCTGTCACAGTATCATGTCTTTTATTTTATCTTGCTAAACATTTTTTTAGTTGTTGATGCCTTTATTTTATTTATTTACATGCAGTACTGAGAAGTGAACACAGTGCCTCCTACATGCTAGGCAGGTGTTCCACCACTGAGCTACAACCCCAGCCCCAGTATCCTATCTTTTAAAACGGTACCTGGAAAGATGTTTAGTTCCTGGCATTCCCTGTGCTTGGAACCACTTCCAGATGGCAGCTGGGGCTCTATTTTCTCATGTCTTGGGTAAGAGACACACAGCAGAAAGCATATCCAAGAGCCATCCCCAGTTTTAGAGTTTCTAGAATGGAAAGGAAGGGCTCTGGCAAGGAACCAATCAACACAGTGTGGAGAGGATATGTTAAGGAAAAGCAGGGTTCCTGTCCAGGGAAGCTCAAAGCAACTGCCACCCGGGGGAATGGGTGGGTCACAGTTGCCAAGCTAATTTATAGCCCCATACAACTAAGGGTACTGCCTGCCCCCCTGAGCTAGCGGGCTGAGAGCTATATCTGTCAGTATCCTTGGAACAGCCCTTCAGTGTCCAGGTCTCTGGAGCAAGGGCAGCCCTTCACAGTGATGACACTGTCACCTCCAATAGACATTTGACTTTGACACTAAGGAAGAAGATCCTTATTATTCTTGTTATTATCCCCATTCTAGTGCTGGTATGGTTGGGATGTAGCTTGTCTCCCAAACATTCAGAAACAGGAAGCTTATTCTCAGTAGTATCACTGAGATTGTGGAAACTTTTAGGGACTAACTCATGAGAGGGGGGTCAGGTCTCAAGGGACTGGATTAACTCCCCCTAGAATAGGTTGTTATAAAAGAATGAACTTGTACCCTGCCTGTCTCTTGCTTCCTTTCTTGCCATACAGTCTTTCCCACTCATACTTACATGTTCCTGCCATTGTGATGCCATATGCTATGTTATGACACAGCTAGGGGAGGTGCCTTGTCAGGATGCCAGTACCATGTTCTTTAAACTTTTCAGCCACCAGAATGGTGAGTAAAATAAACCTCTGATATATGTACATTAGCCAGCACCAAGTATTTTGTTACAGCAACACAAAACAGACTAAGATAAGCAGTAAAGAAATAGAAGAATAGAAAGATCAGGTGACTCTCAAACCACAGTGTTAGAAAGGAGGAGCCAGGACCTGACCCCAGGCCAGTATGCAACATGATTCTTTCTCTCCAAAGAATAATGATATATATTCTGAAATAGCAGGACATTGCAATGAAAATGTACTTGTCACAGCAAACTATGGGTGTATTCCCCAACGTTATTAACATGGCCCAGAGCAGTCTCTGAACTTCACCAGCACACGTGTTGGTTTAGGGAAAACCAAAATTGGTAGAAAAAGCACCTTTAGCCTGGAGAAGAGAAAACCTGGGGATTGAGTCTATAAGCTCAGGAGCATCATGTGGCAGGTGCTAGCCCTACAATGCCAAAGGTATCTGGTTTTGCCAGCCCATGTGAAAGGCCACACCCACACCTTTGCTAGGCTCACCTCTTCCCCTGCTGCTGCTGTTTCTTCTGCCCAAAGTTAGCTGCCCTCCAGGCCCAAGAGGAACCCCGCAAAAGGCCCATAGGGAAGCACCCCACGGTTTGTGGTGCAAAACCTCACTGTCTCCCTCCTGCGCTGGGCTAAGAGCCCTTGAAAGGCAGGGGCATATGTGATCCCTGCTGCAGTGTCCTCCAAAATATAATGTGTTAAAGGCCTGGCCACTAGACTGTGGCACTACTGGGAGGTGGTGGAACCTTTAGGAGGTGGTGCCTAGTAAAGGAAATTAGATCATTGAGGTTGTGCCCTTGAAGGGGACATTGGGACTCCTGGCCTTCCTGGATCTCTCTTTGCTTTCTGGATGCTATGAGGTGATCCGGCTCCAGGAGCTCCCACTATGATGAACTCAGCTGCCAAAGACCCAAAGCAACAGGGCCAAGAGACCATGGACTGAAACTTCTAAAACCATGAAGTGAAACAAAGTTTTCTCTTTAGAAGCTGTTTATCTCAGATATTTTGTCATAGTAGTGCAAAGCTGATTAACACAGTTCTCATGTGCTTCCTCCACAGACCTCGTTGAACACCCTAGGGGACAACCAGGTGGACTGGAATGCTTAGAACATGGAGAAGCACACTATTCCGTGACAAGGGAAGACTCTGCTGTCCTCTCCAAAGAAATAACCTGCTCCACATTTCTTCCGTCTTTTAGGTATCAGCTAAAATGTCAATTTCTCAAGGATGTCTTCCCTCATTTCATCCTTAATTAAAATAGTCCCCCCCCCCAAATCCTCTCTGATAGCATCCTGTTCCCTTCCTTTATGTCATGAGCCATTGTGTGAGATTGTGCATTAACTGTCTCTTCCATTATGGATGGAGCACCCTAGAGGACAGAGGTCATAGGATCAGGTGTGCCTCAGTTTTCCCAGTGCCCCAACAGGTAACCACAGGCCTACAAGGGGCAGAAGCCATGGCAGGGAAATGCAATCAGAACACAGGGACCAGCAGAAGGAAGGAAGGGGTCCTCCCAGGAGCTGGTCTGAAAGAAGAGGCAGGTGCAAGCAGGACCAGGAAGGCCAAAAAGCAGGTAGGAGAAGCAGAAGCCAAAATGTGGTGACAGGTAGAGAAACAGGAACTGGAAGGAAATCCAGCTATAAATCACTTGCACAAGGCATAATGAAGATAAAATGACCAGGAGGATTTAAAACAAATGAGGTGAAGAAGCATATACCATGTAATTGCCAATGAAAAGAAACCAGGCATTATAATAATATTCATGAGACAAATTTAATTCAAGGCATTCAAGGGAACAGACTGCCAATGCAAACAATTCATGGAGAAGATATGAGAAATAGGAAACCTGATGCTCCTAGCAGAGTTTCAAACAGACACAAGGAGAAATGGACAAGGCTACAGTTAAATGTGCACTTTCCTACCTTGATTCCAGAAAATGTCAGATGAATTAGATAAAACATTAAGAAGATAAAGGATTTGAACTAATAAGACAATCTAGTGTTAAAGCCCCCAAACCAGAAAACATGCCCTTTTCAAGCATGCATGAAATAAGTTCCAAATCTGACTACACATTATGACACAAAGAAAACTCAAAACTTGTGTCCACAATCAGTAACACTGAGATAGAATGAAAAATAAGAAATGGAAGCCCCTTGAAACCCTAAATGCCAGAAATTTAAGACAGAGTTCTAGCCTAGACAAAGTAGAAATTTCAATTGTTGGCTCAGGTAGAGAACCCCCGTAAACTCACAAGAAACTGAAAAAGTAGTCAAAGGAAAGCCTAGAAGATTTTATTTAAAAAGTCTTACAAAACCTACAAGGAATAAATACTTTTCAACTCACATAAAATGAATATATAAAGATCAACACCTTTCTTGTACATAGGAATAACCACCTACAAAACAGGGTTGGGAGAAAGGGTTTGTCATCTATAGCAACAACCCTCCCACAACCCCAGCAAATTACCCAGGAATAAGTAAAAAATGGTGGTTGCATAAATGCTATGAACAAAATAATATACACTAAAACCCTCCAAAATACAAAGGAAGAACACAGAAAATGGAGATATGATGATATGATTATGAATTGGAAGTTGATTCTTTTTCAAATTAATCTAGAAATGTAACACAAACACCATCAAAGAACTGTTAAACTCCAGCAAAGTAATTCCAGAATCCACCTGGAAGATAACACATGTGAGAAGAGCCAGAAAAACACTGAAAGAGAATAACAAGAAGGGAGTATTTGTCATTCAAATTAACAGAACGTAGTATAAAATCACATTAATTAGGATATCATGGTGCTGGTGTCATGAAAGACACAGCTCAATGGAACTGAGTAAAAATTCCAAAAATAGGTTCAGACATATGGGAGACTTTGGGGTAAAAATGACAGATTGAACATCCCATAGAGCTGATTCCTCAAACCCTATTAAAACTCTAGCCAAGTGATTTCTTTTTAAGAAACATTTCTACAAGGACAGAGAGAACAGCAGAAGACGAAATAATAGAAAGTGATTGAGGGCGGATCCAAGATGGCGGATTAGAGGAAGCCGCACTTCAGGGCAGCTCCGTGGAAAGAATCCAACAAAGCAGATAAATTGCCTTTCATCATATATATATAGGCTGAAAACACCGATCTCCTGGATGGTTTGATTACCACTACCAGAGAGAGAAAGAGACAAGCTGTCTGCAGCGGCTAGAGCCGAGAGGCTCCTGCAAAACCGCCTGGGTGGTGCACAGGCCGTGGGAAACAAAGTCAGTGTGGGGAGACCGCGCTACTACTGCAACCCCGGCCAAACTCACGGCACACCAGCGTGAAACCAGCGATAAAAACCAGCCAGCAGGATTGGTGCTGGGGAACCACGGGAGACCGCGGGTCCACAACACCAGTTCAAATCCACACTCCACCTGACGCGACCCTCAGTAGTAGGGCCTCGGACATAGCGGCACAGAAATCTGCGATCAGCAAACAGGGGCAGAGTGGAGCGGGCCACAGTCCGAACCAGCGCTGTCTGCACCACAGTCACAGGTGTGGCTTCCCGGTGCCACTTTGGCAGGGAGACATCCACCCAACAGCTTTGAAATCGATCGGCGAGGATACGGGAGTCTGCGGAGCTGCTGTTGACTGGAAGGAGAGCACCGCCATCTTTGAAAGCTGCAGTGGCTGGCCCAGACAAAGGGGAGGAGACGGAGAGTGATGGCTGCAGCCATCCAGGGACTCTCCAGCTCTCTGAAGACAACGCACAATTGGCTGAGACATGGGTGGTCAGCAGGGGAAGGCGTTTCTGAGGCTAGTGCAGCAGACACAAGAGGCTGCAACTGTGGGTGGGCTTGGGGAGGGGGTGCCTTCTGGAAGGTCCCCTTCCCAGTGCCATTCATCTGCTGACACACACAAACCCCCTGGGCCACTCCTTCACTGAACCGTGCAGCCACTGGCCTAAGATGCAGCCTTGATTTCACTAACAGGATCACAGACTGTCTGGACGTGATCCAATAGCAATTGGTTTGAACTGGAAAGGAAAAAAAGAGGTGGACTTCCCAGGGCCCGTTTTGTCTGAGACTTGGGGTTCGACTTTTTTTTTTTCTTTTTATTGGTTTGCTTGTTTTGTTGGATTGCAGGGAGGGTTTTTGTTTGTTTGTTTGTTTGTTTGTTTCTTTTTCTTTTTCTTTTTTTGGCTTTGTTTTGTTCTGCTTTTTTTTTTCCTTCTGCATTGATTGTTAGTGTGTTTGTTTGCTTCCGCTCCTTTTTTCTTTCCTTCTTTTCTTCCTTCTCACTCTTGTATCTTTTCTTCCTCCTTCATCTTTCATGTTTACATCCTGCCAGTGCATACTAAACAGAGGGAAAAACAAGTTATACGCAGAACTTGGGATTTCTAGAACCGGCGCAATTGAACTGGGTAGCAAAGTGGTGTTATATATAGTTTACTCTCTATTTCCTTGATTCTCTCTCTCCTCTCTCTTACACCAATTCCTACTCTTTTATCATTTTTTTTTCTTTTCCAACTTACTTTATATATAAATTGATCTTTTCACCTAATTGTCAACCCCATTCTCTTTCTTCCATCGTCTACTGATACTAAACCACTTCCACTAAACCACTTCAATAGATATCTCTTTTCATACTTTCCAAGAAAGAACAATTCAAGACATTTCCTTCTTCCTAAACATAACACCTCTGTATCCAATACTTGAAGCTATAAAACCCTATCAGAAGCGTACAGAGTAAATTGGAAATAATATCTGGGTTAACAAAATCTGTACATTGTGATCAAACTTGGATTTTCTGGATAGAAAGTGTTAGGTTTTAAAAGTGTAAAGGAATTATAAGGTGATCTGATAGCATTGTACTACAGGAACAACATAAGGCTTTAAGGTAAAATCGAAATAGTCAAGGTCCCACAGTGCAGGAAGAATAGACATACAAGCAACATGAAAAAACAAGGAAAGAAAATGACAAACAAATCAAGATACCTCATCGGTAGATGTCATGGCAAGCACAGTGGGTCAAATGCCAGAGATGGAATTTAGAAATTACATATGCCAAATGTTTATGGAACTTAAGAATGAACTCAAAAATGAGATGAGGGAGCAGGTACAGGAGGCAAAAGATCATTTTGACAAAGAACTCCAAAAACAAATACAGGAAGTAAAAGATTACTTCAATAGGGAAATAGAGGCTCTAAAGAGAATCCAAACAGAAATTCCAGAAATGAAAGAAGCAATAAACCAAAATAAAAGCTCAATTGAAAACATCTCCAACAGAATAGACCACTTGGAAGAAAGAACCTCAGACAATGAAGACAAAATATATGTCCTAGAGAAGAATTTAGACTATACAGCAAAACTTGTTAGAAATCAAGAACATAACATCCAAGAATTATGGGACAGCATAAAAAGACCAAACTTAAGAGTGATCGGCGTAGAGGAAGGGGCAGAGTTTCAAGCCAAAGGAATGAGTAATCTATTTAACGAAATAATTACAGAAAATTTTCCAAGCTTGAGGAATGAAATGGAAAACCAAGTTCAAGAGGCATACCGAACACCAAACAAACAAAATCTCAACAGATCCACACCTAGACACATTATAATGAAAATGCCTAATACACTGAGCAAGGAGAGAATACTAAAACCCACAAGACAAAGGAAGCAAATTACATATAGGGGGAAACCAATCAGACTATGTTCAGATTTTTCAACCCAGACCTTAAAGGCAAGAAGATCCTGGAATAGCATATTTCAAGCTCTGAAAGAACAGGGATGTCAACCAAGAATCTTATATCCAGCAAAATTAAGCTTTAGATTCGAAGATGAAATAAAAACCTTCCACGACAAGCAAAAGTTAAAAGATTTCACAACTCGAAAGCCAGCACTTCAGAGCATCCTGGGCAACATTTTTCATGAAGAAGAAGAGAAAGATGATAATGAAAATCACCAAAGGGAGATATTAAACTAAAGGAAATACCAACCAGAAGAGAAACCAAATCAAGCTAAAGACCATAATTCAAATAAAAATGGATGGGAATAAAAATCACATCTCAATAATAACCCTGAATGTTAATGGCTTAAACTCGCCAATCAAAAGACACAGATTATCAGAATGGATTAAAAGAAATGACCCAACAATTTGCTGTCTCCAAGAAACACACCTCATAGAAAAAGACATCAACAGACTGAAAGTGAAAGGCTGGGAAAAGTCTTATCACTCACATGGCCGGCGGAAGCAAGCAGGGGTTTCCATTCTCATATCAAATAAGGTAGACTTCAAACCAAAACTAATCAAGAGGGACAAAGATGGATATTTCTTATTACTTAAGGGAACCATCCATCAGCAGGATATAACAATCATAAATCTGTATGCCCCAAATAATGGAGCACCTACATTCATCAAACAAACGCTTCTTAAGTTCAAGAGTAAAATAGACCACAACACAGTTATTCTAGGGGACTTCAACACACCTCTCTCAGCAATGGATAGATCATCCAAACAAAAGCTAAACAAAGAAACTTTAAGCCTCCTCAAAACAATTAACAATTTAGACCTAACGGACATATATAGAATATTTCATCCCTCAGTAAACGAATACACATTTTTCTCAGCAGCACATGGCTCCTTCTCCAAAATAGACCATATATTATGTCACAAGGCAACTCTCAGCAAATATAAAAAAATAGAGATACTACCCTGCATGCTATCGGACCATAAAGGGATGAAATTGGAAATCAACGACAAAACAAGGAATAAGAAAAACTACTCCATCAACTGGAAGCTAAACAACATGCTACTGAATGAACAAGGGGTTGAAGAAGACATCAAAGAGGAGATCAAAAAATTCCTAGAGGTAAATGAGAACACAGATACATCATACAGAAATCTCTGGGACACTATGA
Source organism: Tamias sibiricus (assembly GCA_025594165.1). Classification (NCBI taxonomy): domain Eukaryota; kingdom Metazoa; phylum Chordata; class Mammalia; order Rodentia; family Sciuridae; genus Tamias; species Tamias sibiricus. Next base: position 39,709,291 of record CM046662.1, on the reverse strand, counting down.
AGGCAGTAGTAAGAGGAAAATTCATTGCACTGAGTTCATTCCTTAAGAGGAAAAAAAACCAACAAATAAATGACTTAACATCACACCTCAAAGCATTAGAAAAAGAAGAACAGACCAACACCAAGAGCAGTAGAAGACAGGAAATAATTAAAATCAGAGCAGAAATTAATGAAATTGAGACTAAGGAAACCATTCAAAGAATTGACAAAACTAAAAGTTGGTTCTTTGAAAAAATAAACAAAATTGACAGACCCTTAGCGATGCTAACGAAAAGAAGAAGAGAAAAAACTCAAATTACTAACATTCGTGATGAAAAAGGGAATATCACAACAAACACCTCAGATATACAGAATATAATTAGAAATTACTTTGAAAACTTGTACTCTAATAAAATAGAAAATACTGAATGCATGGACAGAGTTCTAGAGTCATATGATTTGCCTAAACTGGATGTGGAGGCTATACATAATTTAAACAGATCAATTACAAGCGAATAAATAGAAGATGTCATCAAAAAGCTACCAACAAGGAAAAGTCCAGGACCTGATGGGTTTACAGCCGAGTTCTATAAGACTTTCAAAGAAGAACTAATACCAATGCTCTTCAAACTATTTCAAGAAATAGAAAAAGAGGGAGCTCTTCCAGACTCTTTCTATGAGGCAAAATCACATTAATTCCAAAGCCAGGCAAAGACACATCCAAAAAAGAAAACTTCAGGCCCATATCTTTAATGAACATAGGTGCAAAAATCCTCAACAAAATCCTGGCAAATCGGATACAAAAACATATCAAAAAGATAGTGCACCACGATCAAGTGGGGTTTATTCCAGGGATACAAGTCTGGTTCAACATTCGGAAATCAATAAACATAATACATCACATCAATAGACTTAAAGACAAAAATCATATGATCATCTCAATTGATGCAGAAAAAGCATTTGACAAAATACAACACCCCTTTATGTTCAAAACACTGGAAAAACTAGGAATATCAGGAACATATCTTAACATTATAAAAGCTATTTATGCAAGGCCCCGAGCTAACATTATCTTAAATGGAGAAAAATTGAAAGCATTCCCTCTAAAAACTGGAACAAGACAGGGATGCCCCCTTTCACCACTGCTATTTAACATAGTACTGGAAACTCTGGCCAGAGCAGTTAGACAGACGAAAGAAATTAAAGGGATCAAGATAGGAAAAGAAGAGCTCAAATTAGCACTATTTGCTGATGACATGATAATCTACCTAGAAGACCCAAAAAACTCTACCAGAAAACTTTTACAACTAGTAAACGAATTTGGCAAAGTTGCAGGATACAAAATCAATACACATAAGTCAAAGGCATTTGTGTACATCAGCGACAAAGACTCTGAAAGGGAAGTGATGAAAAATACCCCATTTACAATAGCAACAAAAAAATAAAATAAAATACCTGGGAATCAACCTAACGAAAGAGGTGAAAGACCTCTATAACGAAAATTATAGAACACTAAAGAAAGAAATTATAGATGAACTCAGAAGATGGAAAGACCTACCTTGCTCTTGGATAGGTAGAATTAATATTGTCAAAATGTCCATACTACCAAAAGCATTATACAGATTTAATGCAATTCCAATCAAAATCCCAATGTCATTCTTCAAAGAAATAGAAATAGCAGTCATGAAATTCATCTGGAAAAATAAGAGACCCAGAATAGCCAATGTAATCCTGAGCAAGAAAAGTGAAGCAGGGGGCATCACCATACCAGACTTTAAATTATACTATAGAGCAATAGTAACAAAAACAGCATGGTATTGGCACCAAAACAGACTGGTGGACCAATGGTACAGAATTGAGGATACAGAGACTAATACATATAATTACAGCTATCTTATATTAGACAAAGGTGCCAAAAATGTACAATGGAGAAAGGATAGCCTCTTCAACAAATGGTGCTGGGAAAACTGGAAATCCATATGCAACAAAATGAAATTAAACCTTTATCTCTCACCATGCACAAAACTCAATTCAAAGTGGATCAAGGACCTAGGAATTAGACCAGAGACAATACACCTAATAGAAGAAAAAGTAAGCTCCAATTTCCAACATGTTGGATTAGGCCCCAAGTTCCTTAATAAGAATCCTGTAGCGCAAGAGTTACTACCAAGAATTAATGAATGGGATAGATTTAAACTAAAAAGCTTCTTTTCAGCAAAAGAAACAATCAGTGAGGTGAATAGAGAGCCAACTAATTGGGAACAAATATTTAATACATGCACATCAGATAGAGTACTAATCTCTAGAATATATAAAGAACTCAAAAAACTTTACACTAAAAAAAACAAATAACCCAATCAATAAATGGGCTAAGGAATTGAGAAGACACCTCTCAGAAGAAGATACACGATTAATCAACAAATACATGAAAAAATGTTCAACATTGCTGGCAATTAGAGAAATGCAAATCAAAACTACTCTAAGATTTCACTTCACTCCAGTCAGAATGGCAGCCATCAAGAACACAAGCAACAATAAATGTTGGAGAGGATGTGGGGAAAAAGGCACACTCATACATTGCTGGTGGGACTGCAAAATGGTGCAACCGTTATGGAAAACAGTATGGAGATTTCTTGGAAAACTGGGAATGGAACCATCCTATGACCCAGCCATCCCACTCCTGGGTCTATTCCCAAAGGACTTAAAAACAGCATATTACAGTGACACAGCTATCTCAATGTTTGTAGCTGCACAATTCACAATAGCTAGGTTGTGGAACCAACCTAGATGTCCCTCAGTAAATGAGTGGATTAAGAAAATGTGGTATATATGCACAATGGAATTTTACTCAGCAATAAAAGAAAACGAATTACTGGCATTTGCAGGTAAATGGATGAAGTTGGAAGACATAATGGTAAGTGAAGTTAGTCAGTCTCAAAAATCCAAGTACCAAATGTTCTCTCTTATATAAGGAGGCTATTTCAAAGTATTGTTGGATGGGGGTACGTAGGAGGATTAGAGGAACACTAGAATGGTCAAGGGAAGGGAGGGTAAGGGAGGGAGCAAGAGGGGAGGGAGGGGGAGAAAAAAAAAGGTGGTTGAATGAGACGGATATCATTTTCCTTAATGCATGATTGAAGACCTGAATTGTACGAATATACTTTGTATACAAACAGTTGTATGTAAAAAGATACTAAATATATGCACTATGAGTTGTACATATTAAAAATTATAAAAATAAAATAAAAAAATAAATAAATAAAAAAAGAAAGAAAGAAAGTGATTGAGGCTGGAAAGCAGAGGCACTTCCCATGGTAATGAACTTGGTTATATCCAAGAAAGTTGAATCCCAAGCTGGCAGGGAAGAAGTCAAGATTCTTCCAGTCTGCATCACAGAATTCTCCAGAGTTTCCAAAACTGATGCACTAAGTACCATCTAGAAATGTGGATGAAGGGTGGGTCGAAATAATAGGACTAGTTGAAGGCTAATGCCAAGTTCATTTCCTGAATCTAAGCCCCTTTTCTCCACAGGCATTGTAGTACTTCTCTCCTAACAAGGTTGAAAATAAGGTTTCTAGGCTGTAGGCCCCAGGTGTAGTAAAGAGGGCTATAGTACCATACCTGAAACGCGAAGACTAAATGAATGATGAGGCACCAGCCCACTTCCCCGGTTATTCCCAGAAAATGCAGGTATTCAGGCCTTCACCCTCCCAGGCCAGAAGACTGGAAGGGTCTTCTCCAGGAAATCTGATCAACCAAAGACCAAAAGGCAGTATCACTGTTCCCTCTGCCTGCACACGCTGGGCTTCCAGTCACTTCTTTTATTGCACACACATGAGCAGCCAGCCAAGGATCACCAACTCTCTGATGAAGTCTCCAACATTACAGATGGAGGCCAAGGAGAAGTAAAATTAAAAGGAAACAGAGATTGTAGAAGAAAGTGGAGAAACCTATTATCAGTATTCTCTAAAAGCTGAAAGAAGACGTTACATCCATTAAACAAGAACAGAAGGAGGGGAAAAAAAAGGGTCCTTGAAATGAAAAGTATTTCAGCAGAAATGAAAAACTCAATGGAAGGACTGGGAAAAGTAAAACAATAAGCCAAAGATGTAAACAATTAGGAAAAAGGAGAAGAAAATTAGAGCACCTGACCTGGTAGGACCTCCTGGTAGGAGAGGTCACATGAAGAGAAACAGAGGAAATATTAGAGAAATTATTCAAGAAAGTTTCCCCTAACTGGAAGGTGTTCTCAGATTGAAAGGATACAACTAGTACACAATATAATAGAGGAAAATAGACCCATGTCCTCATGAAATTTCGGAACATGAGTCCACAAATATAGAAAATAAGAGGAGCGAATAAGCAGGTTACCAGAAGAGGTGGCAGATGAAGAATTGGAATCAGAATGGCTTAGATTTCACAAAAATAGCATTAGAAGTAGAAAAGCAATGGATTAAAGTCTTCAAAATTCTGAAGGAAAACAATTTCCTAATTGCAATTTCATACACAAATACTTAATCAAGTATAAAAAGGGAATAAAGACATTTCCAGACATGTAAGTTCTCAGCACATTTACCTGTCAACATTTCTTCTAAAAAAAAGCTATGAAGAGCTGGGTGTGGTGGCACATCCCTATAATCCCAGCAGCTCGGAGGCTGAGGCAGAAGGATTGAAAGTTCAAAGCCAGCCTCAGCAACTTAGCAAGGACCTAAGCAACTCAGTGACACCCTGTCTCTAAATATAAAAAAGGGCTGGGGATGAAGCTCAGTGGTTCAATCCCTGGTACCAAAAAGAAGAAGAAAAAAAAAAAAAAGCTATGAAGGATGCACTCCATCAAAAGAGGTGACCAAGAAAAAGTAAGACACAAGATATAAGAAACAGCAGACTCAGCTCAGGAGAAATGAAAAGGAAATCCCTTGAATGATAGTAAAAGGAGATCCAATCCTAGATGATTGCTCTGCCCTACATGTGGAGGGCAACTGAGTCAGGTCCAAAAGGAGGCAATTGAGAGCTGTTTATCACAGCATTGTGTAGGTAGTTGGAGGCTGGAAAAAAAATCTGGGCATTACTAATACACAAGAGAAGAAGCAAGTACTGTGGGTACACTCCACACAGCTCTCCACAGAGTTGGGAGTTTGAAATCTGCAGATGGATGGATCTTAAAAACAAAGGTTTTGAGCTGGGTGCTGTGGTGCACGCCTGTAATCCCAGCACTTGGGAGGTTGAGGCAGGAGGATTGCGAGTTCAAAGCCAGCCTCAGCAATGGCGAGGCACTTAGCAACTCACTGAGACCCTGTCTCTAATAAAATACAATAAAAAAGGGCTGGGGATGTGGCCCAGGGGTCGAATGTCCCTGAGTTCAATCCCCGGTACAAAAAAAAAAAAAAAAAAAAAAAAGGTTTTGGTGCAAAAGATAAGAAACAAAATTAGATGCAGCACAATTTATTTCAATTAAAAAGACATGGTCTCAAGGAAGCAGCACTCATCTTGCAAAACTTTACACTAACAAAAGGATACTATTGGATCACCTTAGAATGGATGCTTATTGCAAGGGAAGAGAAGAAGAAAAAGAGAGGGTTGTGTTTGTATAATGTTAGGACAACTAGTCAACTAGTTAGATGTAGTAGATCAAATTCTTTTTTAAATTTATTTTATTTAATTTTTTAAAATTTAATTTATTAGTTCTAAGCAGTTATACATGACAGCAGAAAGCTTTTCTATTCAATGTACACAAATGGAGCACAACTTTTCATTTCTCTGGTTGTACACGATATAGAGTCTCACCACATGTGCAGTCATACATGTACCTAGGGTAATCATCTCATTCCACCATCTTTCCTACCCCATGCCCACTCCTCATCCCTCCCTCCCCTTGGCTCAATCAAAGTTCCTCCATTCTGTCCCTACACACACACACACACACACACACACACACACACACACACACTATGGATCAGCATCCACTTATCAAAATATTCAGCCTTTAGTTCTGGGGATTGGCTTACTTGGCTTAGCATAATATTCTCCAATTCCAACAATTTACCTGCAATTTCCATAATTTTATTCTCATTTAATGCTGAGTCATATTCTATTGTGTATATATACCACAGTTTCTTTATCCATTCATCTACTGATGGGCATCTAGGTTGGTTCCACAGTTTAGCTATTGTGAATTGTGCAGCTATAAACACTGAAGTGGCTGTGTCACTGTAGTATGCTGTTTTTAAGTCCTTTGGGTATAGACCACCAAGTGGGATAGCTAGGTGAAATGGTGGTTCCATTCTAGTAGGTCAAATTCTGACCTCACTCTTCATGAAAAAAAAATTTCCATGTGGATCATCATTATGATTTGGGAGTAGTATAATTGTCCTCCTGTTTCTTAGGTCATTGGGAGCATAAGGTATTTCTTGTGCAACCCCTTCAATTCTCTCAAGAGGATTATTATAAAAGAAGCAAGTGTGGCCCCACCATTCTCTTTCTCTGTTGATTCAATAAATTATCATGTGCTTGTTCCTGTACACACTCCTGCCATTGCTGTCTGCTATGATGTACCATAGCTGAGAACTGGGCGCATGCCAGCACCACACCTTTAAACTGCCAAAACTTTGAGTTAATTAGACACTTTTTCTTTGCAAGGTTAACTGCCTCTGGTATTCTGTTGTAGTAATGCAAAGGTACTAATATGGGATGATTAGAATCAAGTCATAGAAGTACTAGAAGAAAATGTAGCTAAATGTTTTTTTATGATTGATGTTGGGCAGGTTTTAGACTCCCAAGTCTAGTGCTCTTTCCCTGTCTCCTCCTTGCCTGTGAGCCATTTTGTACTCCCCAGGTCTCTGCTGGCTAAGCAGAATGGATGGTGTCTGGGTAGGCTTGATGAGGGACCCTCTACACACACAGAGGGAGGTACCATGCTGCCCCCACAACCCATCAACCATGCGGATGAGAACAAAGTGTTTCTCTTCCCTAGGGTTAAGAGTCCCTGAAGGGCTGGGGTTGTGGCTCAGCAGTAGAGCGCTCGCCTAGCACGTGCGCGGCCCGGGTTCGATCCTCAGCACCACGTAAAAATAAAAAATGCATTGTGTATAACTAAAGCAAATAAATAAATATTAAAAAAAGAGTCCCTGAAGCTTAAACTCTTTAATATAAGTGTCGACAGGAACACTTCAAAAAAGGGTTTGCGAGAGAGGCTTGCTAAACTAGACTTAAGGTCAGGATATTAGAAAAAGCCCAGACTAAAACTCCACATAATCCCTTTTTCTGACAACCACTACCAGGGCCCTGCAGGGGCTACTGGACAGGTCCTGTGAGACCAAAATCCCAGGCCCCAGCAGCCCCACAGAGCATACATTGGGGCCCCCAACCCAGGAAGGTCATCTGGAGGAAGGTCACCCCTCATTTGTTAATAATCAAGAGACAATCACTCCATGACTACAAATTCCCCTAAAGATGATCATTAAGATAAAATATAGTTACGTAGAAGCATAATTAGGACAAGGCAAGAGGCCCTGCTTGGCAGCAGGCAGGCTCTTTGGAGGCTCTGGGAAACAGAAAGCAGCCTCAGCCCCACGGGGGCCATCAGTGCAGAGTCCCACTGGTGAGTCTTATTAAAAGCAGCTCATTATGATTATTTCATCCCAGCCTTTATAACTTTATTACTGAATCTGAATTAATTTTTGCAACTCCAAAAAACACTGCTCACCCAGTGTCATTTTTATGACTCAAGGTGGAAGACAGGAGCAGAGAAGGGCCCCAGAGAGCAGGGAGAAGCTCTGAAGTGCCCTCTGCACAGCTGCATCAGTAGCAACTGCACCTAATCTGAGACAAGAATTGAAAGTGCCATGAATTACCCCAGAATGGGTGCCCCAGTGGCCCTCCTGAGTCCCAGGCTTGCTTCACTTTCCAGAGCTTTCTTGGGTTGGGGGATGGGACAGCTCTAGAGAAAAGGAAAGAAACTTCCCCTGCCTCCTGTCTCAAATGGTCCTCAGAACATGCCTCCCAGGGCCAGGGCCAAAGGGTGCTCCTCAGTGGTGGACATGGTATATCCATATCTGCCTCTCACCCACTCTCCCTGGACTCATGCAACATGGTAACCTCCCCCTTTCTGGGTGCTGGCCCTTAATTTTCTTTTGGCCAATGATTGCCTCCCACTGCGAGCCAAGATGATTTAGGGGAGTCAACCCTATTGAATCCCCAGCTCCAGAAGTGCCCACGGGGGCCAAGCCAGGCCAATGAAACCCGAGTCCATTTGTTGATGTATATGGGGTACATTCTCTCTTTTTTTCTCTGCTGGGTTTGCTAAGATGGGACAATGTAGTTCTCGAGCTGTGAGGTGGCTCCTTCTCTCATAAGAAGCAGAACTGAGAGAGGATGACAGCACAACCAAGTGCCAGTGCTAGTCCCCAAGTGGATGACCCAGAGGCTCATGTCCTGGAAGCTTTATCCCCATTGTGGTAATGTGAGAAGTGATAAAATGTTAAAGAGATGGGACCTAGTGGCATATGTCTTAAGTCACTGGAGACACAGACCTCAGAAGGCATAACATAGTTAATCAGGACACAGGTTAATTCCCATAACATCAAGTTGTCATAGATGAGCAAGCCGGGACCCCGAATCCCCTCTGGCTTCCTGTCTCGCCATGTGATCTCTTTTCCAAGTGCTCCACCTTTGTGATGTGAGGCCCTTGTCAGAGGCTGGACAGATGGGGGCCATCCAATCTTGGAACTTTCAGCATACAAAACCGTGAGCTAAATAATCCTCTTTTGTTATAAACTACTCAGGTGTTTTGTTACAGCAACAGAAAATGTATAAAAACAGCTGGTGACACAATTTAGGCCCCCAAATTCAACTATGGCTGAAGTTGACACATCCCTGGACTTCCAAGTTCCTTGAGCAAGTCACTTGCCTTCTGTCTCTTGCAACCACAAGAGTTCTAGTAAGATCCCACACAGACAGACACAATCATGTACACTGGACTTGATTTGACACCACAGCTTGGTTTTGTAGCCAGAACACCCAGAGACTCTTGAGGCATCTGACATTCCACGTGCTTCTATCCTATACCTCCCACTTTCTGGAGGGACCCAATGTGGAACAAGGGGAAAACTTGCCATGTCTGTGGCCCAGGGAAAGAGACCAGGCTCTGGTTCAGTACCCACATACAGGTCCTTGGGAAGTGATGCCACAATGGCCCCATGGAGGTATGAAGGACCCTGAGGAAGGGGTCAAGGCAGCAGGGCTGTGCTGGATGCCCAGGAGTTCTCAGAGCTCCTCCCAGGCTTCTTGCAGAAGGGCTCAGGGGCCTGCTATTGACAGCCCTCACCCAAGGGTTCCAAACATCCCTGTCCCACTCTCCCACAAACACCAGCTGCACTGCCTAGTCTCATCTGCACCTGCAGGTGCCCCCTGTCCCGCATCACCCCCGGGCAGCCTCATCAGGCTGTCTAAGGATCCACAAGGACTCCTTCAGAAGCCAGGCTCCTGAGGCTCTAGGGACAGGGGAGATTGCTAGCAGGAGCCCAGCAGAGCCCTTCCCTGGGCAAACATCTGCTAAAGCCAAGGAGGGGCCATAGGACCAGTCCTGGTCTGCAGGACACCAAACTTCCTCTCTGCTGGGCAGCCAGCCCAGGGAAGGGAACTGGCCCCGAGTTTTCTTTTCAAAGCATCTCCCCGGCACACAGCGGCCAGATGGCGGGAGCCAGTGGAGAGACAGGCAGATCGTTTAATGAAAATATTTACTATGAACTTCAGAACAAAACAGAGACACCCACAGGTCCAACCAGAAGGGAAGATTCCTTGGGAATTTGTTTAGAATGTGGGGGAAGCAAAAGACTGGAAAGTAGGGTGCTGATGGCCAGCATTTCAGGGCCCCATGCAGCCACAGACGCAGCCTATCCATGCACAGCTGGTAAAAGCACATCCCAGGCAGGGGAATCCCTGTTGCCAGCCCAGTATACACTTTGGAGTCCCTCATTTGGATACCTGTCAGCCTCTTGGACACTGCTCTCCGACACCCTCAGGCACCTCCCACTCAGAATATCCAGGACATTCTGGCGTCTGAGGGCCTCACTCAACTCCATCTGCACCCTTTAGCTACACTGCTCACCTTGGGACATGTCATCCACATCCACCTAGCCCCACACCAGGATCTACAAAGCTGGCTCCTCCCTCACTCTTAAGGGTCTCTGGAACCTCTGCCACTGTTCTCACCTGTGTCTCCAACAGGAATCAATAGCTCATCCCTCTCTGGACTCTTCACATCTAAGTCCCAAAGCATTTCTCTCCACCTGTCAATCTTAGTTTCCCTTGCTGGACACTCTATCTTCTCAGAGGTTGAGCCCCATGTCATGCAGAGTTGGTGAGGACCCTCTGGAGTGGCAGTGTTTGTCTTCTGGGAAGGGCTTGATGCAGATGTATACAGAGGGTCCCTGTGTGAGTGAGGCCATCTCCTTCTAGGCCACGAACATTCAACAGCCTGCCCATCTGCCCCCTCCCCCAGCCCAGCACAGTTGTTCCCAGCTCCCCTCCTCCCTCTTCATCCCTCCCCCTCCTACCCAGAATTCAGGCACCTAGAGGTGCTGGGGCCAGGGCACGTGGCTTCTTCTGGCTAATTCTGGGACTCCGGGGCAGCACTTTAGGATAGGCCATACTGTACCACTGAGCCATCTACCCTTGAGGAAGAATTAGTTTCCAGATATCTCACCAACAACATGTCCAATTTCTCAAAGTTGCTGGGTTTGCCTCCTGTTTGTTTTCCTTATGAACCTGGTGCCTGGAGGACTGAGGTGGGGACATTACTTAGTCCCTGTGGACCTCACAGGCCCCTCTCCCATGATGTTTCCTCCCTGAGAAAGACCCAGCTGCAGTGGAGGAGGAGGGCGGGGGCTCCCTACTTCCCACACCCTGGACATTCGGCTCTGCTCACCGTACAGCACCAAGACTGCTGTCAGACCACAGTGTTGACGGGGCTTAATTTGATCAGCCCCATTTAGAGAAGGGAGGAAATCAGAAATCAGAGCAAGTGCTGAATCCTGTAAATTTAATCTGTGACACAGCCTCACAGGGCCTTTCCTAACAACTGAGGTGTGAGGGGAGATGGTGGGGGTGTACTCCAAGCCCAAATCCTGGGCCACAATGAGAACCACGAGGGAGGGGTAGAGGGAGGGGCCACCCTCCCTGCAGAAAGGGTAGCACAGGCCCTGCCTGCCCAGGACTTCCCAAGGGCTGATGAGGACAGGCCAGCAGTCGATTACACAGAGACAACAAAAATCATCATGATTCTACTTGAGAAGGGCTGGGGTTTCCTTTTCTTGTTTAAAAGCTTCAGTGACCCTGCCAGTCACAGCTGGCAAGGATCCAGCCAGCTCACTGAAAGGAAGACTGAATGAGCAGCATGTCTGTACATGAAGGGGCTCGCCGCCCCAGGAAGGTACCTGCTCTGACTCCCACCAAGGCACCAAGGGGGCTCCAAGGCCTTGCACAACAGCCCGAGCCCCATCTCATCCCCTGGCTTCTCCCACCTCTGAAGCTGAAGCTTGTTCCCAGGGGAGGCACACCCTCCCCAGCACCAGAATTCCACTGCCACTTTCAACCTAGCAAACTCTGCTCCTCTTTTCAGGTCCAGCCCTGACTGTCCTTTCTAGGACAGTTCCTGCCTGTCTGCTTGCCCTTCATCAGGCCAGCTGAGGGTATCCTTCCTTCTCTAGCCCCCTAAAACTACATCTTCATTTATTCATTTGTTCTTTCATTCACTCCTCGAGTACTTCTGAAACTGCTATTGTCAGGTCCTGTGCAGCACTGACTCCATTACAGTCCTCTGGGGGCTGTCACCGTCACTGACCACCCCACCACACACTCATACACACACTTTTACACACCTAGTCTCAAATAGTCAAACTCACACACCTACACATAGGCAAACATGTGCAAGCCCCAGCTCACACATATACACACATGTACCCTACTCAAGATGGAAGCAACCTCCAACTCTATAGGTCCCCAGGCAACTATGTGAAGCTTGACCAAAAAAAGAAAGAAAGAAAGAAAAAAGAAAAAAGAGAACTTGGGTGAATAACACCTGTTGGATAAATGGAAAAGTACTGTTATCCTTATGCCACCATGAACGTGCCAAGGCTAGAGAGGGGAGGAGGTGGTCTCTCATGGGGTCTTGGTTCAGCACAGTTAAGAGCTCATCTAATATCACATGCACTTCAGACAAAGAACCAATATCCTTAATATATAAAGAGCTCCTATAAATCAACAAGAAACAGCCTAGCAATCCAAAAGGGAAATGGGAAAGTGGCATGAACTGATACTTTTGAGAAAAGAACACCAAGCAGCTTTTAAATACATGAGAAGATACTCAATCTCATCCTTAATAAATGAAATACCTGCATCAGAGTGTCAAAATAAAAATGTGTGGGTCAGGGGTTGATAAAGTCTATCTTGCACATTTTTCCTAGGAAGTCAATGTGGTTATCTCTATCAAAATTTAAAATACACCATCCTTTTGAACCAGTAAACCTAGTTAAAGAATTTAATCCTACAAATGTCCTCAAACAAGTGGGCAAAGGAATAAATATAAAGATATCCAGTGCAGCATTACTCAGAATAGTGAATACTGAAAGAGACTAAGCCACACCAATCAAGGACTGGTTAAATAAGTTACTCATACAATGGAATATATATGTAGGAAAAAAAATGAGCAGATCTGTAAGTTCTGATATGGAAAATCTCCAAGATACACTACCTGGCAACAAAGCAAGTATAGTATAGCATATAATATGTGTAGTGCACTAGTATTTATATAAAAAAATAAAAATGAAAACGTACATATACACACATCACAAAATCCTCTTTTCTAGCTCTAGGAGATCTCCCCCACCCCTTCTCTCTGACACACACATACATACACACACATGTGCTTAGAACGACCTAGGCTACCTCTAGAGAAAGGAGCTGAACACCTGGAGGCCAGCAGGGAAAGTGGAGGCTGGGTACAGCAATAAGCAGTCAAAGGCCAATTTATTCACCCTTTCATATAGCTGCAATCCATTAGTCAGTGCATCCAAAAACCAAGTCATGTGCATGCTGAAAAAGCCAGAAATGTGAGCGGTGGCCAGGGTGGGTCTCACATAAGGAAGGGTAGGGGAGACCAAGGGATTCCCCATCCAGATCTGGCTCCCTAGAGTCTCTGCCCTTGGGAGCTCAGAAGGAGGCACCCTGCTAGCCAGTGCTCACCTGGGAAAATCTGGGATGGAAATGGTGTGGCACCCCTCATGTTGGCCTGCCTCTGGGCACTGGCATGGCAGGATGCAATGGCTGTGTGGTTCATGAGCCTGCTGCCATCAGATACTGAGGATGGATGGACAGGGAGCAAGTGGACAGTGTGGGTCAGTCAGTACACTCTTCAGGGACTAGGAGGCCACTGGGCTGGAACCACAGTGTTAATGGCTCCAGCATCCCCACCTCCCAGACTTCAGGGCCCAGATTCATGTTAGGAAACCTGACACTCCTCAGGAGAACTGAGAGAGGCAAGCACAGGGCTACAGAAGTCCTTGTGGGGAACTAATCCTCCCCAGCCCAGGCCAGCAGAGTGAGAAGGGTGCTAATGACCAAGGGTCCCAAAAGAACAAAAATGCAGAGGGCAATCCTGCATGGTGAGTGAAGAGAGATCTGGCCAGGGAGGAGAGGAGCAGAGGCCACTGGAGAGGTCATGGCTGTGCACTGGCCTCTTCCTGAGGATGTGGTAGAAGACCGGAGGTTCTGAGCAAGAAGCAGATGTGAACAGAAGTGTGGTTCTTCACAGCAGCCTTGGCTTCAGTGAGAAGGTGAGACTGGAGAGGGAGCAGAAAGAGATTCAGCAAGTGGGCACACACACAGAGTGGAGAGGTAGATTCCCACCGGGAAGAGGATTCTGGGTTTCAGAGCTGAACAACTGGCTACCAGGGGAAGCCCTTCACTGCAACAGGAACCTCAGTAGGAGCCACATGGGAGGAGAAGGGGGCAGTTTGGGCATGTTGGGCCTGAAGATCTTGTCGGGGACTCACAGGACATGCATTCCCTGCACACTCAGGAACAATGGGTCTGGAACACAGAGGGAGGCTGAGCTGGAGCGTGGTCGAGGGAGGTCCTGGGTATGGGGTTGCCTTCTAGGATAAGTAACACCATGACCCTCAGAGTGACTGCAAGCAGGAGTGTGCCAGCTAGACAGTGTTGTTATTGATTCCGGCTCACTCCCCAGGATCTTGTCAGGACATCAGCCAGTTCTCCTGTCTTCTCCAGCCAGTCAGCAGGGTTGTGGGAGTGGGCAGACTCACGACAGCCCCAACTCCCTCCCCAAGGGCCCCAGCTGTGCCTTCCTCCACCTGCCATTGTCCAGAGGCCAGCCTGGGTATGATGTGGAGGGAGTCCCCACCGTGGATCACGCCCAGCCCGGTCTGCAGCTGCTGCCTTGCATCCTGGATCCCTCTTGTCTCAGAGCACCAAAGGCAGGTGGGCTGGGACCTGGAGGTTTTCCCTGCCTGAGTGCCCAGCAGATATGCCTGGGTCTGCGACCTCTGCCCTTGACACCAACAGAATCCCAACCAACCAAACCCAGCTGACTTCACAGCCACCATTCCTGAGCAATTACTGGGTCACCTATAGGGTGCCAGACCCCCCGGGGGGTGCTTGCATACCTGTCACCTCGTTCAACATCTATAACCATCCTACTAGGAAGCCCAGTGCCTGGTGCCCCTTCCGCCAGAAGTCTCTGTAGTTGACCCAGGATAAGCTCATCAGTCTGGGGAGAACCAGTGCCCTCCACCTCTCCAGAGTGAGGAGAGGAAACAATCCAATCCAATTCCAGCAAGGCCATCTTCCAGCTAGCTGCATCACAGGGCCAGCCCACTCCCCCTCTGTGCGCCTCAGTTTCCCTATATGAAAAATACACAGACTGGTCCTGGCAACAGCCTCACAGTAAGTGTTCACTGTACATTAAAAAGCTGAGGCTCTGTGAAATCGAGGGGCTCCTTGAAGTCCCCTTGTAAGGGAATGGAAGGAAAGGAAGTGACAGCCACAGAATCAGATTTAAGTGGCTTAGATTTAGCCAAATATGGGAATGGGTCACCAACACTAGACCCCCTCACCCACTCCCATGATGACCAGGTCAGGGTCCACCCCCTTTCTGCCAGACTCTGGCTGCTGCCAGCCTAAGCTCTCTTTAGGGGTCCTGTCCCCACTCAAGGCTCAGGGGTGCATCCCCCACGGTCACCCCTACTGGAAACCCTCCCTCCACAAGCTGCTCTTGAAATCACCTCCAAGAAGAAAGAATCGCTTCTGCTTCCAAAGATATCCCCAGGCAGGAAATGGGCTGCAGGCACCATGAATGTTTAATTACGCTAATTGTCCAAGTTCAGTTCGCATCATCATTCCTTAAGTACCTTATAGGAAATAGTGATTAAGCCTGAAATGGTTCATTTTTACAACTCCCCTTTCTCACAGTCCTCCATGCCTGCCGGGAGCCCCAACCAGCCACCTGGCCTCTCTTAGGAATGCTCACCTTCCCTCTTTCTAATTTAACATTCTGACCTTTTCCCTGACATCCTTACCCCCTACTTTCCTGCACCTTGGCACACAACACCAAAGCACCATAATTACTTAACTATAAACCTCTCATGGAAATCTGCTTTTGACTTTGTTAGAAAACACTGTAATCAAATCCCTGATAGTCAGGATCGATGGGCTGGGCCTTCCAGAGGAAATACATCACCGGATTAAGTGGTTTAGCAAGAGGAGGTCCCTGCAGGCAGGCTGGCCAGCAGGAGAGCAGAACCTGAGGGGCGGGGCTGGCCAGCGTCTGGGCAGTGGGCGGGGCATGCAGGCCAGCAAAGCAGGCAGGATGAGTCAGTGGGCAGAGCAGGCAGGTAGGCAAGCTGAAGAAGTGGGCAAGTGGGTAGAGTAGGCAGGTGGGCAGAGTGGTAGAGCAGACAAGGCAATAGGGTGGAAGGTGAAGGAATATGTAAGTAAGCAGGACAGGGAGTCAGGCTGAACAAGTGGGGAGGGGTGTGAGGTGGGCAGGACAGGCAGGATGAGTGAGAAGGCAGGAAGGTAGGGTGTGCAGGTAAGCAGGGCAGGTAGATGGGTAGAGCAGCAGGTCAGAGAGGCAGGTGGATGGACAGGATGGAACTACTAGACAGTATAGTGGAGCCATTTTAGGGCCAGCAGGCATCAAGAGCACTGGGCACCCACACGACTTTGACCATGAGAGGCTTTCCTGGGCTCTACTGTGAAATGCACATGCTGGTCTTTATCATTCACTCACTCCAGAACCTGCTTTTGCAGAGACCAGGGAGACCTAGTCTCAAACACACAACACCTATATAGTTTTGACATTACTCTGGGGAAGTCTGTGCTTATAGGTGCAGAAAGGCTGAGGCCTGGAGGGAGTACAAGGGCCTAAGGACTCTGACCTGGAGTCTGCTTCTGGAGCCCTCACCTGCCAGGGAAAGTGGGCTTGGCTGGCACTGAGGTGTTTGGGTCTGTACAAGATTCCCTTTATTTCATGTACACACATTAAAAAGACCACCATTCATGTCCCTGGTTAGACATTCCTTCATTTTATAATGCAATGGGGCTATCAAAAAAATAAAAAGGATTTGAGTCTGTTTTTCACATCAGAGTCTGATACCATGTACTTGTGACCCAGGGACACGCACATGCTGAAATGAGTCTCAGAAAGACAAATATGCATAAAATTTATATGAAGTTCAGTAGTCCCTCTCTTATCCAAGGGTTTGCTTTCCATAGTTTTAGTTACTCTATGTCAACCAGAGTTCTAAAATATACATGGAAAATTTCAGAAATAAGAAATTCATAGGTTTAAAATAACTTTTACTATAGCATATTGTTGATTGTTCAATTTTACTACTAGTTTACCATTATTAGTCTCTTACTGTGCCTAATTTATAAATTGAACTTATGTATGCATGTAAAGAAAAATCAGTATATACAGGGTTCTGTACTCTCAGCAGTTTCAGGCATCCATGGAATGTCTTGGAATATATCTCCCACAGATAAGGAGGGGAGACTACATTTATAACAGTCAAACATGTAGAAGCTGATTATATAATAGTGTTTGCCAGGGCTGGAGGGAGGAGAAATGTGAGTTGTTTTTCAATTGGTATAAAGTTTCACTTATGATAGATGAGTGAGTTCTACAGATTGACTGTACATTATGCCTAAATTTAACAATACTGTATTACGCACTTTGAAATTCATTAAGAGGATAGATCTCATGTTAAGTGTTCTTGCCAGAAAAGGTAGGAGGGGCCAGGCTGGGGATGTGGGTCAGAAGTAGAGCACTTGCACAACATGTGTGAGGCCCTGGGTTCCACTCCCAGTACTCCCCACCAAAAGCAGGTGATGAAAGACACAGGAAACTTTAGGAGGTGTTGGCTACATCTATTACCTTGATGGTATTGCAGATGTTTGCATACATACAAATTCATTGCACACATTAAGTATGTGCAGCTATTTGTTTATCAATGATGTCTCAATAAAACTGTTTTTTAAAATTACAATACAGACAAAAATTCCTTTGGAAGAGGCAAGTTACCTATATATTAGCATATATGACTAAAAAATCATCAGGAAGGGAAAGTGTCACCGGCCAGGGCAGCACATGCCTGTAGTCCCAGTGACTAGGGAGGCAGAGGCAGAAGGATCACAAGTTCAAGGCCAGCCTCAGCAATTTAGTGAGATGCTGTTTCAAAATTTAAAAAAAAAAAAATTTTAAGAGCTGGGGATGGAGCTCAGTGGTAAAGTGCCCTTGGGTTCAATCCCCAGTACCAAAATAAATAAATAAAAGCAGGAGTAAGTATCACCATCATAGATTCTAGGGTTATAAACTTACAAATTGCATTATCATTGATAGTTTGCAGGTGGAGTTCAGGGTTTGAACTTTAGTCCCATTGAGAATTCTGATAATAGAATACACTGAAGGTCAACAAACAAATCCACAGATAAAATGGTATATAATGAGCTATGTGCTATCTTCAAGATGATGTGGATTCAGCATCCACATCATGTTTGTCTCTATTTGATCCATATAATGTTTGTCTAGAATTTTTATCCAATTTTTCATGAAATAATAGAAAATCAACCAGTTTCCTAGGAAGTAGCACCTGAACCCAAACCAGAACTTTATTGCCACTCTTACATTTCATCTTTAAAAACATGTAAATTTTACATTATGAAATAAGTGCAGGTTAAGCATCCCTAATCTGAAAATTCAAAATCTGAAATGCTCCAAACTCTTAAACTTTTTGAGCACCAACATGATGTCACAAGTAGAAAATCCCACACCTAACCTCATGTGATGTGTTTCAGTCAAAACGCAAGTGCAGTAAAAATGTTGCATAAAATTACCTTCAGGCTATGTGTATTCAGTGTATGTAAAATATAAATAAGTCCAATGTTTAGACTTGGGTCCCACCCCCAAGATCTCTCATTAGGTACATACAAATATTCTAAAATCTGAAAAAATCTGAAACACTTCTGGGCCAAAGCACCACAGATAAGGAATATTTAGCCCATATACCTTTTTAAAGTAAAATTGATGCTCCTAGGCGACATTGTTACATTTATCCTAGGCTGTTTTGCCCCTATGATAGTTTATGGTATAATTAAATGAATAAATAAGATTCCAGTCTGGCAAGCAAATACATTTGTGAGAGGTTGTTACCTTGTACCAATGTGTTATTCCAACCCTAGTAAAACTACAACTTTGCTGCCTAGTGGTACCATGGAAACCATTTTTGGTTCCTAATAAGAAGAAACATTCATGTTGCTCTTAAATGGTTCAGGGATTTTAAAAGTACATTATCTATATCTACCCATCTCATCATCACAGCAGCATAGTGAATTAACTCTGATCCTTATCTTCATTCTGCAGGTGAGGAACCTGAGGAATAACATCCCAGTTTCACAAAACTAAGTATCAGAACCAGAATTTGAACCCTGGGAATTCCCCCTGAAGAATCAGTTCTCAAACACTAAGCTAGTCTGTGCCTTTGGAGACTGTTTCTTTTTCTTTTTCTGATTTAGAGACAGGGTCTCTCTGAGTTGCTTAGGCTGGCTTTGGATTTGAGATCCTCTTGCCTCAGCCTCCTGAGCTGCAAAGATTACAGACATGCACCACTGCACCTAGCAGACTGTTGCATTTTAACTCTAACATTTTAAGCAAGTTAATGTAATTAAAAAAAAAAAAAACTTATTTCTCAGTTTCTTGATTTCTAAGCCTGGGCAATCATCACTACTGTTCAGTGCTGCTAAAAGATTCTCATGTGTCTGTGACAAGATCCTCAGGTTGGTAAAGTGCCTTATACACCGTGATTATTATATTTTTGTCACTGATTCCACTGGTGGCACAATAAGTTTTTTTAAAACTATTTATTTATTTGCTTTAGTTGTGCACAATGCATTTATTTTTACGTGGTGCTGAGGATCGAACCCGGGCCGCGCACATGCTAGGCAAGTGCTCTACCATTGAGCCACAACCCCAGCCCCCGCAATAAGTTTTTAAAAAATAATAAAGAGCTGTTGATCCAGGCATACACACCTGTAATTTCAGTGACTCAGGAGGTTGAGGATGGCAAATTCAAGGCCAACCTGGGCAAATTAGCAAGACCCTTAATAACTTTGACTCTGTCTCAAAAGAAAAAAGAAAAAAGACCTAGGATGGGGCTGGGATTGAGGCTCAGTGGTAGAGCGCTTGCCTAGCATGTGTGAAGCACTGGGTTTGAGTCTCAGCACTGAATATAAATAAATAAAAATAAAGGTCCATCAACAATGTAAAAAAAATTAAAAAAAAAAAAAAGATCAGTGGTAAAGTGCCCCTGAGTTCCATCCCCAATATCAAAGGGGGAGGGGGCTGTTGAACTGCCAATTCCCATGATTGAGCTTATACACATTTTTCTTATGTTTCTTTGATTAAAGTTTCTAGATAAACTTATGGCTCAAATGTTTAACTTTATTCTTTTGTTCACAGAGCTAATTAAAAGGATAAAGCATGGCACTTCTAATGAGTCTGGAGAATGGAAACACATAAAATTATGCACAAACATGTGCATCCATGTCCAAAGACATCCAAGGATACCTTTGAAACAAAAGTGTAAAATGTCTGTCATTGTTAAAGGCTGCTGAGAACTAACTAGTGTTCAGTAATTTTTTTTTGAAATCTGTTTTACTGTAAGAATTATTTTCAACAAATATATCAAGACAAATAAATAATGAGTATAATTTGAAGAGCTTCAGATAACTCCATATTTTAAAATTAAAAGCTACTCTGTGCACGAGTCTATAAAGCACAGTTGATAAGCACTTATCTTTTTGGTCAATCCTGATTAAATACTGACTGAAGATTATCAGTGTCATCTTCTCTATGAAAGGTAACATGGTAGTCCTCACTTATCCATGAGAAACAGGTTCCAAAACATTCTTTGAATGCCTGGAATCACGGATAGTACAGAACCCTATATATCCCGTGTTTTATCCCATCCACACGTACTTATGATAAATTTTAATTGACAAATAAGGCAAAGTAAGAGATTAATAAGAACAATAATAAAATGAAACAATAACAACATATGTAATAAAAGTAATGCAAGTGAGGTCTCAAAATATCTAACTGTACTTTCACCTTTTCACTTAAAGGAAGCACTTTTCTATTGTCCTTCCCATCAGTAGAATGAGACAGACATTATTACCCTATATACATGTATGATTACACTACTGGAATGATGCTGCACCATGTACAGCCAGAGGAATGAGAAGTTGTGTTCCACTTGTGTACAATATGTCAAAATGTGTTCTACTGTAAAATAAATAAATAAAATTAAAAATAAATAAATAAATAAATAAAGCACTTTTCCACTTTCCTTTGACGTACCTTAATTGTCAGCATCAACACTCTTGCACTTTAGGGTCATTAGTAAGTAAAATAAAGGCTACTTGAAAACAAGCACTGTGCTGCTGCCACAGTCAATCTGAAATCCAAAATGGTTATTAAGAGACTAACAAGTGAGTAGCATATACTGTGTGGATACGCTGGGAGAAAGGATGACTCATGTACTAGTTAGGGTGGAACAGGACAGTGTGTGATTTCATCATTCCACTCTGAACTGCAAGCAATGTAAGATGTATGAATTGGTTATTTCTAGAATTTCCCATTTGATATTTTCAGACAGAAGTTGAAAACTATGAAATGTGAAACTGCAGATGGGGGGGATTACTGAACTATGAAATTATGTCATTTTTGTATGTGTGTAAATTG
Source organism: Tamias sibiricus (assembly GCA_025594165.1). Taxonomy (NCBI): domain Eukaryota; kingdom Metazoa; phylum Chordata; class Mammalia; order Rodentia; family Sciuridae; genus Tamias; species Tamias sibiricus. The sequence goes on along the minus strand of CM046662.1, from coordinate 39,688,000 downwards.
TATCATATTATCTGCTATGCTAAATGCTATGCTTATTAAAATGCGTAACACTGAAAACAAAAACAAAACACACACTCACACTAAAGCCCCTATACCACTAAACAAACACTTCTAGGTACCAGAGGACAAGGCACCAAGGTGTGAGGACAGCCCTGTGTCCCTTCTTAATTTTCCTGGAGTAATAGTCCAATTTTGTTCCCAGAAATTCCTAAGAACCCTGTATGCACACAAACTTTCCCTAGCCAATCAACCTTTCCTTTACAGAGCAAGGGCCCACCACTGAGCAAAGGCAGCCATAGAGGTCCTCTGATATCAGTTCTTTCGATCATGCCAGAAAGATTTCAGATACATTGGTCAGAGCAGCACGCATAAGTATTTTAGAAGGGATAGGAAAAGAGAAAAAGGAGACACTCTCAAGGGAAAGAATGGGCCCTCTCAGAGAGGACAGTACACTCCTCCTGCCTCTGCCCCATTTTATTGGGGGTCCCAGAGAAGTTTCCCAGAAAATCAACCAAGGTCTACCTCTTGATTTGACCGAAATCAGAATTGCATCAGACTTTTAAGTTCCTACTATGAATGTTAAAGATCCAAGGCAACTCTGGGTCACTTTGGCCCATGATGACTGGTTCTAATTGGAACTTGTTCTTATGGATTAGATTAGAGGGAATTATCCTTATCTCCCTGAGTTCTAGAATCTGGACTGTATAATGGTCACAAGTCCCCCACCTCCCACTGTAACATGTGTTCTCCTTATCAGCAAGGAAGAGCCTTTCAGGTCTGTATTTCTCCAGCAGATAGCAGGGTGTTTGCTGAGGAATGTAACATATCCTATGGACTGAATCCAGGCAGGGCTACAAGTAAATCAATTTTTAAAAGAAAGCATGTGGTGGGTAGCATAGTAGGCCCAGTTTATAGAATTATTCCCTTAACCTCCTGTTCCCACCTCTCTGATCTGTTACCTATCAACACAGGACACAGGAATTGAGCCATGTTAGCCTGGAAAGGTAAAAGCAGTGAAGTCGCCAATACCTGGTCCCAACCCTTGAGCACTTCCAGCTGCTGGGACCCCAAGCTACCTGGCTTCCAGGTCCTCCTCCAATTCACCCCCGTCCCACCCCGCTGTCTCTGTGAGTTTCCTAATGGTCTTCCAATAATTCCCCCTTGGCTTAGGGCCACCAGATTCCATTAAGTTGCCTTCCCCCAGAGACCCTCCCCTGCCAGAAGCACTTTCACCATTGGGTACGCAGGGACATCACCATGGGGCTTAACCACTGTTCTTTGGGGGAATTAATTCTTAATGTACTATAGCAAATTACCCAGGTGGGAAGTCCCCAGGTAAAATTAATCAGTTCTGTATGGAAAAAGCCTCATTTTGCAGCTCAGAGGAAACAAGAGGTCATATCCCTGCCGGAAGTGAAGCCCAGGCGGTTCCCAGCCACCTGCACCTTTTACTCTGTTCACCAACACTAGGCATCCTCAGGCTTTCCCTCTCACTCTCCTTCCTCCCCCAGCCACACGTGCTGCTTCATCTATGACCACACAAGCACCTGCTGACAGGTTCCTCCCCTGTCTCCAGTCCGCACTGTCTTACTGGGCTCTAGACCCACTACCCAGTTGCAATCCCCTCTAGATGTCATATGGGCACCTTCATGCCAATAAGCTATACATGACCTGTCACCTTCCTGTACTACAAGCCTGGCAGGCTCTGCTGATCTTCTTATCTCACCTCTACATCCAAAGAGTCATCAAATCCTGGTATCTAACCCCTCGATTCCCTGAAATTACCCCTTTCTTCTGTCTGTGATGAGTTCATGCCTCATCACCTCTACCTGGTTGGGAGCAGCAACCCCACTCTGTACAATGATTCCTGCCACTATCCTTCACAGAGCAGCTAGAGCCCTTATTTGATCTTTTTTTTTCTTTTTTAAAAATTTTTATTTGAATGAAAAATCTTTAAAAAAGATGATATTACTGCAATATTAGGTTGCTTTTTTTTATTTTACTTATTTCTTTTTTTTTAAATTTTTTTATTATTTATTTACTTATTCATCATGCACAAGTATAGTATCTTTTTACATACAACTGCTTGTATACAAAGTATATAAGTACCATTCAGATCTTCAATCATGCATTTAGGATAATGATCTTGACCCCATTAAAATCCTGCAACAGTCCACCAGAGCTTATCCATTCCCAGGAGTGTGAGCACACTAGCTAAGATCTCCATATGGATGTAACACCTTGCCAGCTCTCACCCCAACACCAACCACATGCTTGTCTCCTGCCCATGAAAACTGCCAAGGCCCCTGCAATGCTCTGACAGCTGTGGATCCTGGGAAGCACTGAGTACTCTGCCCAGAATGTCCATCCCTTGCCCTCTCTGGCTGCTGTGGTTTGAATGTATCCTCCAAAGTTTCAGGTGTTGGAAATTTAATCCTCAAATTCATATGTTAATGGTGGAGTCTTTGAAAGGTAATTATGGTTAAATGAGGTCATGAGGGTGGGTGCCCCATGATGGCATCACTGGCTTTTAAGAAGCAGAAACATGACTGCTCTGTCTCTCCATGAAATGCACTCCACCATGTTACAATGCAGCAAGGAAGTCCTCACCAGAGGCCAGGAATATGTTCTTAGACTTCCCAGCCTCCAGAACCATGAACCAAATAAACCTCTATTCTTTATAAATTACTCAGTCTGTTGTAATCAGTTATCATAACAGAAAATGGGCCAATACACTGGAAGACTCCTTCAAAACACAGCTTTGTATCCTAGCTTGTCACTGCTACAAATAGAATAAATTATTCTCTCTCTTCTAGATTCTTCCAGAACCCTATACTTTCTTCTGCTAAAATATTGATCACTTGGAATTACAAATTCATCATTTTCCAAATCTCTCCCATCAAGACCATGAACTCCAGGGAAACGCATCCAATTCATCTCTGGGCACTTGCCCTATTTGAAGAAGTACCCAGTGAAAGTTGAGGCGTGACAGAATAGAAGAATTAACAAGGATGTTGCTGCCTGAAGCGGAAGCCTCTTGGAGCAATGAACACCGCAGGAAAATTCGGAGGCAGGATGAAAATGAAAAAAAGGTCTTTTATTCTTCTTCTCTCTCCGGCTCCAGCAATCACTCCAAACGCTCTAACTCCAACCACCACCTTCTTCTTCTTCCCACACACTCTAACCAACCTCACCCAGTTATATACATATAGCTTCAACAAGGACAAGTGCTTACAGCTCGAGCTTACAGGTACGTCACAGAGTGTTCACGGGCATACAAAGATTTTTTGGATAATGCATTAATATCAGGTGGAAACTAGAACATCTTTATTGGTTCTCAGCTAACTGCAATCTTTAGCTATCTCCTTGATTATAGGCTCCTACACAAGGAGAAGGAAATGAGCTCACACCATGTCTCAGGAGAGCATGAAATGTCCGGGCTGTGTGAAATGAGGGAGCTGGTGTCCTTCCCATCAAAGGAACCAAGTGCTTGCCTATGTATCTGAGTTTTGCTAACTGTGATGGTCCCAGTGAGGAGGCCTTAAGAAATTCATCTGGCCCCTTTTCCCAGGTTCTTGGAGTTGGTACAACAGAAAAGCTGATGAAGGACTGAACCTTATTCCCATCCTGGCCCCAGGCATCTGAATAGGGTCAGAGAAAGGGCTCATGTGCCAGACCTGGCCTTGGGAGAGGAAGGGTCATGAGGATTGAGGTGGGAAAGAGGGAGGACCACCTCTCCTGGGAGCAAAGGTAGAATCCAGCCTTGATGCCCACATTTGGTCCTCTATGATGCTGGGCCCCCACATGAGCCCCATGTGCCCCCTAAAACGCTCCTGGTAGATCCTAGGGATCCCTTTAAACCAGGATTGCTCCAACAACCTCCCCCCAGGACATGGATCATCCTCCTCATCTGGCTCCGCTCCCTCTTGGACACCCTCCACCTCAGCCCTGCCCGCTGTTCTCACCCACACCCACCTGGCCATAAGCCTGGCCCTAGTTTCTCTTATCCCAGCAACCAGTAAGCAGATGGGCTAGCTCTCTCCCATCTCAACCTCATGTCCCAGTCCTGACATAGTACTCAGCCTTAAAGGCCCTGCCACACTCCAGCTTCCAGCAGTGCCCGGCAAGATGTTGCCCAAACCCTGACCATCCCTCCGCCTCAAAGTTGGCTCAGCTCCCACTTAGGGGAGGGGCTGCCCTGGGAGTCACGATGGGCTTCATCCCTCTGTGTTGAGTTTGGGATCTTCCCTTCCTACAAGCCCCTGGACCCTAGACTCAGAGCCACACTCCCTCCTCTCTATGCACATAAAGGGAAGATGTTATCTTCAGATGCTTGGGGAAGGCGGACACCTACTCCAAATGTTCTATCCACAAGTTTCAATTCCAAGTCCACTGGAAAATGAGCAAGGCTCTGACTGAGGCCCTAAGCAAAGGAATATAGACAGTCAGAGGTCCTAAAACTGTGAAACAAAGATGGGCTGTTAAAGACCTCTGACTTTTCTAAAAGCTCTTCCCTATTTTGATATCTGCTGTGGACTGAATGTTCATGGCCCCTTCCCCAAATTCATATGTTGAACCCTAAACCCCAATACTATGTAAAAGGAGGTGGGGCCTTTGGGAGGTGATAGGGCCATGAAGGTGGAGCCTCATAAATGGGACTAGTGACCTAATAAAAGGGACCCCAGAGGGTTCTCCCCTTCCTCTATGTGAGGACATGGCTAGAAGGTGCTATATATGAAAGAGGATGCAAGCCCTCACCAGACTCTGAGTCTACCTGCACCTTGATACTAAGCTTCCCAGTCTCCAAAACTGTGATAAATAAATGTTGTTTAAACCATCCAGCCTATACATTTTTGTTATAGCAGCTTGAGCTAAGACAATATCTTTTCTGCTACTTTGAAGAAAGTCTTCATACTTTTGAACCAAATCACATCAGTTAATTATTGCTTCACAAGTACAGAGTAGCACAGGGCACTGTTACGTGAGGTCTGGCGATGGATGGTATCAAAGTTACTGTGTTGGAATGTCTCGAGTTTTTGGTTGACAGAATTAAAGAGTGTGGAGCCTGATGGGCTTCTGAGCCTGTGTCTCTGTGTGACTGGCTTTGTCTGTAGAATGTCAAAGGAAAGGAGCAACTTGGACCATCTGTATCCTCTGGTATTGACTTCGTCCCTGAATTTATCAAGACACAAAAACCCAGTACTTCTTGTACTGTGAGGTGTTTGACAAGAGCAAACAAAGCTAAAGAAGCCCAGGCATCAATCTCTCTCCAAACACAGGACAATGTGGCTGCTGCTCAAGAGAATGTGGAAGTTAAAGAAGAGCTACTTAACCAGAAACTGGAGTCCCCCACCCCACCCCACCCCACAAAGGCCTTGAACATCTACAGCAAACATACACCAAAGCAGTGTTCTTGGAGAGACCTTGGAGAAGCTGCTCTGGAAACAGCCCAGCTGTTCTGAGGTTTGGAAGAAACTGAAGCAGTTCCCTCTACTCTTGGGTTACAGCTATTCCTTCTAATCCTGTAGGAAGCCACAGAGGACCTGGAGCCGCTCTAGTTCCCGGGAACACACGGCAGGTGAAAGAGCTGGCATCGTTCCAAGGAGCCGAGTCCTGGTTTTTGCCAGCTGAGTGTCCATGATTCATTCCCAAACTTCTTTTTACACTGATTTTATCTCATTTTATTTTTAATTGACACACAATAATTATACATATTTAAAGGGTACAGTGTGATAAATGGTTAAGTAGGTGTCCTCCGTTTACTGTGTATCCATACAGTGTGAAATGATCAAATCAGAGTAATTAACATTTCCATCTCCTTTAACACCTACCATTTCTTTGTCTTGGAAACCTGGGAACTCTTCTCTTCTGGTTGTTTATAAATTATATAATAAATTTTGTAAACTAGAGTTTACCTACTGTGCTGTGGAATAGTAGAGCTTATTTCTCCTTTCTAATTGTATTTGGGTACCTGTTATCCACCTTCCCTATACTCCTCCTCCTCCTCATTTCCTAGCCTCTAGTAATCACTAATCTACTTTCTTTGCCTATGAAATCGGCTTTCTTAGCTTGCAAATATGAGTGAGAACATTTGGTCTTAGTCTTCCTGTGTTTGGCTTATTTCAATTTACATGTGTCCTTCAATTCCATCTGTATTGTCACAAATGACACAATTTCATTCTTTTTCATGGCTGAATAATATTCATTGTGCATATTGTAATAGTTTGATCTGCAGCATACCCTAAAACCTCATGTTAAAGGCTTGGTCACCAGTGTATGGCACTACTAGGAGGTGGTGGAACTTTTGGGAGGCTGGGAGGTGGGGCCCAGTAGAAAGAAATTAGGTCATTGGAAGCATGTCCTTGCAGGGCATATTGGTATGAAGACCTCTTCTTTTAAATTTGCTCCCTGGCTGCCACAAAGTGAACAGGTCTTCTTACCCATGAGCTCACACCATAATGTATTGTGCCCAGAGTAATGGGGCCAAGTGACCATGGACTGAAACCATGAGTTGAAATAAACCTTTCCTCTTTTTAAGTTGATTAGCCCAGTTAATTTCTCACAGCAACAAAAGAGTATAGTGAGTGTCCATCCATCAATGGATCCTTCACTGATTCTATATCTTGGCTATCGTAAATACTGCTGCCAAAAAAAAAAAAAAAATGAGAGTATAGGTATCTTTACGATACACTAATTTCATTTCCTTTGGATACTCACCCAACTATCAATGGAAAACTGACTACAAGCCAGAGATACACCTGGTATATATGCCAGGGAGCCACATGCAAAGCCACTCTATGGAGTTTCCATTCTAGCCGAGAGAAAGGCAGTAACTAAGTTACTTACAGAATATGCTGTAAAATGATGAGTGGTTTGGAAAAAAAAAATGAAGAGCAAAGGAATTGGGAATGCTAAAGTCAGGATGGGTTGAGGGGACTGGCAGGATGCAAAACATCTGAATGGTGAGGGTAGATCTCACTGAAAGGGGACACGTGAGCAAAGTAAAGAGAAAGACTTCAATGGCGGGGGTGGGGGACGAGTCATGGACATTTGAGGAAAGAGCATCCAGGCAGAAGAACCTGTGCAGGGCCCTTCAGAAGAAGGGCAAGGAAGTCAGAGAGGCAGGAATAAAATGAGCAAGAGTGAAAACAGGAGACAATGGGATCAGAAAAGACAAGGGGCCTGATCAGAGAGAATCCAGTAGATTATAAGGCATGGGATGTTGAGCAGTGAGCTGACATGATCTGATGGAAGACATCAAAGAACCACTGACTAAAGACCTCATAGTGCAGGATCCCATTTACAGGCCATACCCAGAATGGGAAAATCAGAAGTTCAGTAGTGGTTGTGCAGAGGGTAGGGAGGAGAAAAGGGGCATGGGGTGATGGCAGCATCCTACACAGTCAGGGAGGGGTGAAGATGGTGAGTTATATTAAAAACCACTGAATTGTGTACTTTAAATATGTGAATTATTTATCAATATGACTACTAGAGAAAAAGAGAGATTCACTGCTTGGGATAAACAAAGGTGGGAGAGGTAAGAAGGCCTGTTAGGAGGCTACTGCAGTCACACAGGAGAGAAGCTCGTGGCTTGGCCCAACGTGGAATCAGTGGAGGTGGTGAGAATTGGCCCGAGTCTGGTGGGGTTTGAAAGAAAAACCAACACATTTCCTGATAGATTGCATATAGGGTGTGTGAGAGGGAAAGAAAGATCAACCATAACTCCAGGCCTCTGGTACTCAAAGGGAAGTAAGAGTCACCAGCACCAGTAAACTTTCTTTCATAACAACTTGTATAACCTCCTCATTCCCCAACAAAACCCTAGCATTTTCCTTTGTTCTCTGAACATACCTGAGGCCACCCTGGTCTCTATGTGTGTCCTGAACTGCAATTCTACTTCTTGAATATTATTCTCAAATATATCCTTTACTTAAGAGATTCATCTCTATATACTTTCATTTCAAGTTGACTACATCTAAATGGAACTTAGAACAACAGATGAATGAGATCACCAATGGCGAGGTGTAGAGGGAAATAGATAAGAAGAGCTCCAAGGACTGTGCTCAGGAGCATGCCAACAGCTAAAGAATGTGGGAAGAAGAGAGAGAATCAGCAAGAAGACAGAAATTTAACTACCGGAGCAGTGGTCACAGACCAAGGAAGTGGGATATCCTTAAAAGTTACACCAAGTGCACAGAAGGAGACAGCTCTGTCGCATGCTTGGATGACAAGACCATGGATTCAGCAACACAGAAGCCATGGGTGACCTGGAGGAGGATGACTTGGGCAGAGTTATGTCTGCAGAAAAAAAGAATGGAAGGACAGGAATGGAGACAGGGACTCCTCTTTTGGGAGTTCTATTGCCAATGAGGGGAAAAAGAACAAGAGCCAATAGGGAAGGGAAATCATCAGGTGTGAATGAGTATGGAAGAGATTAGAGGTGAGAAAAGATATAAAATGTTGCTGGGCAGCAGAGAGCAAACACAGAGGAGAAATGTCTGTTTGCTAGTAGCCTAAAGCACCAATGGAGGTTTGTTGGTGATCGTAATTATAAGTGAGACAAAAAGTGAGGCTGAGTATCTTCCTCCAGCTTAGTACAGGGATACCCTTGCAGGTGTGAAGCAGGTGGAAGGTTTCATTTTTCCAGGACTATGGCTGTCTAGCAAGAGCGCTTTCAATGATGGAACATGTAATGTAACAGGATAAGAAAGCTGCATAAAGAACAGACACACACTCCCAGGGTGAGGGACTGTGACAAGGCAACAGATTTAATGGGCAGGAGGTTCTATTTGAGCTGAAGGTTTTGGAATGAAAATGGATGAGATAGTTATCAGGGTATAATGCTAAAATAGATAATGGAAGAACCGGGGCCACTGGCAAAAGAAGGTTGCTGTGATTTGAATGTGTCCTCCAAAAGTTCATGTACTACAAATATAATCCCCAAATCCATATGTTGATGACATTTGGAGATGGAGTCCTTGGAAGGCATTAGGGTTGGATGAGGCCATGATGTTGGGGCACCAACGATGGCGCTAGTGGCTTTATAGAAGAGAGACTTAAACTAGCATGATTGCTCTTTCTATGTGATACCCTCTGTCACTTCATGATGCAGCACCAGATGCCAGCACGCTACTCTTAGACTTTGATGTCTCTAAGACCATAAGCCAAATAAACTTCTATTCTTTATAAATTACCCATTATAAGATACTTTGTTATAGCAACAGAAAACAGACAAAGCCAAAGGTCTAGAGCATGACTAATGTCATTGAAGGAAAATCCAGTTGGTGTGTCCTTTTTGGAAAACTTGAAAGCTGTTTCTGTGGTCAAACTATTAAGAACTTTTCAGAAATTGATCCTGTGTCAGATGAGTTCCTATAATGGATGTCAACATGTAGACTTTGCCACTTTTGTGAAGACAAAAACTCCACATTAAAAAAGAAGTAGCAGCAGCAGCAGCAGCAGCTCCACATATTCCATGCCTTAAATGCCCTTGACCCTGGCAGCCAGTGCTGTTAGAGACATGGACAGAAATCTTGGTTACTTCTGTGGAAACCATAAACATGATCAGATTCATAGCTTGAGCCCCACCTTGTCCAGAAGTTTCATCTGGAGGAGAAGAGGAACATAGAGTTCCATCCTTCTAGCAGAACTCTATGGAAATTTCAGAAGACAACTTTAATGAGTTTGGCTCAGTTCCAGAAGGGAATCTCTAACTTTTTGAAGGAGGAGGAACCTTAACTCTCAGGAGAATTTGATGTGAGGAGTTACCTTGAATCCTGGTTTCCTTGACGGGTGAGTTTAAGCTTCCAGGGATGAGGTAAACCAAGTCTCCTTGTGAAAGTTGCAAAAGAATGGTGTCCTTTGGCCAAAAGGAAACTGGAGAGTGAGCCAAAGTCAGGATAGAACATTCTAGAACAAGAGGCCATGCCACTGCAGGCCTTGTCACTGTGTCAACAGGGACAGTGTGCAAGGAACCTGGAGGCCCCACAGGATGATGTAGATACTTGCCTCATCTCAAGCAGCTTTCATGTGTGACCACAGACTGGTGGCTGGTGCTTGCTGCCCCAGCCAGCCTCCACGAGGCCCACACTGCCAGGAATTACTTCACACTTGTGGAAAATAAGGTGACAGCAAATCAACCCAGCAAGGCTCTCCCTGTCCAGCAAGGCTAGGCAAGCTTGGTTTGTTATTCTGCACTTCCATGAGTCACAGTTTTCAGCCTCATTGCCATCCAAAAGGAGTCAAAATCAATTTGAGGTTCAAAATGATGTGAAAATTGCCATGTCAAAGGCCATTTTGTAATTTCCATTTATGAAAGTCCAAAGACAGCAGCCTTGGAGAAGTTGACTTTTGGGCAGACTTCAAGTTTGCACTTTCTTTTACTTGTGCAATTCAAATTTATTTCAAGTTTTTCAAGAGCGGCCCTTCATTTTTTGCATGAAAAGTGCAATCAAAAGAGATAACTCTTGTGAAGTTTGTTTTTAAGTTCTGATGTCAAACAGATTCATAGTGCATGAAAATTAATTACAGATGCTCCTTGACTATGAGGTTATATCCTGTTAAATACATCATAAATTGAAAATACTATGTCAAAAATGCATTGAATACACCTAACCTACTAAGAACCCTGGCTTAGCGATGCAGTACAGTATAGTGTCAATACTTCTGTGTGGCTGACTGGGAGCTGCAGCTCACTGCTGCTGCCCACCTGGGTGATAGTACCTTACCACACATTGCCATCCTAGAAAACGTTCAACATGCAAAATTTAAGGTACAGGTTCTAGTAAATGCAATAGCTTTTGCACCACCATAAGGTCAAAAACATTATAAGTCAAACCATCATAAGTCAAGGATGACTTGTACCTATGCAAAACTGCATAGGTACCTATGTATAAATAAATACCCTTGTATTTCTTAAAAGGTCAAGTGGAGGCCACCGTGTTGATTTTTCAAATCAGCACCCATCTTTCTACTGGGGAAAGGGCCCAGCCTATCTGATGTGGCTCTTGGAGGGCTTTGTAAATCATGCCCACCTTGCCCCCAGGTGGCTGCAGGGAAGGCACATTACCTCCTGCCACCTGTTTTAGCCACAGCGATTGGTGCAGGCAGTCGACATGTGACCGAAGTGAGGTCGTCCAGTGGTTCTCCATGAGATCTAGTCACTGAGAGAAATAAAATAATAATCTCTTCCTGGGTCAATAAGCTCATAGTATAAACATGGAGGTGCTTATGTGGAGAGTCAATCCAAGAAGGAAATCTATGCAAAAGGGACGAAACACAGAGCCTTGGCCAATTTCTTTGAGCCAGCTGTGCCTGATTTCTCACTCAAAGGTGCCAAAAAATTTCTTTTTATGGCTTAATTGGATTTGGATCTCCATCAATTACACATTGTAAACTCTGACAGATGCAGAGCCCTCTACCTTTGCTACTGCTGTGACCCTCAAGAAAGGTTAAGAACTTCCTGTCCCCAAGAGAAGCCCATGAATGTATTATTCCCCAACAAAATCAACAATAACTGGTGAAACTTTGAAAAGTAAACCAAAGCAAAGCCTCTAGTAATTGTGCTAAGGACATAAAGCTACTAAAGAAAGATCATTTATGCAAGAAAATTGAGTAAATCATGATAAGAAAGATCTCAGGAATAGTAAGAGATCTTGCTATTGTTGTGGCACCTGAGCCATGACTTGCTCCTTTCTCTCCATGTCCCATCCTCCCAGTTTAACTTAAGAGAGGTTACACCTTGAGTGAGTGTGGCCAAAACATGGAGATCCTCTTTCTTCAAATCCCAATGAAGAGATACAGTATCTCATAGGGACAGTGTAATCATCAGCATTTCTAATCCTCTGCAAGTCCAAGTTATAGACACTAAATTACTGGAGAGTGTGGCAGAGAGAATGTGACAGTAGCTCTCTCTTCTACTCAGCCCTAACTTATAGTGCTCAATTTCAGGTGCAACAGGGTGAGAATACTGAGGTTCCAATCACCTTGACCCCACCTTGCTTAGTGGAAAAATATTTCATGTTGGGGAAAGCAAACTGACAAGATAGAGGTTAACTCTATCTTTTTTATTTTGCCCAATGCCTGCAGCAGTGGTTCTGAGAGCTTGCCTAGTATATTAAGTCTGTGTTCTGCAATTATAACAAAATACCTGAAGCTGGGTATTTATGAGAAAAGAGGTTGTTTAGCTTACAGTTCTGGAGGCTTAAAGGCATGGTGTTGATATTTGCTCAGCTCTGATGAAGACCTGATGGCCAAAGGCAGCACAATGACAGGAGTATGTTTCGGGAGGAAAAGGTTATATTGCAAGACAGGAAAAAAAAAAAAAAGACTGGGGAATAGCCGGGCTTATTATTTTATAATAGCCCTCTCATAGACCTAACCCAGGCATCCCATGAGAATTATCTTAACCCCTTCCAAGGACATACCCCAAATGACCTAAGGATTCCTACTAGGTCTCACCTATTATGAGTTTCACGCTCTCTCCAACACCATCACCCTAAGGACAAAGCCAACACATGAACCTTTGGGGGACAACCCACATCTGAAACATAGCACTTTAGAGAAAGAGGCAGTCCATAAGAACAGAGAGATTTGAAGCTCTCTCCAAAACACTGATTATATTTGAAACAAAATCCAGAGGAGTTTAAGCCTGAGTATACTCTCAAAAACAGTAAAGATTTTGGTGGTAAGCATTTAAGAAGAAGTTGGGGGGTCTAGGAGAGTAATAAGGTAAACGGAAAGCTAATTCACCAAAAAGAATCAGGAAAATAGCTAACACTATTTCTCTACAATATAGAACAAACCTCAAAGGCTGGCCTCAAAACTAGCCCTATTCAAATTTAATTGCATTAGCTCATATAGCAAGTTATGTCCTAAGACCTTGACAAAAAATAATAAAGCAATCAGCCATCAATTAGTAGAGACTAACAGGTGCGTGTGGTATTACACAAGGCAGAAAGCTTACTGGAGACACTAGGGAAAGAAGCAAAGAGAGCTCTGTCAAAACCACAACTCTTCTGAGATGACTGTGTGCATGGCAGAAGCTGTTCCCTCTGAGGAGAAACACCAGAGGTTTCCCAATGTGGAGGAAACAAACTTCACTAAACCAGTCCATCCAAGTCAAGAAACAAACAAGCAAACAAAACAACAAGCCCCGGAGAAAGAGAAAGGTATCCAGAGTTGTTGCAATGTAGTCCCTAAACTGTCCAGTTTTCAACAACAAAAAAATGAGGCATACAAAGAAAGAACAAAGTGTGAGCTAGGTATAGGAAAGAAGCAGGCCAAAGAACATGCCTATGAGAGGACTAGAAAAGTCATATTTAACAAAGACATGAAAGCAGCCATTTTAGATGTCTAAAGATCAAAAAGACACCATGTTTAAAAGACATAAAAGAGCTGCCATTACAGTTAAGTCTCATCAAATAAAAATATCAATAAAGAGAAAGACATTTCTTTTAAAAAAAATTAAATGGAAATTCTGGAGTTGAAAAGTACAATGACTAATAAGCACAACAGTATATTTGAACTGGCAGAAGAAAGAATCATGAAAATAGATAAACAGACACGCAATTTTAGGAAAGATAGAGGGAATATGATGAAGAAAAATGAACACAGTCTAACAGAAATATGAGATGCTATCAAGGGTAGGAACATAGGCATAATAGGAGTAAAAGAAGGAGGAGGTACAAGAAGAAAGCAAAAGAAAAAAGAAAAAGAAGAAGACCTGGTGACTGAAAACTTCTTAGATTTGATGAAAAACTTAGTGGATGCACCCAAAAAAACTCAACAAACTTCAAGTAGAATAAATGTAGAAATCCACACCCAGAGGCATCATAGAAAACTGAAGAAAGACAAAGGTGAAAATTTTGAAAGCAACAAGAGAAAAGTGACTTGTCACATATAAGGGAACTTCAATACAATTTACAGCTGACTTCTCATATGAAGTAATGGGGGACAGAAGGCAATAGAATAGCATATTCAAAGTGAAAAACTTTCAACCAAGAATCTTACATCCAGCAAAACTACTTTTCAAAATGAAGGTGAAATGTAGGCAGTCCCAAATACAAAAAAATGGAGAGAATTTGTTTTGAGCAGACCCAACTTATAAGACATATTTTTATAAAATTTTAGTTGTTGTTTGACCTTTATTTTATTCATTTATTTATATGCAGTGCTTAGAATTGAATCCAGTGCCTCACACATGCTAGTCAAGCACTCTACCACTGGGCCACAACCCCAACCCCTTTATAATACATATTAAAGGAAGTTTTTTAGGCTGAAAGCAAATGACCCAGATGATAATGTAAATTCGCGCACCTGCACGCACACACACAAACACACACACACACACACACACACACACTCAAAAGAAGTGCATTATATAAATAGGCAATTATAAAAGACAATATAAATGCATGTTTCTTCCTTTACCTGACTTAAAACACAATCACACAAAACATGTATATAATTGCATAGTATATCGTATAGAAATGTAATATATTTAACAATAACATCACAAAGGAGGTAGGTGGGAACAAAGCTATATTGGAGAAAGAAAAAATTACACCAGATGGTAACCAAATCTGCAGGAACAAAAGGAAGAGAACCAGAAATGGTAAATCAAAGAGTTCATTATAACAAACTATAAATATATACTTGCTTTTTATTTTTAGCCTCTTTTAATATAAAATTATATAAAGTGATTATAACAAAGTATACTTGGGCGGGAACAATATACACATGTGCAGCAGGTAGAATCATGGCCTTCCAAAGATGTCCATGTCCCAATCCCTAGAACCTATGAATATGTGAGGTTACATGGTAAAGGATAATTAAATCAAATGACTTTACAGTATCAAAATTATCCTAGGTTAGCCAGGAAGGTCCACTGTAATCACAAGGGACCTTAAAGGCAAAAGAAGAAGGCAGAGAGAGAGAACTGGAGAGAGACCAACATGAGAAGTACTTGGCCTGATGCTGTTGGCTTTGAAGATGGAAGGGCATCATGAGCCAAGGAATGCAGGTGGCTTCCAGAAGCTGGAAAGGACAAGGAAACAGATCCTCCCCCTGGAGCCTCCAGAAGGAACAAAGGCCCTGCCAATATTTTGATTTTA
The DNA here is from genome assembly GCA_025594165.1 of Tamias sibiricus. Taxonomy (NCBI): domain Eukaryota; kingdom Metazoa; phylum Chordata; class Mammalia; order Rodentia; family Sciuridae; genus Tamias; species Tamias sibiricus. The sequence continues at coordinate 39,672,887 of CM046662.1, read as the reverse complement.
GGTCAGCAAGGACCATTTCAGACTTCTAACCTTGAAAACTGTAAATAATAAAATCACCGTACATAAGCCACTAAACTGATAGTAATTTGTTATTAAAAAAAAATAGAAAACCAAGACAAGATATACAGCAATAGTTGTACAAAAGAAGGGTGAAAGAACAGTATGATATTAGAGTAACATTTCTCTATCTCACAAGAGTTAAGCTAATATAAATATGAAGTTGATTCTGGTATGTTAAAATGTATATAAGGCAGAAGACATCACCAAAATGACAAGAGTTGAGAATGTCTAACTCTGTCCCTCCATAAAAGTAACAAATATGCTGGCAAATCTGCCAGAATCAAATTTCTTAAATTTCAGAATTCAATCAGAAACATTCAACAACCAGGGAATGTTTGAAGAAGAAAAAAGCTGATGGATTTCAATAATAAAGAGCTGTAGTTTTTTCATTTACCTTCTTACCCTACCCTACTCCCCAGCTTCGCAGTTACATAAATATGGTAGCCCTCATTCCTGGCATATTAATGATACTAGAGAGAACAAAAATTACATTCCTAAAGAACTGTGTTTTGACCTATCTTGAGGCTTGCATTTGTTTCCCCAGCCTTGGGACTTCACCAGGGCTGATGTGGTTTCCCAAATGATAGTTGACAAAAACACCTAAAGCCACCTGGGACAAGCTTTGGCCACCTGGCAAAAACAACAACAGTTAGGGTAGACACAAAATAAACAGATCATTTGGGGAAGGAAGAGGCTGCAGAAGGATTTGCTTGGGGAAAATGAGGACTTTTGAAGCTTCTGTGTATACCAGGGAACCTAGAAACCAGCCCCTGTACACCAGACAGGTGCAGGGCTAGATGAATGATGAGAAAAAACTGAGAAGACCGAAAGTTTTCATGTCTGGCTGACCTTCAGGCTCTGTGCTTATAGGTTGTGAAAGCTAAGGTAGCATTGTAAATAGCCTGGCTAAGCACTGAAGGAATTCTCCAACACAAAGCCAATCTATAAACACTAATGAAGTATGTTGAGGACAAGGGAAAAAGAATGAAGAATAATGAACGGAGTCTAAGAGACCTTTGGGACACCACCAAGTACACTTAAATGCACATAATTAGAATCCCAGAAAGAGAAAAGAGAAAGAAAGAATATTTGAAGAAACAATGGCCAGGTTAAGGCTGTGGCTCAGTGACAGAACATTTGCCTAGCATATGCAAAAAACACTGGGTTCAATCTCCAGCACCATGGGGGAAAAAAAGAAAAGAAAAGAAAGAAAGCCAGTCAGTCAGTCCAAAGACACCAACTTTGATAAAAAGGCAGGAATCTGCACATTTAAGGAGTTCAATTAACTCCAAGTTTCATAAATCCAAAGAAACACATGCTGAGACACATTGTAATCAAATTACAAATAGACAGAATCCTGAAAGCAACAAGATAGAAGTAACTTGCCACAACATACATAGGAGCCTTAATAAGATTAACAGCTGATTTCTCACATAAAACTATGGCAGTCATAAAGCAGTGGAACAATTTATTTTAAATGCTGACAGAGCAAAATACTGTCAACTAGGACTTTTATATCCAGCAAAATTATTTTTTAAATATACATAAAAAAATTAAGACATTCCAAAACACTAAATAAGGGAATTTGTGTGAACCTGTCCTCTAAGAAGTTTATGGAAATCCTCTAAGAAATGTTTATAAATAGATACAAAATAGTAACTCAAAGCCATCTGAAAAACTAAAGAACACCAGTAAAGGTAACTATATGGTCTTGGTTTTCAACTCCTCTCTTTTTTCCTATATGAGTTAATAGATACATGCATAAAATAATAGTTATAAATTTGTTAATGAGCACACAATGTATAAAGATGTAATTTGTGACAATAGCATTATAAAGAGTAAAGAAGATAGAAGCCGGGCACGGTGGCACACACCTGTAATCCCAGCACTTGGGAGGCTGAGGCAGGAGGATCGTGAGTTCAAAGCCAGCCTCAGCAATGGCAAGGCAACTCAGTGGGACACTGTCTCTAATAAAATACCAAAAAAAGGCCTGGGGATGTGGCCCAGTGGTCAAGTGCCCCTGAGTTCAATCCCCATTACAAAAAAAAAAAAAAAAAGATAGAGCTGAAAAGAAGCAGAGTTTTGTAAATTAAATTATTTATTTATTCTAATATGTTACACATGTTTGCAGAATGCAATTCATATATAAAGCACAATTTTTCAAATTACTGTTTTTTTAAAAAATATTTATTTTTTAGTTGTAGTTGGACAAAATACATTTTATTTTATTTATTTATATTTACGTGGTGCTGAGGATTGAACCCAGGGCCACGCACATGCTAGGGGAGCGCTCTACCACTGCCACAACCCCAGCCCTCAAGTCATTAGTTTTTTTTTTTTTGTTTTTTTTTTACGATGTTTTCCAGTTTAGTGTTCTCTTTTTTTTTATTTTATTTTTATAATTTTTAATATGTACAACTCATAGTGCATATATTTAGTATCTTTTTACATACAACTGTTTGTATACAAAGTATATTCGTACAATTCAGGTCTTCAATCATGCATTAAGGAAAATGATATCCGTCTCATTCAACCACCTTTTTTTTTTCTCCCCCTCCCTCCCCTCTTGCTCCCTCCCTTACCCTCCCTTCCCTTGACCATTCTAGTGTTCCTCTAATCCTCCTATGTACCCCCATCCAACAATACTTTGAAATAGCCTCCTTATATAAGAGAGAACATTTGGTACTTGGATTTTTGAGACTGACTAACTTCACTTACCATTATGTCTTCCAACTTCATCCATTTACCTGCAAATGCCAGTAATTCGTTTTCTTTTATTGCTGAGTAAAATTCCATTGTGCATATATACCACATTTTCTTAATCCACTCATTTACTGAGGGACATCTAGGTTGGTTCCACAACCTAGCTATTGTGAATTGTGCAGCTACAAACATTGAGATAGCTGTGTCACTGTAATATGCTGTTTTTAAGTCCTTTGGGAATAGACCCAGGAGTGGGATGGCTGGGTCATAGGATGGTTCCATTCCCAGTTTTCCAAGAAATCTCCATACTCTTTCCATAACGGTTGCACCATTTTGCAGTCCCACCAGCAATGTATGAGTGTGCCTTTTTCCCCACATCCTCTCCAACATTTATTGTTGCTTGTGTTCTTGATGGCTGCCATTCTGACTGGAGTGAAGTGAAATCTTAGAGTAGTTTTGACTTGCATTTCTCTAATTGCCAGCAATGTTGAACATTTTTTCATGTATTTGTTGATTAATCGTGTATCTTCTTCTGAGAGGTGTCTTCTCAATTCCTTAGCCCATTTATTGATTGGGTTATTTGTTTTTTTAGTGTAAAGTTTTTTGAGTTCTTTATATATTCTAGAGATTAGTACTCTATCTGATGTGCATGTATTAAATATTTGTTCCCAATTAGTTGGCTCTCTATTCACCTCACTGATTGTTTCTTTTGCTGAAAAGAAGCTTTTTAGTTTAAATCTATCCCATTCATTAATTCTTGGTAGTAACTCTTGCGCTACAGGATTCTTATTAAGGAACTTGGGGCCTAATCCAACATGTTGGAAATTGGAGCTTACTTTTTCTTCTATTAGGTGTATTGTCTCTGGTCTAATTCCTAGGTCCTTGATCCACTTTGAATTGAGTTTTGTGCATGGTGAGAGATAAAGGTTTAATTTCATTTTGTTGCATATGGATTTCCAGTTTTCCCAGCACCATTTGTTGAAGAGGCTATCCTTTCTCCATTGTACATTTTTGGCACCTTTGTCTAATATAAGATAGCTGTAATTATATGTATTAGTCTCTGTATCCTCAATTCTGTACCATTGGTCCACCAGTCTGTTTTGGTGCCAATACCATGCTGTTTTTGTTACTATTGCTCTATAGTATAATTTAAAGTCTGGTATGGTGATGCCCCCTGCTTCACTTTTCTTGCTCAGGATTACATTGGCTATTCTGGGTCTCTTATTTTTCCAGATGAATTTCATGACTGCTATTTCTATTTCTTTGAAGAATGACATTGGGATTTTGATTGGAATTGCATTAAATCTGTATAATGCTTTTGGTAGTATGGACATTTTGACAATATTAATTCTACCTATCCAAGAGCAAGGTAGGTCTTTCCATCTTCTGAGTTCATCTATAATTTCTTTCTTTAGTGTTCTATAATTTTCGTTATAGAGGTCTTTCACCTCTTTCGTTAGGTTGATTCCCAGGTATTTTATTTTATTTTTTTGTTGCTATTGTAAATGGGGTATTTTTCATCACTTCCCTTTCAGAGTCTTTGTCGCTGATGTACACAAATGCCTTTGACTTATGTGTATTGATTTTGTATCCTGCAACTTTGCCAAATTCGTTTACTAGTTGTAAAAGTTTTCTGGTAGAGTTTTTTGGGTCTTCTAGGTAGATTATCATGTCATCAGCAAATAGTGCTAATTTGAGCTCTTCTTTTCCTATCTTGATCCCTTTAATTTCTTTCGTCTGTCTAATTGCTCTGGCCAGAGTTTCCAGTACTATGTTAAATAGCAGTGGTGAAAGGGGGCATCCCTGTCTTGTTCCAGTTTTTAGAGGGAATGCTTTCAATTTTTCTCCATTTAAGATAATGTTAGCTCGGGGCCTTGCATAAATAGCTTTTATAATGTTAAGATATGTTCCTGATATTCCTAGTTTTTCCAGTGTTTTGAACATAAAGGGGTGTTGTATTTTGTCAAATGCTTTTTCTGCATCAATTGAGATGATCATATGATTTTTGTCTTTAAGTCTATTGATGTGATGTATTATGTTTATTGATTTCCGAATGTTGAACCAGACTTGCATCCCTGGGATAAACCCCACTTGATCGTGGTGCACTATCTTTTTGATATGTTTTTGTATCCGATTTGCCAGGATTTTGTTGAGGATTTTTGCACCTATGTTCATTAAAGATATGGGCCTGAAGTTTTCTTTTTTGGATGTGTCTTTGCCTGGCTTTGGAATTAATGTGATTTTGCCTCATAGAAAGAGTCTGGAAGAGCTCCCTCTTTTTCTATTTCTTGAAATAGTTTGAAGAGCATTGGTATTAGTTCTTCTTTGAAAGTCTTATAGAACTCGGCTGTAAACCCATCAGGTCCTGGACTTTTCCTTGTTGGTAGCTTTTTGATGACATCTTCTATTTATTCGCTTGTAATTGATCTGTTTAGATTGTGTATAGCCTCCACATCCAGTTTAGGCAAATCATATGACTCTAGAACTCTGTCCATGCATTCAGTATTTTCTATTTTATTAGAGTACAAGTTTTCAAAGTAATTTCTAATTATATTCTGTATATCTGAGGTGTTTGTTGTGATATTCCCTTTTTCATCACGAATGTTAGTAATTTGAGTTTTTTCTCTCTTCTTCTTTTCGTTAGCATCGCTAAGGGTCTGTCAATTTTGTTTATTTTTTCAAAGAACCAACTTTTAGTTTTGTCAACTCTTTGAATGGTTTCCTTAGTCTCAATTTCATTAATTTCTGCTCTGATTTTAATTATTTCCTGTCTTCTACTGCTCTTGGTGTTGGTCTGTTCTTCTTTTTCTAATGCTTTGAGGTGTGATGTTAAGTCATTTATTTGTTGGTTTTTTTTCCTCTTAAGGAATGAACTCAGTGCAATGAATTTTCCTCTTACTACTGCCTTCATAGTGTCCCAGAGATTTCTATATGATGTATCTGTGTTCTCATTTACCTCTAGGAATTTTTTGATCTCCTCTTTGATGTCTTCTTCAACCCCTTGTTCATTCAGTAGCATGTTGTTTAGCTTCCAGTTGATGGAGTAGTTTTTCTTATTCCTTGTTTTGTCGTTGATTTCCAATTTCATCCCTTTATGGTCCGATAGCATGCAGGGTAGTAGCTCTATTTTTTATATTTGCTGAGAGTTGCCTTGTGACATAATATATGGTCTATTTTGGAGAAGGAGCCATGTGCTGCTGAGAAAAATGTGTATTCGTTTACTGAGGGATGAAATATTCTATATATGTCCGTTAGGTCTAAATTGTTAATTGTTTTGAGGAGGCTTAAAGTTTCTTTGTTTGGCTTTTGTTTGGATGATCTATCCATTGCTGAGAGAGGTGTGTTGAAGTCCCCTAGAATAACTGTGTTGTGGTCTATTTTACTCTTGAACTTAAGAAGCGTTTGTTTGATGAATGTAGGTGCTCCATTATTTGGGGCATACAGATTTATGATTGTTATATCCTGCTGATGGATGGTTCCCTTAAGTAATAAGAAATATCCATCTTTGTCCCTCTTGATTAGTTTTGGTTTGAAGTCTACCTTATTTGATATGAGAATGGAAACCCCTGCTTGCTTCCGCCGGCCATGTGAGTGATAAGACTTTTCCCAGCCTTTCACTTTCAGTCAGTTGATGTCTTTTTCTATGAGGTGTGTTTCTTGGAGACAGAAAATTGTTGGGTCATTTCTTTTAATCCATTCTGATAATCTGTGTCTTTTGATTGGCGAGTTTAAGCCATTAACATTCAGGGTTATTATTGAGATGTGATTTTTATTCCCATCCATTTTTATTTGAATTATGGTCTTTAGCTTGATTTGGTTTCTCTTCTGGTTGGTATTTCCTTTAGTTTAATATCTCCCTTTGGTGATTTTCATTATCATCTTTCTCTTCTTCTTCATGAAAAATGTTGCCCAGGATGCTCTGAAGTGCTGGCTTTCGAGTTGTGAAATCTTTTAACTTTTGCTTGTCGTGGAAGGTTTTTATTTCATCTTCAAATCTAAAGCTTAATTTTGCTGGATATAAGATTCTTGGTTGACATCCCTTTTCTTTCAGAGCTTGAAATATGCTATTCCAGGATCTTCTTGCTTTTAAGGTCTGGGTTGAAAAATCTGAACATAGTCTGATTGGTTTCCCCCTATATGTAATTTGCTTCCTTTGTCTTGTGGCTTTTAGTATTCTCTCCTTGCTCAGTGTATTAGGCATTTTCATTATAATGTGTCTAGGTGTGGATCTGTTGAGATTTTGTTTGTTTGGTGTTCGGTATGCCTCTTGAACTTGGTTTTCCATTTCATTCCTCAAGCTTGGAAAATTTTCTGTAATTATTTCGTTAAATAGATTACTCATTCCTTTGGCTTGAAACTCTGCCCCTTCCTCTATGCCGATCACTCTTAAGTTTGGTCTTTTTATGCTGTCCCATAATTCTTGGATGTTATGTTCTTGATTTCTAACAAGTTTTGCTGTATGGTCTAAATTCTTCTCTAGGACATATATTTTGTCTTCATTGTCTGAGGTTCTTTCTTCCAAGTGGTCTATTCTGTTGGAGATGTTTTCAATTGAGCTTTTATTTTGGTTTATTGCTTCTTTCATTTCTGGAATTTCTGTTTGGATTCTCTTTAGAGCCTCTATTTCCCTATTGAAGTAATCTTTTACTTCCTGTATTTCTTTTTGGAGTTCTTTGTCAAAATGATCTTTTGCCTCCTGTACCTGCTCCCTCATCTCATTTTTGAGTTCATTCTTAAGTTCCATAAACATTTGGCATATGTAATTTCTAAATTCCATCTCTGGCATTTGACCCACTGTGCTTGCCATGACATCTACCGATGAGGTATCTTGATTTGTTTGTGTCATTTTCTTTCCTTGTTTTTTCATGTTGCTTGTGTGTCTATTCTTCCTGCACTGTGGGACCTTGACTATTTCGATTTTACCTTAAAGCCTTATGTTGTTCCTGTAGTACAATGCTATCAGATCACCTTATAATTCCTTTACACTTTTAAAACCTAACACTTTCTATCCAGAAAATCCAAGTTTGATCACAATGTACAGATTTTGTTAACCCAGATATTATTTCCAATTTACTCTGTACGCTTCTGATAGGGTTTTATAGCTTCAAGTATTGGATACAGAGGTGTTATGTTTAGGAAGAAGGAAGTGTCTTGAATTGTTCTTTCTTGGAAAGTATGAAAAGAGATATCTATTGAAGTGGTTTAGTGGAAGTGGTTTAGTATCAGTAGACGATGGAAGAAAGAGAATGGGGTTGACAATTAGGTGAAAAGATCAATTTATATATAAAATAAGTTGGAAAAAAAATGATAAAAGCGTAGGAATTGGTGTAAGAGAGAGGAGAGAGAGAATCAAGGAAATAGAGAGTAAACTATATATAACACCACTTTGCTACCCAGTTCAATTGCGCCGGTTCTAGAAATCCCAAGTTCTGCGTATAACTTGTTCTTGCCTCTGTTTAGTAAGCACTGGCAGGATGTAAACATGAAAGATGAAGGAGGAAGAAAAGATACAAGAGAGTGAGAAGGAAGAAAAGAAGGAAAGAAAAAAGGAGCGGAAGCAAACAAACACACTAACAATCAATGCGGAAGGGAAAAAAAAAAAGCAGAACAATACAAAGCCAAAAAAAGAAAAAGAAACAAACAAAAAACCTCCCTGCAATCCAACAAAACAAGCAAACCAATAAAAAGAAAAGAAAAAAAAAAGTCGAACCCCAAGTCTCAGACAAAATGGGCCCTGCGAAGCCCCCCTCTTTTTTTCCTTTCCAGTTCAAACCAATTGCTATTGGATCACGTCCAGTCTGTGATCCTGTTAGTGAAATCAAGGCTGCATCTTAGGCCAGTGGCTGCACGGTTCAGTGAAGGAGTGGCCCAGGGGGTTTTGTGTGTGTGTGTCAGCAGATGAATGGCACTGGGAAGGGGACTTTCCAGAAGGCACCCCCTCCCCAAGCCCACCAACAGTTGCAGCCTCTTGTTTCCGCTGCGCTAGCCTCAGAAACGCCTTCCCCTGCTGACCACCCGAGTCTCACCCAATTGTGCGTTGTCTTCAGAGAGCTGGAGAGTCCCTGGATGGGCTGCAGCCGTCGCTCTCCGTCTCCTCCCCTTTGTCTGGGCCAGCCACCGCAGCTTTCAAAGATGGCGGTGCTCTCCTTCCAGTCAACAGCAGCTCCGCAGACTCCCGTATACTCGCCGACCAATTTCAAAGCTGTTGGGTGGCTGTCTCCCTGCCGAAGTGGCACCGGGAAGCCACACCTGTGACTGTGGTGCAGACAGCGCTGCTTCGGACTGTGGCCCGCTCCACTCTGCCCCTGTTTGCTGATCGCAGATCTCTGCGCCGCTCTGTCCAGGGCCCCACTACTGAGGGTCACGTCAGGTGGAGTGTGGATTTGAACTGGTGTTGTGGACCCGCGGTCTCCCGTGGTTCCCCAGCACCAATCCCGCTGGCTGTTATTCCTGGTTTTTATCGCCGGTTTCACGCTGGTGTGCCGTGAGTTTGGCTGGGGTTGCAGTAGTAGCGCGGTCTCCCCACACTGACTTTGTTTCCCACGGCCTGTGCACCACCCAGGCGGTTTTGCAGGAGCCTCGCGGCTCCAGCCGCTGCAGACCGCTTGTCTCTTTCTCTCTGGTAGTGGTAATCAAACCATCCAGGAAATCGGTATTTTCAGCCTATATATATATGATGAAAGGCAATTTATCTGCTTTGTTGGATTCTTTCCACGGAGCTGTCCTGAAGTGCGGCTTCCTCTAATCTGCCATCTTGGATCCCCCTCAAGTCATTAGTTTTACAAAAAGTATTTTCACACCATGTCTTCATACATGTACTTAGGGTAATGATTCCTCATTATTCCTAGCCCCTTGCTCCCTCCTATCCCTTTCCTCCCCTTTGATCTACTTAAAGTTCCTTCATTCCTCTCATCCCCACTCCCTTGCCATTATGAGTCAGTATCCTCATAACAAAGAAATCATTCAACCTTTGGGTTTTTTTTTTTTTTTTTTGTATTGGCTAACTTCACTTAGCATTATTTTCTCCAACTCCATCCATTTACCTGCAAATGCCATGATTTTATTCTCTTTTAGTGCTGAGTAGTGTTCCATTGTGTATATATACTGAAGTTTCCCTATCCATTCATCTACTAAAAGGCATCTAGTTTGGTTCCACAATTTAGCTATTGTGAATTGTGCTGCTATAAAAACTGATGTGGCTATGTCCCTGTAGTATGCTGTTTTTGAGTCTTTTGGGTATAGACCAAGGAGTGGGATAGCTGGGTCAAATGGTGGCTTCATTCCAAGTTTTCCAAGGAATCTCCATACTGCTTTCCAGATTGGCTGCACCAATTTGTAGTCCCACTAGCAATGTGTGAGTGTGCCTTTTCCCCCACATTCTCACCAGCATTTATTGTTGTTTGTATTTTTGAGAGCTACCATTCTGACTGGAGTAAGATGAAATCTTAGAGTCGTTTTGATTTGCATTTCTCAATTGCTAGAGATGTTGAACATTTTTCATATATTTGTTGATTGATTGTATATCCTCTTCTGAGAAGTGTCTGTTCAGTTCCTTGGCCCATTTATTGATTGGGTTATTTGTTTTTTTGGTTTTTTTTTTTTTTTTTTTTTTTTTTTTTTTTTTTTGGTATTAAGGTTTTTGAGTGCTTTATATATCCTTGAGGTTAGTGTTCTATCTGATGTGCTTGTGGTAAAGATTTGCTCCCATTCTGTAGGTTCTCTATTCGCTTCACTGATTGTTTCTTTTGCTGAGAAGAAACTTTTTAGTTTGAATCCATCCCATTTATTGATTCTTGGTTTTAATTCTTGCACTATAGGAGTCTTATTAAGGAAGTTGGGGCCTAATCCAACATAATGGAGATTTGGGCCTACTTTTTCTTCTATTAGGTGCAAGGTCTCTGGTTTAATTCCTAGGTCCTTGATCCACTTTGAGTTTTGTGCATGGTGAGATAGAGGTTTAATTCCATTTTGTTACATGTAGATTTCCAGTTTTCCTAGCACCATTTGTTGAGGAGGCTATCTTTTCTCCAATGTACATTTTGGGTGCCTTTGTCTAATATAAGATAAATGTAGATATGTGGATTATTCTCCATGTCTTCTATTCTATACCATTGGTCTACTGGTCTATTTTGGTGCCAATACCATGATGTTTTTCTTACTATTGCTCTGTTTTATAGTTTAAGGTCTGGTATAGTGGTGCCACCTGCTTCACTCTTCTTGCTAAGAATTGCTTTGGCTATTCTGGGTCTCTTATTTTTCCAGATGATTGCTTTTTCTATTTCTATGAGAAATGTTATTGGGATTTTGATTGGGATTGCATTGAATCTGTATAGTGCTTTTGGTAGCATTTTCATTTTGACAATATTAATTCTACCTATTCAAGAACAAGGTAGATCTTTGCATCTTCTAAGATCTTATTTAATTTCTTTCTTTAGTGTGCTGTAGTTTTCATTGTAGAGGTCTTTCACTTCTTTCATTGATTACCAAGGTTTTTTGTTGTTGTTGTTGTTGTTTGTTTGTTTGTTTGTTTTGAGGCTATAGTAAATGGGGTGGATTTTCTGGTTTCTTTTTCTGACGATTTGTCACTAATGTACAGAAATGCCTTTGATTTATGGGTGTTGATTGTATATCCAGCCACTTTGCTGAATTCACTTATTAATTCTATAAGCTTTCTGGTGGAATTTTTTGGGTCTTCTAGGTATAGAATCACATAATCTGCGAATAGTGATAATTTGAGTTCTTCTTTTCCTATCCCTATCCCTTTAATTTCTTTTGTCTGTCTAATTGCTCTGGCTAGCATTTCAAGAACTATGCTAAATAGAAGTGGTGCAAGAAGGCTTCCCTTTCTTGTTCCAGTTTTTAGAGGGAATGCTTTCAATTTTTCTCCATTTAGGATGATGTTGGCCTGAACAGGAACATACCTCAACATTCTAAAGAAGCAGAGTTTTTATATACTATTGAAACTAAGTTGGTGTTAATTTCAACTATATTGTTACATTTTTAAGGTAATAGTCATAATGTCCAGGGTAACCACTAAAATACACAGAAATAGAAATAAGAAACAAATCAAAATAGTACACTAGAGAAATCAATTAAACACCAAAGGCAGCAGTACTTGATAAAATTGAAAAATAAAAAAGACATGACAGGTATAAAACAAGTAAAACAATAACAGCAGAATTCTATCATTCTTTATCAGTAATTACTTTAAATATAGATGGATTAAATGCTCTAATTAAAAGGTTAAGATTGGAAGAATGGATTTTAAAAACAAAACAAAACATGCTGCCTATAAGAAACAATTTAGGCCCAAATAAACAAAGAGGTTAAAAAATTAAAGGAAAGAAAAATAAATTCTATGTAAATAGTAATCTGAAGAGATCCGGAATGGTCATACTAATATCAGCCAAAGAAGACTATAAGTCAAAAGTTTTTACAAGGAAGGGCATAATTTATTGATGAAAGAGCCAATTCATCAAGAAGATATAGTATTATACACATATGTATTCACCTAACAGCAGAGTCCCAAAATACATGAATCAAAAACTGACACAGTTGAAGAAGTAAACAATTCTTCAATAATAGTTGAGGACTTCAATACCCCACTTCCAGTGATAGATACAACAACCAGCCAGAAGATCAATGAGAAAATGGGGAACCTGAACAATACTATAAACTGGCTAGAACTAAGAGGCTTATATAGCACACCCCACCCAAAAACAGCAGAATATATATATATCCTTCTCATGTACAATGGATCATATTCCAGAACAGTACTATGTCAGTTTACAAAGCAAGCCTCAATAAATTTTAAACATTGAAATCACATAGAGTGTCTTCTTAAATCATAGTAAAATAAAACTAATAATCAATAATAGTATAAAAACTGGAAGTTTCACAAATATGTGGAAATTAAACAATATGTTCTCAATTACTGGGTCAGAGAAAAAATTACAAGGTATATTAGAAAATATCTTGAGACAAATTAAAACAAAATCACAACATACCCAAAACTTATGGAGTGCTGCAAAAACAATGCTCAGAAGAAAATGCCATTTTATATAAGGGACTTGAACATCCACATATTTTGATATCCATGAGGGTCCTGGAACCAATTCCCCTCAGATATCAATGGGACGACTGTATACTAAAAACATAGAATATGAATCCTAGCTCAATAAACCTATAATAAAGGATAAATAAAAGAATAAATATAATAAGCACCAGCTTAAAAGGCCTCAAGATCCTGCTTTGTGTTTGTCCAGTGTTGCATAGTTCAAGGCCATGGGAAGCCAACAAGTTAGTTGTGTTGTCACCAAAGAATGGGCATGGTCAGGGGACAAACCTTGCACTATTGCTCCTTTTACTCTACCTGATGAGCAGCACATGCCAATCTCTCACTGACATCAACAGCCTCTGGTCACATTCCCATAGCCCTTGGGGGACCTTCCATATTGTCCTCACACATGGCTTCTGCCAGGGTAGTCCTGGCTAAAACTCTGGACAGGAGAAATCCAGAGAGGACCAGAATTCTGGTCACACAGGGGAGGAGCAAAGATATCATCAGCCTGTCCTGCCTCTACAAAGACAATACATCATCCATTCATTTCTTCATCCTTCACAGAGGTTCAGCAAGCACCCTAAGCTATGGAGCCCAGGTTATGCAGCAGACAGATACAGGGCTCAAATCCAGTGTTTTCACTTTCTAATTGTGACATTTCTGAGATTTCCATTTCTAAAAAGATGGGTCCTTCCTATCTCTCTAGGTCCCTGTGAGATACTTATATAGGAAAACAACATCCACACAGTAGTGGCAGTCAAATTACGAGAAGTCTCCACAGTCAGGTAGAGTTTGAACTTGTAACTCTAGAAAAAACCCTAGAAATTACATTTCTGTCCACTGGAGGATCTACCTTAACATGGATCCAGTGGAGAAACAACTCTTCAGCCAAAAGAAGCAGACTCAAACCTCCTTCACCATCTCCAATTTCTGGATAAAACAAATAGGACAGGACTTGGGAACACTTAGTGCTCAAATGAGGGGAAGAAACCAGCAAAATGGGAGAGAAAGAAAAGGGACCCTGCTATAAAGGAATGAGTATCAATCCTTCTCGGTATTTTTACATGGTCTACGGATGGTAACAAGCCCTAGTTCTCCAGAGAGGACACCACACATGTGACATTATGGAGAACAGTCTGGGTAGTTCCTTAAAAGATGAAACATTGTGTCTGGTTTATTTCACTTAACATAATGTTTTTCAGCCCCATCAATTTTGTTGAACTGGACTCCATTAATATGTACAATTTATACAATGTTAACTAAAAATAACAATCTTAAAGGTTAACATTGAGTTACTCTGGACCCCAGCAATTATCCCCTTAGATATATACCCCAAAGTAATGAAAATATAAGTCCACACAAATATTTGTGCACAATGCTCACAGAGAAGAAGCTAACTCCTGTGGTTTCAATGTTGTTTGTTCTCCAAAAAACTCTACCTCCACTGTGTGGTAGAAAGAAGTTGGAAACTTAATCTGACTAAGGTATTTAGAGGTGGTAGTTTGGGGAGGTGTTTGGGATCAGATAAAGACATCAGGGTGGAACCTCGTGTTTGAATCTTGGTGGCATTATAAGAAGAGGGAGAGAGACCCGAAAAAACATACATGTGCTCTCTGTTTCTCACCATGTGATGCCCCACACCACCTCGGACCAGAAAGAAGGGCATCACCAGATGCAGTCCCTGAACCTTGGACCAGAACTGTGAGGCAAAATAAACCTCTTCTCTTTGTAACTTACCTGGTCTGTCTGTAGTACTATGTTATTAGTAACAGAAAACAGACCAGAACACTGATCCAGGCTGGAGGAGCTATGCAAAGAGACAGTTCCCGGGTCCTGGGAATGTGGATCTTCCCCCAAGTGTATCACCAGCTGTAAACTGAGCTCTGTTGGTTCCACCCACAGTCAGTGCATGGCCACTTTCACTAGCCATTTTTGTCATCCTAGTTAAATCCCAGAGGAGCAGCCCCACCCAGTGCTGTTTAAGAAGAGGTAGGAGTCATAAAAGAGATGCCCAGGCCAAACTCAGCCTACAGACATGTCTCCTACAGCACACGCCATTTTTTTTTTTTAATTCTGAAATTTCTTACAGAATTATGTCTGTCTGACTTCTCTTGAAAAATGGAAAGATCTGGCAACACTGACTTTACATTCTCCTAACAACAACTATCAGAACAGAGAGGTTTTAGGGATATCTGATCTTACTTGTGTTCTTTTTCCATCTACTCTTTTTGGCTTAATTTTGTCCCTTCCCCCTCCCCAACTTTTTGCACTGGAACTTGATCTCTTTAATTTGTAGACTTTCTTTTTCCTAATTAAATGTCCATCCAAGTTTTGATATTTAGTGCTTCTATTATCATAGAATTATAACTATCTAAAAAGTTCCATTATTAATTCTTCCTTGACCCATGAATTATTTAAGAGGTTTCTTTTTAATTTCCAAATAATGAGGATTTCTATTTTGAGGATGATTATTTTCTAATTTCAAAGCACAAGGATCGGGAAACAAGATCTACATTATAGTTACTCTTTGAATTTTCATGAGATTTGCATTTAATTGATGGATTTTTATAAGTATTGCATATGTGCTTGAAAAAGAACAAGTAAACTTTCTTTACTAGATACAAAATTCAACTAAGCTTGCTATTGTTGTTATTCAGAACTTACTTATCTTTGCTGATTTGGGTTCTACACTTAATCCAGCACTAACCAGGAAAAAAAATGATTGAAATCTGTCCAAAATGATGATCAATTTGTCCATTTCTCCATTTCTAACAAAGTCTACATCAAATACATGAGACTATTCTATTAAATGAATATACCTTTAGAATTGCTATCTTGAGAAATGAACCTTTTCTCATTAAATGGTGACCTGTCTTTCCTTGGCCTCATCTGCTATTCTGAAGTCTACTAAGTCTTACATTAGACACAACATTACCAGCCTGTCTCGGGCTGCCTGGCACTTCTATTTCCATCTTTGTGCTTTCAATCTTTTCTTGCCTTTACACTTCAGCTGTATCACTGGATTTTGGACTGGTCTTGTGTATCTAATACAATAACCTCTACCTTTGAATTGGTGGGCTTAATACATTTACATTTACTGATTATTGGTACATTTGGACTTGTTTTTCCCATCTTATTCTATGATTTCAATTTGTCTTGGTTTTTTTCTGCTTCCTTTTTCTCCTTTCTAACTTTTCTTATAAAATATTACATCCCTTTTTCACTGATGTATTCTCTCCTAGCTGTGCTAGCTGTCTGGCCCAGCTGCAACCCCATGGATACATGTTAAATACATGTTCATGTGCCAGTTCAAAACCTGCATGTCAACTGCAGTTCAGTCAACCCGGGGGTACATGTAAATCTTCTTCTCTTTGGGGATGGACTGAGAGAAGAGATGTTTTACTGTGTCCCACACCAATCCCACATTTCCCAGTTTAGAGATGCTCTGGGGCCATCAGAACCCTTGCTAACATGCCATGGCAGGGACCGCAACAGCCACATTCAGGTCCACAGTGAGCTCATCTTGGGACCTGAGAGGAGGCCATTCCTTTAATAGAGGCTTGTGTTGGATTTTTCCTATTTTGCCCCAGTTCCCACCGCTCCCTACTTTGTCACACCCCTGGGCTTCATAAATTCACTTTACTGCCTATTCTAGGAAGTCACATGAGATGCAGCCCCTGTTCTGAAGAAATACAGAACCCACAAGATTTGACCCCAGCTTCATTGCTATGATGGGAACAGGCATGTGCATAAGCACCCCACATCCTGAACCAGCATCAGCAAGGACTTCTCTCTGTTACTCAACACTACTTTGCAGTGCTATAATATAATAGTACTGCCATTACTCAATATTACTGTTGTTTTATAGTCATGTCACTAGGCATCTGGCACTCCCATGCAGTCCTAGGATTCCTCATCCTCCATGGAGTCCTGAAGACTGACCTAAAATGCATATGTGATAGAACCGGAAACTAAATGTTTTCTGAAAAAAATATATAAGGCCCCTTCATCTCTGTTTCTGGAAAGAACCTGGAACTAATAGAGATGTGACCATGGTCATGAACAAGTCAGAAGAAGGAATACGGGGGCTGACCCCCCACCTTGCCCAGGAGCCTAAAGAGTGGGCTGCATGGGTGCAAGGAGGTGGCAGGGGTGGAAATGAGGCTCAGGAAGACAGAGTGCAGCCAGCTGCCTGGCAGAGCCAGGGGCACAAGGAAGGTCAGAAGTGGGCTCCCACAGGAAACCCAAAACTGGATGAGACTGAGTCAGTATGAGCTTGAACAAAGAGAGCCAATCAATACAGCCACACAGGTGAACTAGGAGCCTACACAAAAACATGTTAATCAAGTTAAAAATGCTGAAGGATAAAGGCAGACCCTTAAGCCACCAATTGTTATATTTATGTGAAATATCCAGAACAGGCAAATCTATAGAGGCAGATAGTAGATTTGTGCTTGCCAGGGTCTGGTGGGAGGGAAAATGGATGTGACTACTTAATGGGCACAAGGTTTCCACTTAGGACAATGAAAATTTGCTAGAACTAAAGAGTGAGGATGGTTGCACAGTGTTGTACAAATACTAAAAGCCACTGTGATATGCATTTTTAAATGGGCAAAATGGTAAATCTTATATGAATTAGTCAATGTGAGAAAAAAAAATAGAGGTAGCAACTCAAATGTGTATAGAAGCCCAGAGGATACATATATGAATGAAGTCAGCTGAGGAGTGCAAATTAAGCCCTTAAGAATATTCTCTAAACCAATAGGTCATGTATACTCTCCCTCTCAGTGTGCTTGAAGCCCCTGGCCCTCTCTGCCTGGCTCTCCTCTATCAACTATCGATAACATCAAAGATGCAGAGAAACATATTTTGGCTAAAAGAAAGACAACAGGATACAGACTCCAAGCCAGGGACTCAGTGGAGATCACATGAACTTCTGAAATGGAGCACAAATCTCCCCTACCCAGGAAGCACTTCCTCAGCCTGACCACTGGGCCACAAAAGAGAAGTGTGCAGGCTGGACACTGTATTAACTCCATTTGTTCATTTTGGTTTTTGACATCCTGTGAGAAAAGCAGATTATATAGTATCTAACATGGGCCACAGTTCTCCTTGTCTCCGTAGGTCCAGAAGGTTCTAGGTGATAGAGCATGTTCTGCTGAAGAGGTTCTACACCCCATTGTTATAATTTGAACATTTCCCACAATGTTCACGTGTTGGTAGCTTAACCCCAGAGCCACATGTTAAAGGTATTTGGAAGTGGGGCATCTGGAAGGCAATTAGAATTAGATGAGGTCATGACGTTAGGACCCCTGATGGCACTGGTAGCTTTATCAAAACAGGAAAACACTGGAGCTAGTATACTTGCTCTGTCTCTTCATGTGATGTCCTCTACCACGTTATGGTGCAGCAAGAAGGCCCTCACCAGATGCCCAGCAGATGGAACTTCCTAGCCTCATGAGCTGTGAGACAAATAAACCTATATTTGTTATAAATAATTTAGTCTGGGTATTTTATTATAGCAACAGAAAACAGAGTAAGATGCTATCTTTCAGGACTACCCAGCACCGCCTTCTTTAGGATGCATGTCCAGGTGTGATAGGCAAGGAAGAAGACCTACCCCCCAACACTGGCTCCAGATCACCATGCCTTCTGGTAAATTAGTGGGGCAAACTGATCTGTTCCAAGGCTGCCCCGCACAGAGCCCAGCAAACATCTCCTGAATAAGTGGTAGAAACAGCAACCACTAGGAAGCAGCTAGAGTTGTCCAAATCTTGGGAGTTCTTTTCTTCCATATCAGATGGGTTTGGCAGCAATCAGAAGAGCAAAGGGGTAGTTTAAAACCCATGGGCTGTACCCCCAGTAAGAGGGAGTGGAGGAGGTGCTGGAATGAGAAGCATCATGGAGACACCCTCCCCTGGTGGTTGTGGATGGAGGTGGGGCTTTCCCCTTCTTCATGACTTTTGATGCACCAGGTCTTACACTGCACTCTCTAGAGGTATGGTGGAGTTTATTATCTGTTTTACAGATGAGAAAACAGGTATATGAAGAAGTCAAAATTTAAACCAGACATCAGGACCTCAAAATGTACCTTTTCAGCCAGCACACCCTGCTCTATCTCTGAAGTCAGAGCGCAGCCACTTTGAAACCTGGCTAGTATATTCCTTGCTCTGAAGAGGTTCCTGGAATTCACCTGACCATGACAGTTAGCTGCTCACATCCAGGGCTCCTCCAGCCTGTTAGCAGTACTTGTCATGGTGTATCCTCTTGTCTGCCACTTCCCCCCAACTAAACTCCTCAGGGACAGAGACCAGATGGTACTTACCCAGTGCCTAGTGCAGGGCAGTCACAAGGGTGCTCACAAATACTCCCTGCATGATTGAATGGATAAATTATTGGATGGATGGATGGATGGATGGATGGATGGATGGATGGACATACAGACAGATGAAAGGATGGATAAACTCTGACACTGGAAGTGAATTCTTCATTTTCATGGCAATTGAACCAGGCAACAAAGTCAGGGATGGAAGCCATTGCATTGCCATTTGCCTCAGTCACCATTTCTAGGCCTTTTAGGATAGAACTGATCAGGCTTGACCACAGATCAATCACAGTGAGCCCAGTTTCAGAGAATGAAAGATAAACTGAAGATAACTGCCCAGGTTTGTGGATGGGGCTGCTGATATGGCCTCTGGGCCTGAGAGCAGACTGCATGTAGTAATCATCCTTATCCCCACATCTTTCCTCTGTCCCTCCACCAGTGAATTCTGACCCTTCCCATCATTCAGCCTCCAGTTTTCCCGACTTTCTGTCTCCCTTTCATGATTGTTAGCCAAGGCCTGGCTCAGAAGTGGGTCAGCAAAGCCTCAAGGTAGGATCATCTCCCAAGACCATGCATGGTACTAAGGACCATTATCACCTCCTTTCAAAAGATAGCAGGTAGGAAATCTACCTTGTTCCCCCTAGACCAAGCCCAAGGCCACTGCTGGAACCACAACTCGGAGCAGCGGCCAGTTCTTACTCCTCTCCTGGGGTATCTATGGAGAGTAGGACTAGCCAACATTCACTGGAATGTTGAGGGTGCGCCCCATGGACTGTGGCAAGTGATAGAGGGCTCAGCTTGGCCCTAGTTTGCTAGGGCCTAGTTTCCTCATTTGTATAATTCAGGCTGTTAAACTAAAGCCAGGCTTCACCCCTCATGGGCTGTATTCCTGTACCCTCTCTCCCCTGCCCCCAAAATGTTTTGACTCACACAATGTCAACAGCCAGTGGCTATTAGCAACTAGAGCAAAGGTGAGCCCCCTACCACTTGCCACAGCCTTTGGGGAGCACCTTCAACAATTCAGTGGCTATTGCCTGCAGGCAGTTGGCTTTGTAGGAGCAGGGGTGGATCCAAGATGCCATTGTGTATATGGTCCAGTTCCCTCTATTAGGGCCACCAATCCCACTGAGTTCCACTGCACAAATACCACCAAGTCCTATAACTGACTGCTGATCCACTACCCAATTTGACAGGTTCTGGGGTATGCATACATGCCCCACACATAAGCTTTGGTGGGATGCCACCTGGTTCCCATTCTCTGTCCCCAGCCATTCCCACAGCCTTTGTGCACTATGGTAAGCGCTCTCTGAACAAGCTCTTCTTCCCCACAAGAAGACCTGGAGGGTGTTGTTCTGTATCAGAGCAGAGTGGCCCCCGTGCTCCTTCAGGTAGAACTGCAGGCAGCTTTTGTGACTGCAGAAGGCCCAGAGCCACCCTCAGCCCCCAGCACGGTGAGTCCAGGCTGTTGAGTCTTATGACCTGCCTCTCGGGTCACAGATATCCAATGGAGAAGGATCCTGGGGCTTACTAACAAGGACTATAGTGTCAGGGTTGCCCAGAAAACTCTATGAGCCTGAGGCCTTGGCTGAGGTGCAGGGGAAACAATTCATCCAGAGACAGGTCAGACAGACACCAGAGTCCTGGAGGCCAGCTCAGGGTAGGATAGTTCTTTCCGGTATTTTCTACATGGATGAAGACACAGTTGTGCACACTACCAAGCAGAGGTAGCCTTTGTCCAGAAATCTCAACCTCCATTGCCAACCAGGGCAGGTAGGGCCAGAATGAGTGGGTGAGCCAGACATGAAATAGCAGGGAGACAGAGGCTGTCTGCCTCGTCTACAGAGCCGCTGGTTAAATACTGCCTGCAGGCATGCACTCAGGATGACCATGCCTTCGGATCTTTCCAAAGAAACTGAAAATTGAGATTTTTAATAAAACCTCCTGATTTTTAAGTATACACTCAAAAGCTTTTGAAAACATTGTGTGAGTCAAATAAAACATGATGGAAGTAGGGGAGACGTGCAGAAATACAGCCTGTGAGGCCAGGCCTGGTTTTAGTCTAATACTCCCAATTTTACAAATGAGGAAACTGAGGTCAGGCCAGAGCAGGAACACAGCAAACTAGGGCCAACCTGAGCCCCCTCCCACTTGCCACAGCCCTTGGGGAGCACCCTTAACATTTCAGGCACTAAGGACACCAGGAAAGGAAGACTAGGGCCCTGCCCCCAGGACCCCTGTTCCTAAGAGCCCAAATTGTGAGATAAGATGACCCAAGTTTCCTGCAGGGCTCCTCTTTTCTGGGTGTGTGAGGACCCCATGCCCTTCTCATCCAAGGTCCTGGAACAAATCAAAGCCAGCATACTGCGGAGCACAAAGGAACACAGTAGTCTGACCTGCATATCAGGCACTTTGGACCTGCGGGTGCAATTCTCTTGTGACTACAACTGACCATTTACTCTCCAAGCTGTAGGGGTCTGCAGAATGTCCTGACATGGGGGCCCATCGTAAGCCTGGATCCCTGGGATCAGACGCCAAATGCAACTACCATGCAATCTGTCCAGCCCAGCCCTGGCCAGTGGAGTGGGCTGCCTGATGTCCTGGCCATTTCCAGGGGCCTAGGGGCTGATCCAAACCCAACAGCCACCCAGTGTGCCCCATCCCATCCAAGGTTCTGTCCATCCTGGATGGAGCCTCCCCCAACATCCTCTCCCCACGCCCTCCTGCTAATGCTCTGCAGATGGGCTTCCTCACCCGCCTCCAAGAAAAACAGGACGACCGCAGATTTCTCCTCACAGAAACAGAACCGCTGGGAAGGTCTCTTGCAACGTTCCCAAAATGAAAATGAAAATTCCTCTGAAGTACATTTCAACTCCAAGGCAGTATCAGCTATATCCAAGGCTGGGTCCTCAGCTGCCACCTGAGCTAGGGTGAAGGTCCCCAGCGGCAAAGCCACCACAATACACCCCCTCCTCTACTACCACCCACCTAAGAGCCCTTGGCCTAGTCACAGCTTTCAAACTTTTTGAATTAGCTGCCAACATCTGAAAATGAAGTGGTTTTACATAAAATCTTGATTTCCAGCTTCTCTTTAAACATCACAGGCCCTCCTGCTGCTAGCCGACCCCACATTCACCTGCACCCCCACATCCAGCCCAATCTACCTACACTATCCATGTGGCTCTCACTAGTAGCTGCATACATAACCTCTGTCCTTAAGGTCACAGGGATATACGCTCCTTTGTTGGGGCTCTGACCTTCCCTGGAGTCCATGTCACCCAGCTCTGAATCCTTTCTGAGTCCGAGTGCTAGCTCTCGAGTCCCCACACCTCCTGTACACATTATAGCACTCTCCTTGCTCCTAACCCAAGCCTCCTGACCCAAACAACTTGTACTAAACATCCAGTCAATCCAACTCCCTTAATCCTACTTCCCACAGATCAATAGGGGCTCATGCTCGTGGTGTAGGGGCCTCAGGGTATCCCCTGATCCTCTGCCCTGTTGGAATGACCTGTCCACACTGGGCTGACCCATCTTAGCTCTTCACCCTCCCAAATCCATCACTTGCCAAGTCCATTTGTTCTTTCAAGCCTGGTCACCCCCACCCAGGCTCCAGCCCCTGCCACGTGAACTATCAAAAAGCTGCATATAAAGAGGTTGAATACAGGCCTCTGTGGCACATCCCACAGAATCCCTGCAGTCAGCCAAAGAAAGGCTCCAAGCCTGGGCAGCATTTCTTCCAGCTGGGAATATGCAGATGGACTCAAACATGTGTCCAGAGAGATCTAGACAGAAGCCTTGAAAAAAAGTCCAGATACACTGAGGCCTTGCTAGGCCTGCATGCCAGCAAAAGAGAGAATTCCTGACAGCACAGTCTTGGTGGGTCTGTAGGGCCTGGCTATGGAGTCAGGCTAAGAGCAGCAGTTCTCTGGCTCCTTTCTGACCTTGGGGTGATTCTAGATGGGACTGTGGGTCTTCCAGTGGGCAGTGTCCATCTATAACCAACGTGGGGTTTCCTAACATGACTTCCAGCACACTCACTATTCTATCACTCCAGGTCACTAATCTGGCTACCTCTCTCCATTCCATGACCACTCTGGTCCAAGCCACAGTCTCAGCCATGTAGCAGCCTCCTCCTGGCTCCCTGCCTCTTCCCTTCTTGCCCTCTTCCATGGAAACCAGACCATGGCACTTACAGTCAGGGAACAGTACCCCCTGCTCCAAGACTGAGCCCGTAAGAACCACTGAAGTCTGCCCCTCACACCCACCACCACCAGCCCTCCCCCTACATCCCTGCTGGGTCCCCAAACAAGCCAATTCCATTCCCCCACAGCACATTTGGGTCTGCTGCCCCCAACCCCTCTCCCTATTAGTGAACAACAATCCAGATTTCAACCCCAACATCGTGGCACTGCCCACTGTTTTCAATTGTGCAGATACCTGAAGCCTGACCAATTCACTCTGTATGAAGCCAGAACTGCATCTGTCTAGCACCCTATGGGTCTCAGAGCCTGGCCCAGTTCTAGATCCTGTTGTGGACACTCCATAAATATCTGTCCAGTGACTTAAATGAATGAGTAAGTGAATAGAGGATATGGTTTAATGAGATACTTTGTGTTCAAAGACAGTGGAGGGAGGAACAGTAGCCAGAGCATGATGGGGGTGGTGAGGCCTGCCTTCCTGGGCCCCACTCCACTGCTGCCCCAGTGCCCACCTGATGTCCTTAACTTCAGGGTCTGGACCACAGCTCCAGACCATAGGGAGAAGAAGCTGAGTCATTGATGGGAAAGTGATGAGCAGAATCAGGTACATTATTTCCAGAGCCCAGTATAAAATGAAAATGCAAGGTCGCCTGTGTAAAAAGTGCTTAAGAATTCCAAGATGGTGACAGAAGAACATTAAAGCAAGTGTAGAGCCCCTCTGGGTTGGGGCTTTGTGTGACATGCTGCATCCTTGTGAAACTGGCCCTGGTCAGGGTGAGGACATGGAGCCAGTAAAGGCCTATGAATCCCTGATGTCCCATGGCCCCAGCAACATCCCACCTCCACAGACCTAAAAACTTGCAGCCAGGAGCAGAGGGGCTGTGACAGTCCAGGCAGGCATACTGACACAGACACAACACAAGTGGGCTTCCGCAGTAAGACCCCAAACATCTACGAGAAACAACTGCTGCTCCAGGAGTGAGGAGCATGTGGCCAGGCTTTCTAGGCAACTACATTCATTCTTTCTTTTCACAGATATTTAGGCACCAGCTGTGTGCCAGGCACTCCACACAATGCTAGGAATTTCGCTGCAACCAAGAGTCTCCTCACAGCTAATGTGCTAAGTGACCTGGAGTCTCACCCTTGCTGGACTTGGATCTCTGCCTCAATGAAGCAGAGCTCCAGGCCTTAGTGCTCAGAAGCCTCCCACGGATGGTCAGCCTTAAGACAGGGCTCAGATGGCCAACTGTCTCCAGCTCAGGCTCTGAGCATGACATTAGGGCGCTGTAAGGAATCAACAGCCCTTGATTCTAGGGGCCAGTGTTCCTCTCTGGTCAATGTGGGAGTCAGACAGCCTGACTTTTGTTGTTGCTCTACAACTTACTACCTGTGCAACTGTTGGACCCTCAATTTTCTCATCTTTAAAGTGGGCACAGCAACAGCACCAACCAACTGCATGGGCTCATTACAAGATTTCAATAAGATGAGATGCCTGCAGCGCTCCGCTAAATGCTGTCACCATAAATTCTCAACAAACTACAACCTTCTCCTTCTTTCCCTGTTGTTCTCACTGGGATGGCATTACTCATGGGCCTTAGTTTTCTCACCTGCTTTCAGGTGTTCCATAAGGATGAAATGACACACCAAGGCAGTGCACATATCCTCAAGCAAGCCCTTAATAAATATGCATATGCCTGGACCACCAGCTCAGCTCCAAGGAGGCGGGAGAAGGACCATTTACACAGCCAGCTAGGGAAAATGGACTGTTGGGCAGCAAACACTAACAAAACTGGAAAGGAAAGGGGAGCTACACCCCAGAGAAAAGCCCTGTAGCAAATGTGACACAAAGTCAATATCTAAAACAGATTTTTTAAAAGGCTTATCTCAATATATAAGACCCCAGGAGAGACATGGACCAAGAACTTAAACAGGAAGACACAGGGAAGATGATTCATCCTTGCTGGCAATCAAAGAAGCACAAATTAAAGCAAAAAGCAGCACTGCTTTACAGCTAGATGAGCAAAATATTTAACAGTAAAGCCCCTGTGCCGGTGAGGATTTGGGGAAACCAGAGCTGCTATGGGAACCAGCCTGGCTCTGCATAAGTGGTAAGTTTGTTTGGTACCTGGCTTCCATAATTCATTCAGTCACTCTCCCTGATGGCTGCTAAGAGCCAGAGCTCCAGGGCTTTGGGGCTGCTCAGGCCACCATCTGCAGGGTTAGCAACAGGTACCTTCACAGGAATAGAACCCAAGGCCAGCTGCCAAGGTGTCTCCAGCCCCTACTTCAGAGAGAGTTTGTACTCTCAAGGAGTAGAGAGCACTTAGGCTGTCCCAGGCAGCCACTGTATGGGAGTGGCTGGTGAGCGCTGCCTGGGAACCAGCTGGGTGAGCAGCTGGGCTCTGCCTGCAAGGGCCCTACACACATCCCACCCTACACTCTCACAGTTCCAGCTTCTCTTCACTTTGTGGGGGCCCTACCCAAAGTGGCAGGCTGCGGAAGGAAGACCTGGCCTAGTAAAACAGCAAGGACACACAAGAATCCACCAGACCTGCTCCTTACATTGTTCCTAATAATCCCAAATGCAGAGGAGGGACACTGTCATCAGGGGCAAGAGGTTCCAGTGCACACCAGAGCCTGCCTGCCTGTGGGGTCACATCAGGGACCCCACTTCCCTACCCCATGAGTCTAGAAGCTAAATGGGGCTTTGCCTATGGCCTGAACCTTTTCTCCTGGGGGGGGGGGGAAGCTTCCTCTGAGCCAGGGGGACACACAGCAGTGGGAGGGCTATGTCTGTGGAATCAGAGGGACAGGTCCCAATCCTAGATTGTGGACTTAGCCTGGGCCTCACAGAAAGAATACCAGCCTCAGAGCTTCAGCATCCGCTGTTCCCTCTGACCAAAATGCTTCCCAGAGCTGAGAGCCTCCCATCATTGAGGTCTCTGTTCAAATGTCATCACTCCTGACCTAGAGAACCTCCCTCCCTACCTGCCTTTTCTCGTGCTATTCTTTTACCTTTTTTTTTTTTTTTTTTCTTTTTAATTTTGACCTCAGGATTCTCTACTGTCTGCAAGTTTCTATTCATTGTGTTTCCCTTGCTGGACTGTGAGCTCTGAGAGAACGAGGACTTGCTCTGGCTCACCACTGCTGCATCCCCTAGCACCTGAGCCCATAATGGGCAGACAAGTGGGAATGTGCTGAATGAACAAATGAATGAACAAGAACACGTGTGGCACTGGGCAAGGGTCAGCCCTCTCTGAGCCTCAGTCTCCCATCTAAAAGCTACAGTTGCTTTTACTGTTATTCCTCCTATGATTTTGTAAGCACATTATGATTATGAATTATTGAATCCTTCATGGCACCTGGTCACCTGGTCACTTCCCAGCCCAGATCAGCCCCCATAAGCCCAACTCCCACGCCATCTCCTCCACCACTTCCTGTTCCAGGCTCCTGCAAACTGTCCCATCCTGTGAGCTCTCACCTGGGCCCCACCCTCCTCCCAGGTGTGCACCGTCAAGCTGCCTGGACACCTGTGAGAGATGCTCCAGCTGGACTTCTACTTTCTCCTTCAGAAACATTCCCTGTGTTAGTCTGCTTTTCATCACTGCAACAAGATACCTGAGATGGTAACTTAAAGGAGGAAAGACCATATTGGCTCACAGGTTTCAGAAGCTTCAGTCCAGGGTTATTTGGCCCTATTGCTACGGACCTAGGGCGGCACAGTACATCATGGCAGAAGCACATGGCAGAAAAAGTGTGTTCACCTCACAGAGGCCAGAAAGTGAAAGAGAAGAAGAGGAAGGGTCCAGGCTCCCAATAACCCCTTCAAGGTCACTCCCCCACTGACCTAGCTTCCTCCCACTAGGCTCCACCTCTTAAAGGTTCTAGCATCTACCAATAGTGCCACAGGCCGGCAACCAAGCTTTCAACACAGGCTTTGGGGGACGCTTATCTAAAACCTAATACCCCAGAACCGTACCCAGAGTGAGGGCCAATTTGGGAGCTCTAAGAGAGGCATTGCAACTTAAGTATTTAGGCCAACTTCCACGTACTGTGTGTCTGCCATGTTTGTAGGGCTAGACTGGGTGCTGGGGGTGCAGCAGTATATAAGCCAGAGCAAGTCCCTGCTCTCCCCGGAACAGTCCAGTGAGGGAGACACGATGAGCAGAAGTTCCCAGAGTGGAAAATCCTATGGTCAAAGTTAAATAGGATAAAAGAGCATGAGAGAGGGCGGACAGAGAGGGAGGTAGTCTAGATCTGAGTTGAACTGAGACCTGAAAGATGGGGAGGCCCAGCGCTGTGGAGTGTTTCAGACAGAGGGAATAGCAGATGCTGAAGCCCCAAGGCTGGTGTTATCTCTGTGTGACCCAGGCTAAGTGCAGAACCTGGGATAGGGACCTGTCCCTCTAATTCCACAGCCACACCCTTTCCTGGCTGCCCCAGCTCAGGCTCAAGAGAGGGTGAGACTGAAGGAGAGAAAAATAAAGCCTGAGAGTGGGAGAGCCAGACACCAACATTTCCACCTAATTGTGTGACCTTTTCCCGGCTCAGAGTTCCTTCAGGGCCAAGTGCACAGTGCTGCTTGGGATTAATTTCAAAGAGAAATGGGTCAAGGAAAATTGGAAATTTTTATAGGAAACATTTCAGGCTCGGAGCTGGTTGAAGTGTTTGCCATCCTGCCGAGAATTCTGAGAGGAAATGGGGCCCGTGGTCAGAGGTCTCTGGCTGGCATAAATTGGCAGAGTTTGGACCTTGAGACCAAACCCAGTGTCCTAGCCATGCCTGTCCTCATTGGTTTCAGGGAAGAACATTCAGTCTCTTTCAGATGTCCCTCGAGCTATCTCTGCGTGCCCATCATGGTAACTTCAGTGCAAATGCTGGATCCCAGAACATCTTCCCTCCATCCCACCCCTCTATATCCCCCAGAGGCCTCTGAGCAGAGACTTATCATGGGATCCTCCCCTTGTGTCCCCAATCATTCAGGAAGTCCATGATGTCTCTTTCACAGTTATTCATGGGGGCACCTGGGGCACAGAGGGAGCCTCACCTAGTCCCAAGGGATGTCCTGAAAATGGCCAGCTAGTCCCATCCACAGCAAGCAGGCTCCCACATCAGAAGCACAAATGTCACAGACAACTAGCATCTGCTGTGTTGAGGACATGCAAAAAGTAGATCTGCCAAGCTCACTTGCAAAAACCAGGTGCATTATTTTTGCTAATTAAACTTTGGATATACCTGTAAACAGATCTCAGCTTCACTTTTGATCATGTGCTATTCAGAAGCCAGGTGTGGTCACTGTGCCATCAGAAAAGCTCTTTTGGGGACATTCACAATGCAAATCCAAAAGGAAGGAAAGAAAAGCATCAATTTATTAGATCTGTGGAAAAGAGCAGAGCAGAGAAGGGGTGGCAAGGGCTGAGGGAAAATCAGGGTCCCAGACAAACACCCTTGGACTCCCAACAATGTGTCACAGCAAGCATTGAGCAGGCACTGTGCTCTGGATGAGATACGAACTAGCTTGTATAATTCCAACAGGCCCTGGAACATTGTACCCACTTGGACACTGAGTCACCAGGGGGTTGGGTACTTTGCCCTGGGCGCCGCAGTCAGTGGAACAGCCAGGCAGGCTTGAGCCACCACTCCACTTGTCCACCATGCTAGGAACAGCTGCTGAAACACAGCCATCCTTGTGTTGGGGCCACAGCCAGGACTGAGACGGCCATCCTCTGGATCACACTGGTCACCTGTCCAACAATCCAGGACCTTTATGGGCCACATTCACCAGGTTGCCTCTACCCCTGAATCAGACTCCATAGAAACATGAGAGGAGAAAAGTGGGGGGAAGGGCAGGTCTGAGACATGGGGGCAGTTAAATCTATATTGGACAGGGAAAAGAGAAACCAAGCATGTGGGGCTGTCAGCACTGAGGCAGAAAATGGGAGGGGCTGGGGAGGAGGCATGTCAGTCACAGACTGCATTATGTAAGGAACACACAAGGGCTCCTTACCATGTCTCCACTGTGAGATGAGGTGGGTCCTGGCCACATGCATGGTTTCTGCTTTGACAGACCAGGGGTGGGAAGTATACGTGGTGCAGGGCTCCTAAGCAGCAGACACCATCCCAGAAAAACAGCTAGGCCAGGGCTAACCCAGGCCCTTCCAGCTTGACTGACAGCTCTAGAGTGTTCTCCCCCAAGTCTGACCCCAGACAACTCCAGGCCTCTGAGAATGTGCAGCCTTGGCTTTCCCAGTGCCAGTCCCCGCCCAACCTTCCCAGCGTGGGGCCACGTCACCACTCTGGCATCTCCAACAGCTGTCCCAAGGGCCCGGCCCACAGGACAGGAGCACTGTGGCCTCTGCCAAGGGTATGCTCAGCTCTGATACACGCCTCCCAGAGCTGGGGCCAACTGCCTCAGGTTTCACAACCAGTGCTTCTCCTTGGGTTTCCTCGGGTCCCCAAGCTGGAGACACAGTCGAGTGGTGGAAAGAGGAGGAGGAACTGAAAAGGCACCAGGAATCAAACACAGAGGTGCAATGCAGTGAGCTAACAATAGCTGGCTTGGCAGGGCACAAAGCTGAGTTGGGGTACTAAGAGCCCCAGGGTTACCATGTAAGAGAGCTGGGCCCCAAGGCTCAGCAAGCAGTTCAGGAGACAGAGAGAGGTCCTGACATGAGGACATTAGCCAGGCCTGGGACTCAGGATGTGAATCCAGCCAGGGGGCACGTCACCACCCTCCCCCAGGATCCCAGGGTTCACCACTTAGACAGTCAGCTGAATCATGACCCCCCAGGATGTCCACATCCTACTCTCCAGACCAGTGCGTGTTACCTTTTATGGCAAAAGAGAATGAAGATGTGATTAAGGATCTTGAAATAGGGAGACTATCCTGGATTACTTGTGGGCCCTAAAGGAAATCACGAGTGTCCTTATAAAAAGGGGAGAGAGGGAAACTTGGCTACAGAAGAGTAGGAGACCATATGACCACAGAATCAGAAGCTAGAATGATGCAGCTGTAAGCCAAGGGAGGCGGGCAGCTACAAGAAACCAACAGAGGGCAGGAACAGATTCTCCCTAGAGCCTCTAGAGGGAACCAGCCCTGTGGACACCTGGATGTTATTCCTTAAAGACCCATTTTAGATATCTAACCTCCAAAATTGTGAAAGAAAAAAATCATGGTGCTTCAAGTCACGAAGTTTGTGGTAATTTGTTACAGCAGCCACAGGAAGCTAAGACAGACATCAATAATTGCAGATCAGAAAGGCTCCCTGATCTAGCTGTCAATAAATTTGCAATCCCCCACCCCAACATATCTCCTGCTCCATCCTCTCCAATCCTCACTCCCACCAGGCCTCAGCTCTGCCTGGGCCCACTCCCAAATCCTGACATCCACTACATACCACAGAGGCTTGCCTGCCAATAAATAGAGTCTGGCCAACTTCCCTGTCCTATGTGTGGCCTGTTGACACAGGGCTCCAGTGTCTCCCCCATGCCACTGCTCCAGCCATCTCTGTGACCTCTCATTCTGCACATTACAACCACAGCAGGCTTGCTAAAACAGAATTCTTGGTCAAGTTTCTTCCCCAAACCCTCTGGTGGCTCCCCCATTCCATACAGGAGATTGAGAAGGCCCAGGTCGCTGGAGGCTGCAGCCTCCATGAAGTCCCCAGCAT
Source organism: Tamias sibiricus (assembly GCA_025594165.1). Classification (NCBI taxonomy): domain Eukaryota; kingdom Metazoa; phylum Chordata; class Mammalia; order Rodentia; family Sciuridae; genus Tamias; species Tamias sibiricus. The sequence continues at coordinate 39,641,870 of CM046662.1, read as the reverse complement.
CAGCTTTGCCCTCCATCTCTCACTCAGCAGCCTGGAAAACTCCTACCCGGCTCAAGGGAAGTAACAGGATAAATTATGAGGCAGGAGGGGTTGGCTTTCAGGCACCGTTGGGAAAGGCTGGCTGTGGGCCACCAGGTGGAGACTGAAGGCAGGCCGGCCAGCCACACTCGGCCACTCAGCACAGGCACCCCATCCTCTCTCAGCAGGCTTGCGTTGGCAGCAGCAGGGCAGAGTGGCTCCCACGGTGTTCTGCCTCCTCAGCCCGTCAGGGAGGACACCACAGCCTGACAGTAATGAGCAGAGGCTTGGCACAGCCTGCTTCTGAGAGAAGGCAGCAGCCAAAGTCACTGGCACAGGGTTGTCTGACTTCTCTTCCCTCTGTCCAGAAGGGGTGTGCATGGTGGGGCTTGAGGGCACAGTAGCCCAGTGACAGATCCCTAGGACAGGAACCACCTGCCCCTACTCTGTTCCAAGGCATACCCAGAGGGCCACAGAGGGCAGCCCATGGAAGAGGGCAGAGGATACTTTTGCCTCTACATCTCAGAAAGCTTAGGCCAGCTGGGTGCAGTGGCACATGCCTCTAATCCCAGCGGCTTGCTCTCCTGAGACTGGAGAATCATGACTTCAAAGCCAGCCTCAGCAACTGCGAGGCACTAAGCAACTCAGTGAGACCCTGTCTCTAAATAAAATACAAAATATGGTTGGGGATGTGGCTCAGTGGTCCAGTACCCCTGAGTTCAATCCCTAGTACAAAAAAAAAAAAAAAAAAAGAAAGAAAGAAAGCAAAAGCCAATGTCAGGGGTTGGGGGAAGAGGGGGAAATGCTTGTTTTATTTGGTCCATATGGTGCTTTTAAAAAATTTGAAACCATACTTTAAAATCAGGATGGTTCACATACAAATTATAATATCTGAATTCTCTTGACAGTATGATGATCAGCTGCCCCAGATCTAACCTTCCACCAGGTCAAGGTCAAGGAATGGATGTCCCTTTGGATGGGGTCTCTGGTCTTCCCTGTACCCATGGCCAGGCCAAGGCCAGGTGCCAGGTGCTACTGCTTTTATTTTTACAGACATGTTTTCTCTGTCATTGTGTTTACATCAAAAGTAGGGAAATGGAAGCCAAACCAAGGGTAGGTGCAATTCTTTTTTTCCTCTGCCGTTCTCATTGGCATTGTCTGCCAGGCCTTGTGGGCTTCTGAGTTTGCAGCTCTTGTGTTGAGATATCAGGACTTTCTGCAAATGGCACTGTGCATCTGAAAGGAAGACTACAGAGTTATGCTCTAGGGATTTCACAGAATCCCAATTTCAGCCCCTTGAAGGCTGAGACAGCCAGGCCCTCAATGCCAACGCAAGGCCAGCTTCTCCAGGCACATGGTCTTGGGGTCAGCTCAACCACAGCCAGGTCTAGCCTTTCCAGGTGTGGGGCACCATCTGGATGGAACAAGATATGGCTCCACATGGGCCCTCCATGGGTGTTTCAGAGATGTGTGCCCTGTCCAGTATGCAGCCAGCCTTGTATGAGGGTCAGTTCACCTCTTGAAATTGGCTGGTGAACCCAAGGATAACAAGATAACAAGTCCTGATTCACATAACCTGTGACTGGTACTCCCCCCACCCCAAATCTCTGGTTGTATACAAAGTATCTTCACACCATTCGTGTCTTCATACATGTACTTTGAATAATGTGACTGGTACTTATATGGCAAAAAAGGACTTTGTAGATGTGATCTGATTAAGGATCTTGATATGGAGAGACTGTCCGGATGACCCGGATGAAACCAAAATGTAATCATATGCAACCCTGCATGGGGAGGCAAAGGGAGATGGGGCCATACAGACAGTAGAGGAGGTGATGTGACCACAGAGGCAAATATTGGAGGGACACAGCCATAAACCAAGGGAGGCTGGCAGCCACCAGAAGCTGGGAGAGGCAAGGAACAGATCTCTCCTAGAGAGACTCCGGTGGGAGCACAGCCCTGCCAATACACTGATTTGGCCCAGTGAAACTGATTCCAGATTTCCGATCCCCATAATTATAAGAGAATAAATTTCTATTGTTTTCAGCCCCCAGCTGGTGTATCACTGCAGTCCAAGGCTTAGAGGGAATGACGAGTCAGGGTCACCTAGTTCTACATCCAGGCTTCTGGCCCCAGGCAAGGTTCCTCATCCTATATTGTCTTTCTGGCTCCCTCCTCAACAACCCCAGAGGTGAGAGATGGAAGCCAGGGCAGGGCTCAGGTACAGAGCGGTACCCTGTTCACATACATGTGTGTATATGCACACAAAACACAGTTTTCCCCACCCCCACAAAATAGTATCTCAAGGCTGGCCTTAGGGAGGGCAGAGGACAGAGACTCAGGTCACCCATACACCTGAGAAAGACCCACAGCCCCAAGGAGGCCTGGGTGATGTCTCAGACACCTCTTCCCAAAAGGCCACCCTGGTGCCCTAGCCCAAGAGCTCTGCCTCCTGTCCCAGAAGAGCTACACAGAAATGCTTCTACAGACACCAGTACAGACAGTGAGAAGAAAAAAAGGGTGCTCCCCCTCCTTCAACCCTCCGCCCTTCCTAACAGCCTCCTCCAGGGCTGGAAGGCAAGACTGCTGTGAGCTAAATCACCTGCCACACACACCCAACCCCCATGTGAGTCTGAGATAACATGTTAAAACCCTCATTTTCCATCCTTTCCCTAGGCAAACTGCAACCCAGCAACTGATCTAACATGACAGACTATTAGTGAAATGATTCTCTGAGGATCTGTGAGCCCCTGAAGTCACCCCAGGCAGCCTGTTGGCTTCTCAAAGAAAACAGGACGACTGTCTCAGCATCCCCGAGGAGGAGTCATGTGGACCCCAGGAATGCCCGGGCATCACCAACCTTGAAAGCACAGGATGCGTGTGTCCCCTTCTCCATGGGATGCAACACACCCACTACCCATTGATGAATAGTAGGATGTTTTCAACCCATCTCCAGAAGTTGCCTTGGGGAGTCAAGAGTCAGCACCTCCTACCTGCTTCAGCCAACACAAGAACCTTTTTTTTTTTAATTTATTTTTATTCTAAGTTGTTAGAAATGACAGCAGGATGTATTACATTTCATATTATACTCTTAGAGCACATTTTTACATATCTCTGGTTGTATGCAAAGTATATTCACACCATTCATGACTTCATACATGCACTTAGGGTGATGATATCCATCTCATTCTACCATCTTTTTTTTTTTTTCTTCACCCTTTTGCCCCCTCCCATCCCCTCTCTCCCCATTGGCCATTCTAGTGTTCCTCTAATCTTCCTATGTTCCCAATCCCAACCCCACTGTGAATCGGCCTCCTTATATCAGAAAAAACATTTGGCATTTGGCTTTTTGAGATTGGCTAGCTTCACTTAGCATTATATTCTCCAATTTCATCCATTTACCTGCAAATGTCATGATTTTATTCTCTTTTATTGCTGAGTAATACTCCATTGTGTATATATACCACATTTTCCTTATCCATTCATCTATTGAAGGGCATCCAGGTTGGTTCCACAGTGTAGCTATTGTGAACTGTGCTGCTATAAACATTGATGTGGCTTTGTCCCTGTAGTATGCTGTTTTTAAGTCCTTTGGGTATAGACTGAGGAGTGGGATAGCTGGGTCATAAGGTGGTTCCATTTCAAGTTTTCCAAGGAATCTCCATACTGCTT